>JAKTTO010000023.1:0-184660 GCA_030581535.1 Yamadazyma siamensis
GGTTGGGTCACCTGACTTACTTGGGGTGTGGGTGACAGTTCTAGTAGAGGATCCAGTCCAGGTGGAAGTGAGGGTTACAGCACTTTGGGATGGAACATCAACTTCATAAGTGGTTGGGTCACCTGAGTTAATTGGAGTGTGAGTGACAGTTCTGGTGGAAGATCCAGTCCAGGTGGAAGTGAGGGTTACAGCACTTTGGGATGGAACGTCAACTTCGTAGGTGGTTGGGTCACCTGACTTACTTGGGGTGTGAGTGATGGTTCTAGTAGAGGATCCAGTCCATGTGGAGGTAAAGCTAACATCACTTTGAGAAGGAACGTCAACTTCATAAGTAGTTGGGTCACCTGAGTTAATTGGAGTGTGAGTGACAGTTCTGGTGGAAGATCCAGTCCAGGTGGAAGTGAGGGTTACAGCACTTTGGGAGGGAACATCAACTTCATAAGTAGTTGGGTCACCTGACTTACTTGGGGTGTGAGTGATGGTTCTAGTAGAGGATCCAGTCCAAGTGGAGGTAAAGCTAACATCACTTTGAGAAGGAACGTCAACTTCGTAGGTGGTTGGGTCTCCCGACACACTCGGGGTGTGAGTGACAGTTCTGGTGGAAGACCCGGTCCATGTGGAAGTGAAGGTAACGGGGTGTTGGGATGGAACATCAATCTCGACACTTGTGGTACCATCGGATCCACTTGGTGTGTGGGTGACAGTTCTAGTAGAAGATCCAGTCCAGGTAGAGGTATATGTGGTGATCTTGGATGGAACATCAACTTCGATACTAGTAGTCCCACCTTCTTCTGTTGGAGTATGTGTCACGATCCTAGTAGTACTTCCAGTCCAAACTGTTGTAACAGTTGTTGCAAATGCCGTGGGAGTGTTGACTATCACCGTGACTTCACTATCTGAAGGACCAGCACTCCGGGTCGTTGTTAGGGTGGTATGTCCGGTCCATGGAGTCGTGTAAGTTGTTGTTTTTCTTGGTTCTTCAATCTCAACAGTGGTTGTTCCTCCCAGCAGCGCAGGCAAATGTGTGGTAGTTGAGGTACCAGATCCAGTCCAATAATTAGTTGTAGTAACAAGACACAAGTCCGCGGCATCCAGGGTTTGGGAATACCAATCGATATCAGCACCAGTGTGTGAAGTTCCATCTGGGTAAATGACCAGTGTATTGAAAATACTTGTACCGGTGATATCGAAATAAGTTATCCGAACAGGATAATATAGTCCACCCTCGAGGTTGACTTTCGTGGTAGGATTTTCTTGATATTCCAAGCTGCCACTAGCAGAAGCAGGAAAGTTGTAATGGAGGGGATTCGAACAACAGTCCACATTCTCTCCATCATCTAATTGAAAAGTGACCGCATCGTCGTTCACAGTTGTGAAGGTATAACTTCCTGTGGTTGGTGCGTAGAAATAACCGTTTAGCTTGACCCCGTACCTGTAAAGGGTGGTGAGTTGACCATAAACATACCCAACATAATCTTGTTGGCCTGTCCATTCTATATTACTTGGAGGATAAGAATGTCCACCGGAGGAAACATAATACAAGTCAATATCAGTAACACCTTTCACGGAAAAGTTGCTCGTTTCATTATTGATAATATCTGAGGCAGCTTGATAATTAGCGGGAGTTGCAACAGTCTGCCCGGTGAAATACGTGTTATTGTAAATTAGAGCATTGAGACCCTTAGCATTATTGGCAGGTAAGCACCCTGCAGCTAATACAGAGGCAGCTAACTGTAATGTGGTCAAGACTTTGTTGATTTTCATTGATGGGCATCTCCAGAGCAAGATTCTTATATTCCCTCCATAGAATTGACTAGTTGCCGTCATCAAATAGAAAGGGACAGATGTCCTCATACCTAATTTAGCAATAAGTTGTTCACTTTCGACAACAATAGATAGAAACCCTTCCGTTTGGCCGTCATAGTAGACACCTACGGATCAAAATTCCCGGAAATGATATATCAAAACCTAATGCTGTTGTTTTTGGAAGCTTACGACACAGGAAAGTCTATCGGTGGAAAAGCATGCCCACTTTCTTCTAGATGAAGTATTCCTGAATGCCCACTTTCTTCTGGATTCAGTAGTCCTGTATGCCCACTATTTTCTAAATCCCGCAGTCCTGTATATCTACTTGCCTTTTATATATAGCGTTTGTGTATCAATACCAATGAGGTATATTGTTCATGAGTATTGATGTAAAAGAATCGATTTGAATTACCAAAGAAGTGATAATCCAGAATATTTTCGAGGAAACAAAGAAAAAAATTAATTGAGGATAGTTTGGATGAAATACTCAAAAATATCGTGATCAGGCAACAATGGGCTTTTCCATATGAGTGTATCTCCACCAGAGTATAAGTTTATGTAATCAATGGGCTCGTATCACTTAACGAAAAAAACTGCCAGATATGCAGGAAACAATAAAATACCAAAGATAACACGAGAAGTCTGAAATGTCAATACCATGTGATCAAAACAGCTTCGACACCATTGGAGGACCAATATACCAATATAATATTAGATTTCAAACAAGTCTACGAAGAACATGCTAGAAAATCCGAAGTAAAATGAGTGAATTTTAATTACTAAACTCTATTGTGAATCACTAAATCCTATTGTCAAGCCGGGAGCTCGCGTACTAACGAAATTGAAAATTAAATTTAAGATTTTCCATTTACTTGTATATTTTCTGTTAGTTTAATTCCGAATATTCCAAGTCGCAGAAGTCCTTGTCAGCCAACCCAAAATACATACTAACTTTTGTAACACGGGCAAGATACCCACAGTAATGAAGAGCCATAAGCTTCAGCCAAAATCGGAGATTCGAGGCCCAAACCCGGTTGTAAGGAGAGATACGCAAAATATGCGTTCCAAGGATAAACAATACGTACGCGTCACACTGCTTCTTCTAGACATGGAGCACTTCTCGTTAGTGATGACAAACTTCCCGAACTGGATGAAATTCAAATTGCCAAGAACGTAGTTTAGTATTCCTAGCTTTGGTTCGAGCACACCCGATATTTGTTGACCTGAAAGCAGGCATCTCTAGGCCAGCTTAGCTCCCGAAGTAGTCGTAAAGATTTCCTGATTTTTTCCATGTTGCCAAGAATGCGTGGCTCCTATTATGGCGTGCCCCTTTCTGTCGTAGACACGATTTCAAATCTGGAAGCTTATAGGGGCTCATGAGAAGGCTTTTCATGCTTAAAGTAAATTCCAGGAAGACATCCCAACTTGGCCACTTTTTGTCAAAACAGTGCTTTCGGTACTTTAAACGATCTTTTGATCATGACTGATAGGGTCTTTTCAACACCCAAGACGGTTTTCATCATCAAGGTTCCTAATTCACGCGTTTAGATTCTCAACTTTCTGGCCTATTTGGAAACGACTCGTATCCAAGATCTAATTGCCGAAGTGGCTCGTTCTGTCCGTCTGAGTCCACAGCACATAACCGCGGCACAAAAATTCAGGAAAAACGAGTAATAATGGAGCCAAAAAACTCACGTGAAATACCCAATGTGTTATGGATGCATCGAATAATTTTAGACGCAGAATCGCAAAAACCACTTCAACACACAGATTTGACACGCATGTTGTCATTTTCACACATACGTTGTGTCGATTGTCTCCATTGAGTGATTGCGGAACTAGTTTCGGTGGCCAACTACCTTGCGGGAAATCATCATGACACCCCAATCAAATAAGCTGAGAGATCGAGGCCATGTGCTGATTCGTTATGAGGATTGTTCCAGGACAAGAAAACTTCGGTTGCCATCGGCACTAAAAGTCATAAATGGAGAAAGGTGCACTCCTATTCAAGAAGTTGGGGCCAAAGAGTCGAAGGTGGATATAATTCAGAATTGACAGAGCAAATAAGATTAACCAGGAGTTGGGGACAAGGACGTGCGTCATTTATTGTATTCAAATCGGAGCCTGTAGATCGTGACAGAGCTCGCTACCTTTGTGCCATCCGTCTTGGCTGTTAACACAAATGTTGTTACCGTTACTTCCTGTGACGGTGGATGCTCACAATTAATCCTCGCACCTGGCCGGTGCTGGTGCCAGCCAGCTTTTCGGTTACGTTGCTGGAGGTGCTGCTTTGGCCTAAGTCTAGTTGGCTTTGTGATTCAAGTCTTTGTTCAATACATGCTTTACTTCAACTCGTTGAGTAGATTGGTGCACAAAAGCTTGACACTATTGTCGTTGGTGGTGTCTTTGATGAGACTTAGCTTTTCTCTTACTCTCTCGTACTTGTCACTCTTGAGGTCCTTGTACTTTCGGAAAAGATTGAGGTAGTTTTGGTAGAACGTTTGGTGGTTGTTGAGCTCTTTTAAGTACTCCTGTTGGAGTTCCTTGTATTTCTGCTCCAGAGGATCGCTGACCACTATTTGGGGGTCATTTTGTATGTTAACAAGCTCATTCAAGTCCTTTAGCACTTTATTGTTCTCGACTACTGCGTGGTTGAGCTTATTCAAGTCCTTGAACTCGGTGAGCTTGGCGTTGAATCGGTTGAACTTAGTGTTGGCCTTGGTGAGCACGTCCTGATTCAACTCCTGTTCTAGCCTCACGAGTTCTCTATCCTTGGCCGCGTCATTGTAGATGCCAAAATTGCGGGTTGGGTTTCTTTTGGCAGTGTATCTGTCTACCGAGTCTTGGATTGACGAGATTTTGGAGTCCCATTTGGCGCCAGAATCGAAGGAGTACGCCAGGGCCGGTCTTTCGGCACTCTCGAACGAGTTGTACGGCACCAGAGCCGGTTTATTTCCAGAAAGAGAATTGTACGTAGAAGAATTGTAGGGCGTCAGAGACAACTTATCTCCAGCATACGCATTGTGGGGCGCCAGACGACTTTCTGAAAACGTCTGTCTCTCTGCGAACGGCTGTCTTTCGCTGGAACGGAAACTGGTGGTGTTCACAGGCCGTGTATAGTCGGTATTTCGATATTCTGGCTCAGAATACCGAGACGACGGGGCCGAAACCGGTCTGGTGAACCGGGATGTGGTGGTGTGGGAATCAGGAGCCAGTGGGCGTTGGGAGTCCTGGTAAATCAGACTGGCAGGCACTTTCAGGAACCTGTCGCCGAAAGATGCAGAAGAATTATCGTATCTGGTTGGAACCGAGTTCCTCAAAGACGAAGATTTGCCTATATCGTCGAACTTGGACCCTAAGGACAGCGTATAGGGTCGAGATTCAAAAGGACCAGAAGTGGCCTCGTATGGAGACTGGAAAGACGACTTGGATCGAGAATCTGGCCTGGATACGGGAAAGCTCCCCGGGTAGTTGTTCGTTCCAGTGAGTTTCGAGAGCTTGGTTGAGTTCTCCGAGAATTGGTCGTACACCATGCTCATATCGTGGTTCAAATCGTCATCTGAGTCTTCCCAAACGCGTTCGAAGCGATCGCGAGCCTGCGATTGTGAGTTCTCGAAATTGGACGGCCTGTAGTCGGAGGAACGAGAGTTCCGGGTCACGTGCGTGTTGAATGTGTTGATGGTGTCATTGTAGTCGATGGTGGGCTCGTTTGAGATAGGGGTGGGCGGGCCAAAGAGCGTGTTGTATGCGTTGGATACGAGTCCCATGAGTACGCGAGTGAGAAAGTGAGATAGTGAGAATGAAGTGTGAGAAAGTGAGAATGAAGTGTGAGAATGAAGTGTGAGAATGAAGTGTGAAAAGAAGTGAGAACGAGAACGAGAACGAGAACGAGAAGTGAATTGTGAATGAGTGGAATAAGTGCAGTGGATGTAAAGGTGTACTGTGATTGAAGTGAGTAAGTGAGATAAGTCAGTGATTAGTCAAGTGATAAATCGAGTGAGAGTAGTGATAAGTGATTCTAGGACCGTGTAAGTAAGTGAGACCGAAATGAACAGGCCAGAGCGAACACGTCAAATCAACAGGGCGAGTGAGCAGAGAAGAAAGAGTAAATAGTATCAGTACGCTTCCAGGTGTACACTACACGTCGCATGCTTAGTCACTAATCGCCTAGGTGCACACGGTAGTCACACTACACAAACGCGTGTGAGAATCACTAACATCACAACTACCACAATCAAACTGGCATTCAGTGAAACCACCCAAATCCCCATCAGTCTCACCCTGGCATTCAACTGTACAAGCACACATCTAAGGGTTTTAACGAACCCTAAAACATCTAAAGGTATGTAACAGGTGTAAATCGAATTACATTTAGACGTAAAACCACGCTAATCAACATCTGTGTGATATGTGACCGGAGTAAATGCAAGCGGCACATACCGTACTTCCATGGCTTGCATAGTTTCCAAAAGGAATGCTCGCTATAAGTTGACAAACGCTTAAAGGAATTTGAGAAGATTCCGAGATAAGGTTGAGGATTCCGAGACAAGGCTGGTAATTCCGAGATCCATAGATACCGCCAGAGGCAGTATCGGAAAAAGTTTCTCACACACGGAGGCAGTACCACAACTACTATCAGTACAATGGCAATTGGCGAGATTGGTGTCACAATATGGTAGAGCACCAACTGTAATTGGATGGTGATGGCACGTTAACAATGCCATTGATGTTAGATCAACACATCCCAAATGACAATACGAGTAACTAAAGCGATTTAGAGTCTAATGGCCTGATTGTTGTTGACGGTTGGTGTGTATTTACGCAACAAGCTCGTCTACTCATTGACGGTTGTGCCACCAGCAAGCGAGCATTGGGCGAGCATTGGGGACCATTGGGCGAGCATTGACCGAGCGTTGTGCGAGCATTGACCGAGCGTTGTGCGAACTAAAGCGTAGACGAGGCGAGGCCGAGTAGCGCTGGGGAGCTGGGGAACTGGGGAGAGCTGACACGAGAGTGAGGTTGAGAATTGGCGCGAGAGTAAGTTCGAGAGTTCAGTTGAGGTTGAGAGTTATGTTGGAAATTGTCAGACTCGACACGGGACTTGGATAGGAGAATGGTTCCCAGGATCATTGGTCATATTCTCCAAACGTGCCATGGAAGCTCGGAATTCCAACAGCAACGTTGTTTATTTGCCGAACCACATCAGCTCGGTTAATCAAACAATCATCCTCAAGCCCTGGCTGTTTCACACAATAGAAGATAAATTTAGATTTCGGCGGAGGCCCAGGTAATAATCGGCATAGAACTCGACTAAAGTGTCCCCCACGGAATCTGGGTGGTATACTTTTACCCTCAATGGTGCATACAAAGTTGTAAGTATAGGAGAAGTTAAGTTACGTAAGTTCCAATTTAAGAAATCATACATAAACCCGGCAACCGGAACGCCCAGTGCCTGTAGTGCCTGTTTATTGTCTGCAGATACTAAAGAGATTTGTCCATATTTGGACAATTTTGTATCGTGTTTCTAGGTTTGAGGAGTGCACATTGTGCCAAATCTATTATTAATTGACGCATCTGGTGTTAATAAAAAACCGTTTAATTATTATGCACTAAACAATGTAACGCCATAAATATCTTTTGTCAAAAATGCTATTGTCGTTTCCAATCATACAATGGAAACCTTTTTTAACCAAATGTCGCATAAGGTTTTATAGTGGATCCAAAAATAGCCGTTCGTGGTTGCGTGGGTTTTTATGGGCTTAATACGCAGGACAATACACTGGCAATTGACTGACAATTGATTGATTATTTGCTAGCCAATGACTGGCTGCACTGTGAGAGTGCTGGATGGTCAATCGTAACTGGCTGGTAACCGTCCAATGAACGGTTGGACGCTTTTGACGGTGCCTATTGGGCACACTGCCAAGCCAGTGACATCGGAATCTCGCCATTCTCATATTCTATGCCACACCGGTGAATGGTGTTTGTATATGTTGTTTGTGAAAGCTCGCGTCCATTATTGGATTTCTAGTGCGAAAATTTTTGTAGCATACGTCACCTTGGGTTTAGCTTTAGGGCGATTGTTCCACGGCAGCCACGAAGTGACGTGTTTTGGTGTTATTGTTTGGACTACGAGCCTTTGGGCCAATCGCCACCGACGCTTCTGGAGATTAGTCTTGTCGCGCCAGGTAAATGCAAGGGAACAATCGAGTTCCAGCACGTGACTGGAAGTATACTGCCGACAACTTATGGCACGACACCTTTTGTCACGACACCTTTTGCCACGACACTTTTTGCCGCGACACTTTTGTCGACACTTTGTGTCAAGACGGGGTTTCGCGCACGTGACCTGGAATTGATATCTGAGAATTCCGTATTGTACAATACATGTATGGCACGTGACTGGCGTCCTCTTCCACAGCTATTACACCTTCAGCAAGAAAACCAAAGCTGAAAGCCTGAGAATTACCGCCAGAACTCGGCCACCTGTTTCCATCAAGCATCTCATGGTCCAACGCTCCACAACTCAATTTCCTCAAATGCCTTACAAAAATGCCCTGCGAAATGCCCAGGATTATATACACACCGACATTCCCCATATCTGATAGGCGTGACGTGCGCGGCCCCAAACTGGGGTGAAAAAGTTCGTAATTATGCGACCGTGCTGGCGCCAGTCAGTGGTGTGGCGATGGCGGTGGCGATGGCGGTAACGATGGCGAGGCCTGGTGCGAGAACTGGTGAACTTCGGCGTGGACATGAATTGGTGGATGAACTTCTGTTAACCAAGGCTAGTTATGTGGTAAGAAGCTGCGACACAATTGACTGGAACCAATAACATGGAGACATTAATTGAATGGAGCTTAATTCGGTCACTTCGATTTTATTGCCGTGTTCAATACAATTAGAGTTTAACAAATGAATGTGTTGGATTCGTCTAAGTTAGGCGGCCACCCAAGGCTGGTGCGAAGATGGTGCCAAGTTGGTGCGAAGCTGGTGCAATCTAGTACAGTCTCGTAGCGTGCTCGGCGCCAGCAGCATGGCCTCAGCCCCGTTTGGTCTGGTATCCAACAGGCTGCAAATAGCACCAATTGGTCTAAAATAGAGTCTGCATTGTTCTGCGGAACCTAGAGGCATGTGAATGAGCACGCGCCCACCTACGGGCGTGCATTGAGGAACCAAGAATGGGGCCTAGACCAAATGGCACCAGCGCCATTGGGCTATCAGATTCGTAGAGTGTAAGATGGAGTCTCATGTAGACAGTTTACACATACGTAGAACGTAGTGCACCTATACAGACACACATGATCTGAGCTTACTTTCCTTATGTGCCATGCCGCCATATTACAAACGAACCAAGATCGGGAGTAAACTTTAGTTTATTAGGCTCGGTAGCCTAATTAGAAGAGAATGATCCAATGAAACAAAATTAAAGAATCCTACATAGCAGAGTTATATTCTCAGCCTAGCATTGTGTCAATGCAATCGACGAAACTAGCCCGCCCGAATGTGTATGACATCAATATGGCAATCAGAAGGGCCCTTTGAAATTGTTGGAGGCGAAAATGCATCTCTTGGTTCCCATTGCGACCAGATCGTCATTGCAGAATGTCTACATAGTTGTGACATTCTCGAGATCCACAGAGATTCAATTTGTAATAGAGACATCAGAAATATTCGACGTGGAAGTTTAGCTTCCAGGATGTTACAGAAAGAGATTCTGAGGCGCTTGAGACGCCGCGAGTCTAAAATCAGAGGATAAGACCCATTTGTTTTGGTGGTTTTGTTTGTTTTGGCACATTTGTTTAGCTCCATTTTGAAGGAGAGACAATTCGCGACAACACAATTGACGACATCCGGACACGAAAGAGGTTTAACAAAGGAGAAATTTTTTTTTTCACAGTAACACACTCACACTCTAACCTAGACTCAGAGCCCGTGCAAAAATGTATGTACCATGTACCTCCTTCAACTCCTTCAGCGTATACGCAAGTTTATCGGCCAATTAAGATAATTTTTTTGTCAACGTTCAATCCCCCCTTTTCAACAATTATTCCCAAAATGTACATGCTTGTGCAAGTTGAAGAATTTGATAATTGTAAGATTAAACATTCAGACCATAATACCTTCAATGGTTCGGCGATTCTCATTCCCTCAGCATTAAGTCTTCAAACGTTTAAATAACATAGACGCACAAAAAGTTTATCGTGGCCCAAAATTGGGAATAATTTTTTTTTAAAATAAAAATTTGTCGGTTCGAATTTAGACGACTGATAATGTGGTAACTTTTTTTTTTTTAATCTGAAAATTATTTTTCGGCAATTGTTAATTAACTAAGGTGATCAACACTAAACCCATTCTCTCAAATGTTTATAATTATAAAGTGGTGAAAAATTCCATTAGTTTTTCACTCCAAGTTTTTTTGAATTGTTTTATAAGGGTTGATTCAATTTTAGTTGCAATCATTTAAACTAATAATCACTAATCCTTTCATTCATTTCCATTTCTGTTTTATTTTCACTTCACTTGTTCAATATTATACAATCACTTGAATTCAATTCTTCAAACTTAGTCATTCATCATTGCATTCATTTAAAATCATTCCAAAAATGTCTTTACCTCAAATAACTCAATTGGATTATCCAACCAAATTGTATAAGAATGAAATCAAGATACATCATCAATCCATTAACGAATACCAAACGGAAATATTCCAGTCGATAGTGGACTCTATGGACTCCAATAAACCCAACCTAAAGCTTTACGAACAACAACCTTATTTGTCAGGTACCATAAGATTAAAATTGATTGACTTCTTATTAAAGATGTCAGTGAGATTGAAAATAATTCCTTTTGTCTTTTACAGAGCCATCAAGATCTTTGATAGATATTGCTCCAAGAGAGTGGTGTTATTGGACCAATCTCAATTGATCATAACAACATGTTTATGGATAGCCAGTAAGATCCAAGGAGGAAACAATCACTTCCTCAATTTATCAAACCTCGATAAACTTAACGATGTTAAGACCATTAACGACTTGGGTTACGGAAGCGGAGGAAAATACTTGGGACCAACCGAAAGATTCAGATTACCCAAGTTACACGAGCTTGTGAAGTTGTGTGGAGCTAAATGTAAATATGACCAATCGATGTTCAAACAGATGGAATTGCATATCTTACAAACATTGGATTGGTCGTTTAATGACCCATCCATCGATGAATTTTTGATCAAGAGCCATGAGTTCAACGTGGTGATTCACAACAACGAATTTTTCAAGGTCAAAGAATACCTCAGCTATGTTTCCTTGTATTCATTCGAATTGATCGATGTGGATCCAGTGGATCTTGCATCGGTGATTGTGGATGTTATCAATGAGAGCTTTAACTTATTTGCTGACAACATCTACCACCAAACAATCAACACTCCTATTAATGACGACGACGACTTTTTCATTGAAGACCAACCAAGTGTCATCACAAGGTTTCATAAAAAATTGGATTACAACCAATACAAATTCATCAAGAAGAATTTGATCAAGGCGATTATCAATTCGTCAGATTTCATTCTTAACTTATTCCAGTCCAAAGGACCTCAATATCTTTATAATCAAATCTTGGTTTCCTACAAAGATCCATTCAGAGGATCCAGTGGCCCAATTGGACTCAACTCTGTCCCATCTCCACTTCCAATGGCATTACCAGTTTCAGTTCAGGGCCCTCCTACGCCCACGACCCCCATTTCTCCTATTCACATGAGTTCCAACCCATTCCCATCTCCAAAACCTGCAACTTCAAACAACTATATTTACAAACCAGTTCCATTGAATACTTCTAATGGAACTCTATTAAAAAAATACAATAACGAGTACACGATCCCCAAAATCATTACTCATCATCATAACATCAGTCAGGTGAGTATCAATACTGCTTCGAGTACTAATACTTCGTTATCAAGTGCAGATGCTCATTCGATCTTTGATGACCACCGCAAGTTTGGGGTCTACACACCCAACTCCGACGAAGAGTCGCCGGTGACATATAACAAAACTAATTGTAATGGCCATGGCCAAGGCGTTGGCCATTACTATAAAATAGCATGATTCGTGTATATTTGCATACTTCAATAAAGTCTTACGATTGTGATGCGTAGAGAGTAGTTCACGGGCGAGGTCAGTGGATCGGATCGTGACTCAACTGCACTCTGACTTTGAATTGGCACAGACTCACTTTCAATATACAGACAGACTTTACAAAACTTTACTCAAGATTCTACTGTCTACAGTCGAGCAGTAAATCACTGCAGATCCATGGTGGAATCTTGCGTCAGGGTCTGAGGAAATAAACTCGCGAGCTAACATCTTAACGCCCTTTCCAGTGACTCATGTACTGTGTGTTAAAATATACTTTACCTGTAGCGATTCAGTGATCAATGCCCTTGTATTTCTTGATATTGATCCCTTGACGTTGTGTTGTTGGATATTGTGTTGTTGATATTGTATTTCTCGATCCTGTATTCCTTGATACTGTATTCCTTGCCATGATGATCCTCCAATGTGCTTCTGTTTCTCAATCGGTTCCTCCAGTACACATGTATTACGCTCATCCACTCTCCGGCTGCAATCATGTGCCAGTACATCAAAGTTAAACTCGCATCATGTTCAAACCTTAACCTTGTTGTGCAGGTTGGAAGCATTGCTCATCCTTCCATACTTTATTGATACATAAAATTACTGCACCCCAGCGTTTATTTTATTACACAGTGCCTGCGTCAGGGTCCCAAGGTTTCCAATGCATGTTATGCACCTGCTAGCCTTAGATCATTGGAACAAAATAGGTTATTATGCGTGTGCATTATAAAGCAGCCAATAGTAAAGCAGGACGGAAGCAGAGAAGGTAGCTATAAACAGAAGTTTTAAGGTTTGGGCGTTCGTTTCAACCATGAATTCGAAGCCCAAAGATCACGCAAATGCAGCATAAATCCGTAAACTTTTAGGGGTGCATTGACGACAGGATATAAGCTTTTGAGGTTTGGGTGCGAAAGTAAAAAGTGCCAGACACAAAACAATGACGTCCCAGGCGACCAAAGTTGCAAGTGACACAAAGGACCCTAAATCATTCTCGTAACAACGAAGCACTTCCTGAAAGCTTGAGCGGTGGATTTGCATACTCGCCAAGCTGAATATAAGGTTTTATAAGATGAATTCAATTGAAGCAGCCTGTTCTCGAGTTCATTTGTTCAAAGGCTGCGAAAAGAGTGAAGAGAGATTAAAAACTCAATTCGTTTATTAAAGTGAGGTAGAAGATTAGCATCTCGAGCGCCAAATCAAACCAACCAACTTAAAAAATCACGGCATATAGCTAATATACAGTGTAATAAAAATGACTTCAGTATTGTAGTTAACAGGTAATTCGAATGGAGAAAAAGGAACTTACAGTTAAAAATAGTACCTTGCACACACGCCGATTTCTATGAAAGTTAACAAACAGGTGATTCTGAGTGGTAGTTTTCAAAAAACGGGATGTAATGGTCAGTTATGGAATGTGGCAATAATGTGAGTCGAGTGAACGAATCTATAAGGAACTCAAGAAGCTACATGTGTCTTTTTCACGGCCCAAGTGTGTACCTGCGCTCAACAGTCAAATTTGCAGCCTCTCCATAAACAGATGATCACGTGCAGTGCCAACCTTTTTGCGCGCTCCTCGCACGCTCGTCACACGCTTTTCACGTGACTGCACTGCCACCATGTTGCTACGCGCCTATGTATACTCTAGGCACGCCCGGTACGCGCACACTCCATTCTATGCTCGCTTTCACAAAAAATGTTTATTTCAGGTACAACACCTATACTACTATATTTAACATCATTTAATCATGTTCAATATCTTGACGGTGGTTACTTGTTTGCTAAGTTCGATGGTGGTCACCGCAGAACCCAACACGAAGGAGTTGGTGGGCACGTGGTCGTCCAAATCAAACACCGTTTTCACGGGCCCTGGATTTTACGATCCAGTCGATGAACTTTTAATCGAGCCAGATTTACCAGGAATTTCGTATTCCTTCACCGAGGACGGCCATTATGAAGAAGCATTATATAGAATCACATCGGATCCTTCCAATCACTCGTGTGCCATTGCCACCCTCACATTTCAGCACGGAAAATACGAATTGTTGAGTAACGGGTCCTTGGTTTTAACGCCCATTGCTGTTGATGGAAGACAGTTGTTAAGTGACCCTTGTGGAACAACCCACGTGGAAAACGAAGATTACGAGAACACATCTTTCTACAGTCGTTACGTCCAGCCGACTTTTTTCAAGACTTATCAAGTAACGGTTGATCCATACCACGGAAAGTACAAATTACAAATATTCCAGTTCGACGGATCCAAAATGCAGCCCTTGTACTTGGCATATAGGCCTCCATTGATGTTGCCAACCATTGCATTGAATCCCACCGACAAGGCCTCTGAAACCAAGTCTTCATTAAGAAAGAGGGTCAAGAGATCTTTAGAAAACCAGTACAGAACTACTGCCGTTAAGGAGTTCGACACTTCCAAGTTCGACAAAATCTGGTACGTGTCTGCCACCGTTTTAGGTGCCGTGTCTGTGTATGCGTTCTTCCATTGAACCAGACTGCCTTTCTTGGTAACTTATCTAAGTAATCTCGGTAACTTGTAATGTGTAGGTTACCCATGTACAATAAATGACTTTGTGGATGCGCACAAGCAAAAACACCTTCGCACGACCTCTCACAGTAATTTAGTGTCACTCTCACTGATAATCGAGATTGTAGATTCATGTCGTGGTTCGGAAATAACAACCTGCCGGTCCAAGAATTGGAGGATAAGATCCAGGAGGCCACGCTGGAGTCCATTCCCAACGGGGAGATCGATGTGGCCACTGCCTTCGAAATCACCGATATCATCAGAGCTAAAAAAGTGTCCCCTAAACAGGCTATGAGATCGCTTAAGAAAAGATTAACAGCCACGTACCAGAACCCCAATTCTTTGACTTCCACATTGAAGTTGGTAGACGTGTGTGTGAAGAACGGGGGCTATCATTTTCTCGTGGAGCTTAGCTCCAAGGAGTTCATGGATTACTTGGTATCGTTTATCTTCAGGGCCAATTATAATACTCACGAGGGAAAAGTGGTGGCAAACCCGGCGAAATTCCAAGCTGGAGAGTTGATTTTGTCGTTGATCAAGAACTGGTCCATCTTCTTCAAAAACCAGATTCTGTTGGGCTACGTGGAAAGCTGTTATAACGATTTGGTCAGAAACGGGTATACTTTTCCTGAAACTGATACCTCAGAATATGCCAGCGATAATAACGCCGTGTTTATAGATACTCAGGCCCCTGCAGACTGGGTCGACAACGATGCGTGCATGATCTGCTATAACTCGTTCACGGTGTTGAATAGGAAGCATCACTGCCGTTCTTGTGGTGGAGTGTTCTGCCAGGAGCACTCTTCTCATTCCATTCCTCTTCCTTCACTTGGCATCACAGAGCCTGTCAGGGTGTGTGACAACTGTAACTTCAAGGCCAAGTATAAGTTGAAGGACAACTCCAATTTGGCGTTGAAGAAGAGCCATTCTCGCTCCCAAACCACAAACCACGAAACCGGTGCCGACGAAGAGGACGAGGACTTAAAAAAGGCTATTGAATTGAGTTTGAAGGAGTCTGGAGGGACTACACTGATTGGTCCACCACCACACCCACCAGCTGCCCAACCACTGGCTCAAGTTGGAGCTCAAACTCAAGCCCAAGACGAAGAAGAAGACGAGGAAATGAAGGCTGCAATTGCCGCCAGCTTACAGGAATTCAAGGCCCAGGAGCAGCTCTATCAACAACAACAACAACAACAACAGCAGCAGCAACAGGCTCCGGTGGTAGAGCCTCAATCGGAGTTCTACAATAACATCTTCCCGTTCAACAGAAACCAAAACACGACCGGTAACGCTCAAAACACATACCAAGGAACGCCCCAATCGGCTCAAAACGTCACTCCTTCACAGCACTTAGAGCACCACTCCTATACACAGAGACCCCAGTCTGTAGAGTTGAGCCAGAGTGAAGAAGAGTCAATCAACCTCTACATTACTTTAATCAACCAGCTCAAGAACGACCGTGGACGCCAGGCTAATATCCTCTACGACAAAGACTTGAACGAACTCCACTCTAAAGTGATTCAAATCAAGCCCAAGCTCAACAAAACATTGAGAAACTCCATCGACAGGTACGAGAAGTTTGTTGCGTTGAACAATAAGATTTCCACCATCACCAAATTGTATGACGAAATGTTGGAGTCTAAATTATCCCAAGCATACGGCCAGCACTCCATATACAGTCCATACCCCGTTGAACAGCCCAACAACCAGCTTTCATATGAATATGGGAATTCAGGTAATTATGGCAAATTCGCTCAACAAGCCTCCCAGGCACCTCCACAGTCTCAAAATGCACCTCATGCAAGTGTAGGTTCTGGTAGAATTGCTTCCGAAGCTACGGGTCCACAGTCACCGCGTACTGCCACTGTTCCTGTGTATGCCACGGGGAGACATGAAGGTTACGACGGTTCCAGGCATGAGTTTGCTGGTTATGGAGAGCCCAACTATGGCGAACCTAAATATAGTGAGCCGCAGTCTAATTATGCTAGCGAACCTAATTTCGGAGGAGACCAGTACAGAGAGAGTGAACCCAATTATGAGAGTGAGAACTACAATGGAAGCGAGCCTATCTACAACGGAAGTGAGCCCAATTTTAACGAGAGTGAACCCGACTACAACGAGAGTGAGCCTAACTACAACGAGAGTGAGCCCAACTATGAAAGCGGACCCTTTTACAACGAAAGTGAGCCTGAGTACTCCCAACGTTATCCACCTTCGCAATCTACCACGCAAAATCCCCAAACAGACTCTCACTACTCGAATATCTCTGCCTATCCGCCCGTTCCCGAAATCCAAGGCGGAGCTGGGGCACCACAAAGCCCTGAGTCGGAGTCTGAGCCCATTTATCCTTCAAATCCCTCTTTCAATAACACCGGAAGCCTGGTAGAGTCAACCAGGTCACGGTATCCCCCAATTGAGGAGATGGATAAATTCCCGCAAGTTCCCTCTACGTCATTCAACCAACCTGAAACTCAACTACCCGAAAGCCTCCAAACAACCCACACCCAACAGGTCGAAAAACAAACACGGGTCGAGGAGCCACTTATTGACTTGTAATTGAGTGTGATTGAGTGTGCACGCACCGTGGGCCCTTGATTTGAAGCGTTTACAAACCGCAAATTTCAAGCTACGAAAATGCCTCAAAAAGGCCTATTTACCAATCCACACTCTCAAACATGGCTTTGACCATGCATTCCACCTCCCAGTGATCCCATTGGCCCCCAATCATGTGCGGTTGTGGATACTTGCGTTATTAGGATTCGGGCTCGCGCCCCATGCAGGGATTGCTTTGCAGCAGCTTCGCAACTGATTTCGCAGCTTGGCGAATCAAAATTTTCATCAGACTAAGGCTTTGCAATACTTACCAAAGTAAATTAAAAGTTTATCCTTCCCCTGAACACCCATATAAACACGAGAGCTGCCGCTTGAAGTCTTCAATAAGAACAAACTCGCCTTTTAGTGTGAGTTTATATCGTTGTTTTTGAAGAATAGTCCCTTAGAGAAGAAAATCGTTTAACCATTGAAATATTGAAATGGCCCCATCTGTTGAATTTGAAAGCTTGAATATCGATGATTTTGACAATAATGTTAAGATTCAGAGATATTACAAATCGTCTCATACAAACGTGCAAGACGTCTTGATCAATAAGATTGAAAATATCGATCATGACATCTGTGAACCCGGTGATGAAGACTCATTTTTCGTTGCTGATATGTCCGAATTGTCCAAAGCAGTTCGGTTGTGGAACCGCCTGTTGCCTCGTGTCCACCCTCATTACGCTGTCAAGTGTAACAATGACGTCGAGGTGGTCAAGTACCTTGCTCGTCACAATGTCAATTTCGATTGTGCTTCTAAAGCCGAGATCGAATACATTTTGAGTTTGGGCGTGGACTGTTCTAGAATCATCTATGCTAATCCTTGTAAGACCAACTCTTACATCAGATTTGCCAAGAACCACAACATCAACTTGACAACCGTTGATAATGAAGAAGAGTTGTACAAATTGAAACAGTACCATCCTCAGTGTGGTATATTGATTAGAATTGCCACTGACGACTCCACCGCTCAGTGTCAATTGTCCACCAAGTTTGGATGTAGTATGGAAACTGCTCTCTTCAAGCTTTTACCCTTGGCAAAGCAATTGGATTTGGACGTTAGAGGAGTGGCCTTCCATGTTGGATCCGGAGCCAAAGATGTGGACCCTATATTCCTTGCAATCAGAGACGCTAGAGCCATTTTTGACCATGCACTCGATTTGGGATTCACTCCCGACACTTTAGATATCGGTGGTGGCTTTGAACAAGAATCTTTTGATCAGAGTTCAAAGATGGTCAACCAGTCTTTGGATAAGTTTTTTCCTCAAGACTACGTTGACACCCACCAGATTAGATTCATTGCTGAGCCTGGACGGTTCATGGTTTCGAATGTTTTCACGTTGGCTGCACATGTCATTGCCAAGAGACCAGTTCCTGCTAACAAAGATGGGATCGAAGGTATGTTATATATCAATGATGGAGTTTATGGGAATTTGAACTGTATCGTGTTTGATCACCAACACCCCACCCCCAAGTTATTACAGATGGACAGAGATGATAGTACTGATGAAAAGGGCAAGTATTATCGTTATTCGGTGTGGGGGCCTACGTGTGACGGATTAGATTGTGTTAGTGAAAACACCCAATTTGATCGTAAAGTCTCCGTTGGAGATTGGATCTATTTTAATTACGTAGGAGCTTACACTTCGGTAGCCTCCACTTCGTTCAACGGGTTTAGTAACCTTAACGAAGTCATTTATATTAATATAGATGTGTAGAGATCAAAATAATCTTGATTGAATTTTCGCGTGAGACATCAGCAAAATCACCTCAACTGACGCCAACCTCAAGTACAATTGACGAGCAGCAAAAATAGGTGGCGAGATGACGGAAGCAAAACAAACTCAGATCAACAATGCAATCAAAGCTATCAAGCAGAAGAGCTCCACGGATCAAGACTTGAGTGTGTATGTCACAGACGAGGGCCAAAAGATTATCACCACCGAAAGAGCAGTTAAATCAGTTCCCAAACCGGCCACATTCACGCCTCTCGACCTGCAAGTGTTCATGGCCAATGGACTACCCAACCACGTGTTCTTGAAGGACCATTTTTTTCACGAGGGGCGTCTAACTGAAGAGCAAGCCATTCGAATTCTTAATGATGCAACCGATTTATTGGCCTCTGAACCGAATTTATTGGATCTTGCAGCGCCAGTGACGGTTTGTGGAGACATCCACGGCCAGTATTATGACTTGATGAAGCTATTTGAAGTCGGAGGGAGCCCCGAGACTACGCGGTATTTATTTCTTGGTGATTATGTGGATAGAGGGTCCTTTTCTATCGAATGCTTGCTTTATCTTTACGCCTTGAAGCTTAATTTCCCCAACACATTGTTCATGCTCAGAGGGAACCACGAGTGCAAGCATTTGACCGAATACTTCACCTTCAAAAACGAGTGTCTCCACAAATACTCTAACGTATTATACGAAGAAAGCTTAAGATCGTTCAACGCCTTACCGCTTGCGGCAATTATGAACAAACAGTTCTTCTGCGTCCACGGAGGACTTTCTCCGGAGCTCAAGAGCTTGAACGATATCACCAGATTGGACAGATTCAGAGAGCCTCCAACGAAAGGATTAATGTGTGATTTATTATGGGCCGATCCCATTGAGGATTACGACGAGGATAACATGGACACCACCTTCGTTCGAAACACCGTTCGTGGGTGTTCGTACGCATTCACCTACAAGGCGTCTTGTCAGTTCTTGGAACGAACAGGGATGCTTTCGATTATAAGAGCTCACGAAGCTCAAGACGCCGGCTACCGAATGTATAAGCGAACCAAAACCATGGGATTTCCCTCCCTTCTTACCATGTTCAGTGCCCCCAACTACTTGGATAACTACAACAACAAGGCGGCGGTGTTGAAGTACGAAAATAACGTCATGAATATCAGACAATTCAATTCGTCTCCTCATCCTTACTGGCTTCCTCAGTTCATGGATGTGTTCACGTGGTCGCTTCCGTTTGTGGGAGAGAAGGTCACCGAGATGTTGGTGTCGATTTTGAACGTGTGCACGGAGGACGAGTTGAGTGAAGGCGGTGAAGACGGAACATTGGACTTCAATCCCGAGTCAACTCCGTCTTCTCCCGTTGAATTCAAGAGCCCCAGCTTTGACTTTGCGCCATCCAATGACGATAAGCCGCTAGCCACATACGAAGAGAGGAAACAGGCCTTACGTAATAAGGTGATGGCCATTGGTAGAGTTTCCAGAATGTACCAATTATTGAGGGAGGAGACCGAGGATGTGGCTCGACTCAAGAGCCTCAACAGTGGCCAGCTTCCCAAAGGGTCGCTTCTTCATGGTAGCGAGGGGTTGAAACAAGCCATCACGTCGTTCGAAGAGGCTCGAAAAGCAGACTTGGTCAATGAGAAGATGCCTCCTTCGAGAGAAGAACAATTGGAGTTGGAGAGGGCCCGAAGGGAGAGGTTGAAACAGGAGATGAAGGATCCCAAGCCTGGGTTTCTGAAGTTCATGAGGAAGCTTTCCCAGGGATGAGTGAGTGCAGTGGGAGTCTACTGGGAGATGAGTAGGTATTTCTCCAAGGGCACGTTCACTTGCATTGACACTGAAATATCGTCGCAGAGTATGCCCTACCACAACACCAACTCTACACACCAGTCTCTATACCCAGAACTATATAAAGCCATTTCATGAAACATACCCATTCACGAAACATACCCTTTCACGCTCTACGGCTCTACACAGCATCTACCAACAGTCACATGGGCCTTTCTAAAGCGTCTCTCGCCTCATCAAATATTCCTCGCTCTTTGATACCATTTCGCATTTCTTAGACATGCTTCCTCGACTAACAGAAGAGTGCCCCAACTTCGAAAACACCATCGCCATCTCGGAATACCAGGCCTCGTCTCCCGAGGCATTCAGCCTCCATGATGATGACAAACTTGTTCTATACGCAGGAGGGTCCGGCTACTCTCTCACGATATTCAATCAGGACCCTACATCCACTTTGAACATTCACCCGGACTTGGAAGTGTTTTTGTCGCTGAACGTTGACGTGTTTGTGTTGAACAGCCTGGTACTTATATGGAGTGCACATTCCAACCGGGGCCTCGAGCTTCCGTACCAATCTATTCCTCTTCATGCTTATCAGCTGCCACATAGTTTATACTTACAAGTGCGATCTAGTGATTTGGTTTCTGCTACCAGAAATCCCTCCACCGACGCCAATGACACGGATTCTACCACCCACGAGTCCATGGTGGAGATGGCGATTTCCACAAGTCCTCAAAGCCCACCTGCTGCCAATAAGTTGCTCCAAAAAGTATCCGGTAGTATAGAGTCTTTGTATCAGGCCATATCTAAATGCTCTGCCTTTCACTTGGACACTGAAATAGCCCAGAACGGAGAGGCTGTCTACAGCGTTGAGGGGTTTGATTTTGCCAACTCGTCGCTCAATGCCGATTTGAAAGACGTCGATGTGCCTTCAGGCTGGGTAAGTAACACCGGAGACGCTGACGATTTGGGACATTGCGATGAACCAGACGAAGAAGACGAAGCTGGGATGCACGTAGACATAGGATACGGTCCGATAGCCGGGACTGTGCGGAGGAGAGAGTTTGACGAGGCCGTGAGGAAGAAGAAGAAGCTGAACTAGGAATAGAAAGGGAAGTGGGAAGTATAACTGGAAAGTTATAAACTGGAAGTGGGAACTGAAACGTGGGAACTAGAGATACGGCACCGGAGGACCAGATGGTCGACGAGAGTCAGAGCAGGGAAGTAGTCGAGTGAAGATAGAGCCGATAGAAGCGAAGAACTGTCACTGAAGCTACTACACTTACGTACACTTCAAACACCTCAACCACACTTCAACTACACTTCAAAACACCGACACTCAACTTCTCCACGACCACCCGTACGTCCTTCCAACTCTCCCACTCCATGGCTTGGACTGAGAGAACGTTTATCTGAGAGAACAACTATCTGAGAGAACAACTATCTGAGAGAACAACTATCTGAGAGAACAACTATCTGAGAGAACAACTATCTGAGAGAACAACTATCTGAGAGAACAACTATCTGAGAGAACAACTATCTGAGAGAACAACTATCTGAGAGAACAACTATCTGAGAGAACAACTATCTGAAAGAACAACTATCTGAGAGAACAACCATCACCTATTATACCCGATAAATATTATACCCATAATATATAGACCACATGACCCAGCCCCGTAATACGACACCACAACCCCTTCACCTCCTCGTATCCTCACATCCTACCACTCAATCCCTCACCCATAACATTAACTAGTCGCTATCACTTACCCAAATCTCCACCAAATCTCACTTCTATCTCACTCGCCCCACCAAAATCTAAATTCTCACTAAATAAAGCACTATGAACAGTGCAGAGGACAAACTCCAATTCAAGGCCCACCTATTCAAACTTTCACAGGGCCACCTCATCGGCATCGACGACCACTCGTACTGGTCAAAGCTCTGGACGTATCCTCAAAGCGCCAATGACATATTTGAGCTACTAACTCCAGTAGATCTAGCACTAATCCGGGACCAGAACCGTCCAAACTTCACGCTGTTGGTGTACATTTTGTGTAAGCAGATCATAGCACACTCCAACTCCACCGTTCCTTTCAATTCGCTCCAGGTGCTGAACTGTGTGAGGATCTTGACCAAAGTTCTTCCGCTGCTCTTCGAACTAGAAGACTATAAATCCATAGAATCGTCGTTGTTTCTCTCGTCCCAATACTCGCCCATGGACTTTGTGGATGGCAACTACAAACAGAATCACAACTCTACACAAACAAGCCTGGATACGGCGTTGGGGCCGGCGCTTATGAAGAGTTTGGTGTCGCTTTTGTTCTTCAAAGGTTATACCCTCACACCCAAGTCTCCCATAAAGTCTCAAACGAAGTCCCAGAACCCCCAAACGCCGGACCCGGTTTCCCTCTCGGTATGGGAACCCGGAGTGGGCATCTCTGCCAAGTACACGCCGCCAGACTTGGTTATAGAGTCAAACAGAGCTACGGTTCTACGGCTCATTATCACTCTCTGTACGAGCTCCATGTACCAATTTCCGTCCCAGGTGGTGTCTCAAGGGTCGCTTTTCTTGACACTCACGGTGGCGTCGCTCTCGAAGATCGAGGTGTTGACGTTGGTTTGTTCGCTTATCAACGTCATCTGTAGATCCATCAGAACCTCGGACGAAAACCCACTCGCGGTCCAAGACAGGTCCCTAAAGTTCATGAAATACTCGTACGTGTCATACTGCTTCCAGCTCCTTACTCTCATGGTGGTGTACCCGCTACCACCCAAATCGTCGCTTGTGGGCTTAAAAAACTCGGGCATCTTGGGTGACAAACCTTACAATCTCGCCCGAGTGTACTTTGGTAGGCTCCATAAAGACCAGGAGCTCTTGTTTGTGACCTCCAACTTGGTGCTGTACTTGCGAACGCCGTTGGTGGACTCGGAGTCCGGCTTCAACTTGAACTTCAGGTTCGCTTCGGCGTCTCCCATCTGGTCAATGAACTGTATTATGCTCTTGTGGGAGCTCTTCCAATGCAATCCCAAATTCAAGCAGTTGTGTGGCCCACGTTTCTACAACGAGGTGTGTTTCATTTTGATCTTCTACATCAAGCAGTTTTCCTCCAATCCCAGAGAGAGAAACGTGTCCAGACTCGCATCGTGCTTTCTACTCTACTTGTCACACCAGAAGCAGTACCACGACTTACTTGTGGACGTGAATCCCAGCTTTTTGTCCCACTTCCCACCCCACTTGAATTTCAGCCACGCCAATTGTATGACCACAAGGGACTTCTTGGTCATCCAGCTTTGTTCGGTTCTTAGCAACTATGCCACCTCCAAAGTCTACGATAGACTCAGTTCTGTTCTTGCAACCACGTGGATAGAAATCCTATATAATTTGGTGCCCATATTGAGTTCTGTGCCCACCACTGGAACCAACGATCCAACCAAGAAACTCAACAATGTCAATCCCAACGGAGGGCTCTCGTACACCGCGTGCACATCTTTAACCAATGTCATGGTCAGATACTCCCACCGAGACTTCCTCGTGAGAACCTCATTCAACCCGGATCTTTTGGCCCTTCTAGTCCGAACAATATGTATATGTGCACTCAGAGGACCCAAGAGCTCGAGAACTCTTCTATTCACGATTTTGAAATCAGAAAAGTCTTACCAACAGGTTTGGAACACGATTTTGAGTTTCGAAAACGAGTACTTCCACGAAGACAAGTTGGTTGTTGGTACTAATACCGAGTCACTGCCTCGACAGTCGATCGAGCAACCCCGGTCGAACTCAGTATCGGTGGAGTCTACGCCTTTCTTACGTTCCACCGATAATCTTGCTATAAACGATAAACTCGATCTGGAACCGGTGCTGCCCGCTCCCGAGTCCAACTTCCCCTACTACGACGACAACGCGTCCGTGGATAGTTTGGACACCCGTGACGACGCACAGGGCACCGTTTTTGACGCTGAAGATAGTGCCATAGATAAAGCACTCCGGCCAAACTTACCAACGGGGATGTCTTCAAAAGCCATAGGCAAACAAAGAAAAGACGCCTCCATCAACAAGACCTGGGCAGGCAAAGACGCTCTCCGAATTATCCTCCAGATCATCGTGCCTCTTTTACACAGAGCTCTGGATGATCTTTTGTCACAGGACAACACAGACGCTTTCAAGTTGGTACAGTTCATTGGTGATTTGGATTTCTCAGATACAATCAAAACCAATCGAAAAGCAATCAACCACGACTTTTTGCCTGACACTGAGTTTTCGCCGTTGAAGTTTTCCTGGAGTTCTGTGTCCTTAGGCTGGTATATCTCGCTCCTCCACACCGACATATACAATGGTCTTGACGCAGTGGAATCTGCGTGTGGAGGCAAGAATAAGATCATTAAGAACATCACCTCGTCTGTGCTTTCCATTGGCAGGTTTTTTCAGCCCACAGACGTCAATGAGCCGGTGGAGTCACCTGAAGTTATCAGTGCTGTAGAACAGGATATCACCAGAGTCAACCACTGGGCCCAGACCTCGATCAAGCTATTCAAAATCCAGGCCCAGACGTCGTTCCTCACCGCATTGAACTCCAAGATAATTGGCATTCAGAACCAGTCGGCCCCAGGAACTCCTAGACTAGATAGAAACGCAGGCTTACAACGGAGAATGAGCGACTTACGTCTTCAGCAGATCAGAAGCTCGACTCCCAAAGACGAACCTGAGCCGTATTTCCCTCCCAGGCTAGCTCGTGGCAACTCGGTGTCGTCGTTCCAGTCGCTAAACACCTTGAATCGGTCTCGTACCAATACGCCTCGGAATTCAATCAGCAACTGATTCATTTGTCATTACAATTACATCTACATTCACATTCACAATCACACTTGTGTATTGCATACTATATATTACACGGCTACCGTCTTCTGTATCCCTTCTTTTGAACCAACGTGAACCCATCGTCGTCGACAATAGGCCCGTTATCCACTTCCATGCTATTATCTACTTCCATTGACTGATCTTCTTCTTGATCTTGTTCTCCTTCTTCGTCATCACTGCTTGGATTCTCAGGGTCGCCCTGCACTGTGACTCTTTGGATCTGTTTGTTCTGCTGTTTGGTGAGCCACCTCTCGTAGAGAATTTCAATATCGGAGAAATCTCCTACACTGGCTTTTTTGTAGAATTGAAAGATCATATTGGCTATTTCGAGAGCCGAGTCGTTATCCACTTGGGTGTCAAACTCGTCCAACATCGCATAGAGAAGCGTTTCTTCTATTAATTGGATGTCTACGGCTTTCTCATCGAACAAATCGATCACCACTCCGGAGATCCAGTCTCTCTTATCACTAGAGTTGGGTCCTCCCCAGGAATTATCCACTGCTATGGTTAATTCCTCCCACTTGTGGATAGCCATTGTGACACCAAGCTCAAACCGAGCTTGCACTTTTGGGTCCTCGAACTTCAACGACTTTTGTCCTTCTCTGGCTTGTACGTATTCAGTAGGATCAATGGAGTTCATGTCTTTAAAAAAATCGATGAGATTTTGTCGCATTTTTTTGCAACCTTTCTGATTATGTGATTGTGGGGCTGCTTATTCTTATGGGGTGAAGTGACCTGGGAGGTGGCATTGTAAGGCCATTGGGGATGTGAACCACAAACTGCCAGTAGTTTATTTATTGGATGTTCACGCTTCTCCTGATATAACTGCTTTTAGGGAAATTATGGTATCTGGCTCATTCTGTATCTAGTTCTCTCTGATTCTGATTCATTCATGAAATTCTACTCTATTAACATCGTAGTAATATACATTCTGGCTATGCAAATCCGGCTACTTCGGGGTCATCTTTGAGAGCATTGAGAACCTCCAAGTGTGGAACATTCAACGAGATTTTTTTGTATCTCTCACTCCTGATATCCTGAGCATTCAAGATTCCATTTTCGGTCAATTCATATACCATTTGTCGGAAGTTCTCGATACGAATATTCTTGGTTTGTGTGCCTGGCACGAGCTTGCCATCTAATAAAGTGTCTGTGATGTCCACGGGGTTAGAGGGGTCAGTGACAATGGACCTCTTGACGGTACTGGTATTCATTCTCAACATATTCTTCACCTCTTCAATCACTTCAGACATGGGATTCTCAGATAATCCCGATCTCTTCATTCTGGAGAGCAACCCACAGATTATCAATTTTGACCCGAATGACAAACTAGAGATATACTTCGACACAAGTGAGTTGGTGGATTCGTTGATGGCCATGGCAATGTGAGGAATCTTAACGTGAAACGTTTGTTCCGTGGAGTTTGATACTTTGAATTGACTCTGAGCAATTTCAACAGCCCTCTTGCATATTTGAAGGGCTCTACGGGCATCTCCACTAACACTGGCGACTTTTCTGGATGCAAAGTTGATAGCATCTTGATCCACTATCACTTTGAATTTGTTCTGTTTGGTGAGTGAGTCGAGTCGGTGTTCAATGATGGTTCCAAGTTGTTCGAATGTGTACCCAATAAACTGAATACGCTTCAACCCAAGTCTCGAAGAAATCTTATTGGATAAGGTTCTTTCTGGTAAGTCCATTGTATTTGCAACTGCAACAACGGAAAGCTTGGAGTTGGGATATGTGGGCCAGTTGAACAAGTTATACATGACTCTTTGATTCTTAGTTGCAAGCTGGTCGAGTTCATCGATCATGAGCACCACATGTTTCTTTAACGGAGATTCCTCTTTGAAGTAAGCATCCAAAAGAATCGAGGCATTTGCAGGACTAACATTCAATCCACTTATACCTGCCCACAAAGACGTGTAGGCTTGTTGGGGATTGATCAACTTTAAGGAGTTCATTTCTATAAATACGAACTCGTCAAGCTCTCCCATTTTGTGGAGTTCTTTCATTTGCTCCATCACCTCTTTTATGGTGGCCGATTTTCCAACCCCAGGCGTCCCACTAACATAGAGACAGCACCCAGTGTGTTCTCTTATAGAGGCTTCGAGGCTCAAGTATAAGGTGGTAAACTCATCTTCACGGCAAGGAAGGTTCTGGAGCACCGCCGACGTTTGTAACCTTTTCTTGAGCTCCTTGAATGCAGATGAGGATGTGTCTAGCTGTTCGTATTCAACTTTCTGTTCCTTCTTTTTAGGTGAAACGCTGGGAAGCTTGGGTGTTGCTAGAACAGGCTTTAAGGTCATTCTGGTGTTAGTTCCCAAAACACTCTTCACAAAGTCTATCAGATCTTGAAGCTCCTTCTTCTTTTCTACTGCTGCTGAAGGAGTCCTGGTCTTGGGGGTCCTGGGGGTCCTGGCCGTGCTCTTTTTCTTCTTTTTTGGCGTGACAGGTACTTCTCCGAGCGGTGCTCGGGCTGTTCTTATTTGACTGCCTGGTATTCTGGATTGAGTGTACTCAAAGTCTGAGTTAGCGGACACAAATTCGTCAGAATCGCTGTCTTCATCCGAAGATGGGAGAACGATCATTGTTTTCTGTTGTCGGGTGCTTCTTGCTGACCTTGGTAGAGGAGTACCTTCATCCCCGATTTCTGCTTCAGCTTCACTGGAGCTAGAATC
Organism: Yamadazyma siamensis; assembly: GCA_030581535.1. NCBI lineage: Eukaryota > Fungi > Ascomycota > Pichiomycetes > Serinales > Debaryomycetaceae > Yamadazyma > Yamadazyma siamensis. The sequence continues at coordinate 28,129 of JAKTTO010000023.1, forward strand.
GTCGATTAACACCTTTTCGGATACCTTTCTCGTTCTAGTGGATCTGCGTGGAGTAGGGGAGGCGCTTTTGGCGTCGAGGTTCTTCTGGGGACTTTTCGTAGATCCACGAGGTCTGCCACGACGCCTACGGGGAGTGGCCACCGGAACTTCTTCCTCCTTCTCTTGTGTGGCGGTTCTATTGGACTCCGGCTTGAGATCAGACTCTAAATCGACAGACTCCAGCTCAATATTGGGCTTGTTGCTTGGTTTCTTCAAGAACTCTTCGTCGCTGTCATTTGCCGAGTCCATCAAGCTGTCTGTAAGCTTCTCAAGAGTAGACGATATGGCTGCCACTTCGTGAACAACTGCGTTCATGCTTGGACTTGACTTTCCAGAGCCTGTGGCTAATTCCTGTTCCCTGGTATGCTGTGAGCTTGACTCAACGTTTTCTTTCGCTGATGGAGCACTGTCCTCTAATATCTCAACTGGAGAATCCACATCCATGTCTTCATTCTGAGACGTGATATTTGGCTTTGCTCTCTTGGCAGGAGTTGACCGTTGAGAAACGGTTCTCTTTCTTCTGGGACTGCCATTATTAGTGGTTTGAGTGGATAGTGATTGGACTACTGGTGATGAGGCTTTCGTGGGCCCTTCGTACTCTTGAGACTCTTCAGTCTCTTCCTCGCTAGAGGTCTCTCCTTCAACCTCGTTTGTCTTTTTGGACCTCCTTCTCGTCCAAGCGGTCCGTTTTGATTTGCCTTTGGACCTTTTCCTACGGAGCTGTCCCGAACGTGGTGTATAATCATCCTCATCCGACCCGGCTGTTGTATCTTTTCTTTTTGACTTCGTAGCGGACCTTGACTTCGTAGCGGACCTAGACTTACGCTTGTTAGGTTTTGGAGAGAGCTCAACGACTTCTAGGATCTCGATGTCGCTTTCGGACTCTTGTTCTTTTGAGGGAGATTTGGATTCTGGCAGTTTGGATCCGGACAGTCTTGATCTGGGCAGACCTGAGCTCGACAGACCTGAGCTTGACAGACCTGAGCTCGACAGACTTGAGTTCGAAAGTCTTGATTTGGGCAGAGAGCTGGAGCTGGAAGGAGAGCTGGACCGAGCTACGAAACTGGACAGACTTGGGGACGATGGAGGGAGTGAATGTCTTGCGGATGAGTTTCTTGGTGATCTTTCTTGCTTCTCTGGCAAACTTGGGTTTGGCCCCTTAGAGCTGCTCCTGTTGGCGTTGTGAGCGCCCTTCAGCTCTTCACGTTCGTCATCTTCACGACCGTCGTCTTCGCTGTCAGAGATGTTCACAATCTCGGCGCCAATATTGTTTCGGATCGATGGAAGCACTCGCTCATTCAATTTATATGGACTCAGAGTATCGGAGTCGTAATCAGCAGTAGTGTTGGGCCGGTGCCTCGACTTCCGGGTCTTTCGCCACTCCCTCTGTCGTCTTTCCTGTTCGGCGTCGCTGACATCTTCCAAATCGAAAGTGGTCAAACTATCGAGAAAGTCCTGGAACTTAGTTGGATCAGCACTTAGAGGTGCCACTTTGTTGAAGTCAATTTCCTCAGACACGTAGCGGCCCTCGAAGATGATCTTTTTACAGATGAAGGATTCGGGGTCGTCTTCGTTCATCACAAGTTTATCCCGGATCAGCTCAATGGAGATCACTTCTTCGTTGGTGTCTAGGAACAATTCCTTTTCATAGGAAGTGATGGAGTTTTGGTCGATGAACTCCAATGGAATCGATCTCACGGGGATGTAGAAGAACACCTTCAAGATAAAGGAGTCGGAGGCACCAAGTGTAATGGATGTTATCAATGCATAAACGCTTTTGTACTTTCGAGAGCTTCTCAACCTCACGCTATCACCACACTGTAACTTACAATTGTCAGACAACCTGGTGAGACACGCGTCGTTGCTGTCGATGTTGGAACGGGATCTCCGTTTCCAGGGAGCAGCCGAGTTGCCTATCAGGTACACCCAGCTGTGACCAGGAACCGAGTTGTTCATGCTTATCAGGTGGTAAAGTTAAAGTAATGCGCGTATTACGCGTGAGACGGACAGGTGAGACAAGACGAGGAAAAGAACAGGGACAAGACGAGGAAAAGAACAGGGACAAGTTGAGAGCCGAGGTGTGTGAGTTCACACGGAGGATTCTATTGTACAAAGATCACGCGTGATGTTTGGGTGTGTATTAGTGAATAGACTGTGTGATTAAATTATGTGAGTATATCATGTGAGTAAACTGTGTGAGTAAATCATGTGACTTATGTGAGTTATGTGATTTATGTGATTTATGTGAATAAATCATGTGAGTAAATCATGTGAGTAAATCATGTGAGTAAATCATGTGAGTCAATCATGTGAGTCAATCATGTGAGTAGTAAACTATGGTGAGTTCTTGAGTATGTCTTTGAAAGTGAGTAGTGAGCGAGACGCTGATCTTACCGTGTCATACACTCTCCTGGACCAATGCTCTTTATGGGCTACTCTTTCAAAATCCTGTACTCTTCCTGTACCAATACTCGTACTTGTGGTACGCGTTCACCGCCAGAACCAATGTTTAGACTGATACGTGACTGTCAAGTAGCTTTAAACCAGTAGGCACTTGTCACGCCCAGCGCCAGTCAAACTCTGCCTAAGCGCCGCAAACCTTTACTCCCACCCCTGTCCTTCTATACGCCCACTTGTCGTCTCTTTCGCCTACTATTCTGCCTGCAGTCACTTATAAATAAGTATGGGCTCTCCTACATTGGTGATCTCCTGGAGATTCAACTTCAAGTCAAACGCCTTCGACAAAATGATCTTGAAGATCTTCTGCACGTTGATGGAGTGTGACGTGGAACAAAACACCACCGGCGATTTCATGGCATTGGCAAACTTCTTTGCTTGTTGGGTGATTTCTATCTGATCCTGTCGAGGCAAATCTATAAACTCATCATACTTGGTGCCCACGAGAAACGGAATGGCGGTTTTGTTGAATCCTCGCACCTGTCTGTACCATTCTTTTATAGAATTAAGTGTTGATTTCCTAGTCAAATCAAACATAAATAACACTGCGATAGCATCATTTGACACTAAAGGAAGCATATTGATGAACTCCTTTTGTCCTCCCAAGTCCCAGATGGAAAACGTGATGACGGTGTTTCTTATTCGGATCTTCTTGTCCATGAAATTGACCCCGAGTGTTTGTATATAATCGTCATCAAATGTGCCTTCTACATACTTTACCATAAGCGAGGTTTTACCGATCTGAGAGTCTCCGATTAGTCCCACTTTCAATGCCACTCTAGGATGTTAGTAGTGCCGATAGGCTGCCACCAGGCGATGTGCAATTGCTGATGTACATACTGGTTTCCTTCATCCTCATGATGATCTTGTGTATCCATTATGTTAGCTCCAGGCTTAGTGTTTACGTTTACACTATTGTGTACACCTAGTTAGGAGTCGCGCGTAGCCGAAACCCTCACATTCGCGCACAACCCTCCAGGCTCGCGGGCTGCAGCCCTCAGAACGTTGCCAACTGACAGTCACTTTTCGCACCCATCAACTCTGCTCTCGCGGCTGTGTGCAGGGGCCTTTGGGTGGTGCACTTGACAAAAAACTCCAGCACAGTTTTTGCGCATAGTGAAAATTTTATATTGAAAAAATCTATATTGAATTTTATTTTTCTTTCAATTAAAGATGGCAGTTGGTAAAAATAAGAGATTATCCAAAGGTAAGAAAGGTTTGAAGAAGAAGGTCGTTGACCCATTCACCAGAAAAGACTGGTTTGACATTAAAGCTCCTTCCACTTTCGAAAACAGAAACGTTGGTAAGACTTTGATCAACAAATCTACCGGTTTAAAAAATGCTGCTGATGGATTAAAGGGTAGAGTTGTTGAAGTTTCTTTAGCTGATTTACAAGGATCTGAAGACCACTCTTACAGAAACATCAAATTGAGAGTCGATGAAGTCCAAGGTAAAAATTTGTTGACTAACTTCCACGGATTAAACTTCACTTCTGACAAATTAAGATCTTTGGTCAGAAAATGGCAATCTTTGGTCGAAGCTAATGTCACTGTTAAGACCTCTGATGATTACGTTTTGAGAGTTTTCGCCATTGCTTTCACCAAGAGACAACCAAACCAAATTAAGAAGACCACTTACGCTCAATCTTCTAAATTAAGAGAAATCAGAAAGAAGATGATTGAAATTATGCAAAGAGAAGTTTCTAACGTCACTTTATCTCAATTAGTTTCTAAGTTGATTCCTGAAGTTATTGGTAGAGAAATTGAGAAATCCACTCAAAGTATTTATCCTTTACAAAATGTTCACATTAGAAAGGTTAAGTTATTAAAACAACCAAAATTCGATTTAGGTTCTTTGTTAGCTTTACACGGTGAAGGATCTACTGAAGAAAAAGGTAAGAAAGTTTCCAAGGGTTTCAAAGATGTTGTCTTAGAATCCGTTTAAATGTCTGCTATATAATCATAAAATACATATTAGTTATTATGTGATGTAGAGCAAGTTAGCAAACTGGGGGACTTGGTAGTGAAGCTAAGGAGAGCAGTAGTATTTAAAATAAAGGAGAGCTGGGTAGTGAATTTTGGGATGAGTTAGTACAAAGGTTGGTAGGATTTGGTAGTAAAGCTAAGGAGAGCTGGTAGTAAAGCTAAGGAGAGCTGGGTAGTAAAAGGAGAGTTGAGGTTGTCGCGGGAGCCGTTCCTCTCACCGCGATACATCGTGCCAGCCTTGGGCCAGCCTCGTCCCAGCCTTGTGCCAGCCTCGTCCCACCTTGCCCACCTTGCCCACCTCGTCCCACCTTGCCCGACTCGCGCAACGGGAACAGCCACTAGGCCCACAGCATCGCAACACTTACCATCCACAAACCTGCCACTATCATCCCATTCTCTCTACACACATACAAACTAACACACACTAACCTACACCCACACCCACACACTCCACTTCTCCCCTTCTCGTGCCCTCTACCGCCCGCCTTCTCTCTCCCTTTCCAAATCTCCCTCGCTTATTGTCCCTCGCTATTCAGCAATTGTTCACCAAATTCAAATTCCAGTTGATGCGGCGAGGTGCCTGAATTTTCATTGCTCCTTTATTCTCGGATTAGTTTCAGTTCGTTTCACCTACATTAATAAATAATTGTGTTTGTGCAATAATAGTGTCATTTGGATCATGAGTGATGTACGTACAATTGGACCCCCTGTGGTCCCTTCAATTGAGTTCTCTCGGCTCAAGTTGCCCTCTGCCCGGGCCTCAGTGTGAGATTAATGTGATTGCAATACTAACACCAAAAGAAAAAAGAGTTTCCAAATGGCGCCTCTTCGGCCGTAGAAGACGTCAAGCAACACAATGCCAAGGTCAATGCCAACTCAAAGCAGGTCAAGCCTCCTGTGGATGGGCTGAAAAGTGAAAAGCCTCCGGTTCCCAAAAAGACAAGTATCAGACAAAACACTACCTTTTCCTGGAAACAAGTGGGAACTTGGGACTCCGAAACCGTAGACGATAAGTCCAAGTCGTTGTCGACGCTTAAGAAGATCGAGTCGTATGTCATTGACCATTTCTACGGAGATTGGTACTGGAATAGTGCCATTATGATAGGAACCTGTTTCTTTTCGTGGTTGGTTGCTCGAATTGGATTCGGCTTCTTCTCGTTGTTGGTGGTGTTGCTTGCCACCAATTCCGTGTATAGGTTGGAATTCAGAAGATTCAACAGAGATATCAGGGACGATATGACTAGAATCCATGCTTCTAATAGATTGGAAGAGGAATTGGAAACCATGGAGTGGTTGAATTCGTTTTTGGACAAGTTCTGGGTCATTTACATGCCTGCGTTGTCTGACCAGGTCAAGTTCATTGCCAATGAGATCTTGAAGGACCAGGCTCCGGGAATGGGAATTGAGAAACTTTCGTTGGACGAGTTCACGTTGGGTTCCAAAGCTCCCAGAGTCAATAGTATTAAGTCGTACACCAGAAAGGGCCAGGACCACATCGAAATGGACTGGGCGTTTTCTTTTGCGCCCAATGACACCGATGACATGACCAAGAACGAGATCAAGAAGAAAATCAACCCCAAGGTGGCTTTGGGTGTCACTGTTGGAAAGGCGTTCATCTCCAAATCGCTTCCTATCTTGGTGGAAGACATGTCGTTTGTCGGAAGAATGAACATCAAGTTGAAGTTGACCGAGAAGTTCCCTCACGTGAAGATGGTTTCCGTGCAATTCCTTGAAGCTCCCGAAATCGACTACGCCTTGAAGCCTGTTGGAGGAGACACTTTTGGCTTTGATATCATGACCTTCATCCCGGGATTGTCGTCGTTCGTCAAGACTTTGATCCACTCCAACTTGAGACCAATGTTGTACGCACCGAACTCGTTGGATATCGACGTGGAGGAGATTATGGCCGCCCAGTCTAACGACGCTACCGGATGTGTGGCCGTCAGTGTCAAGAGATGTATCAACTTGAAGACCAGTGCCGACACCAAGGAAAACAGTCTCAACCCTTACGTGCAATTGAAGCTTTCTGGTAACCCTTCAGTGGACGAAAAGACCAAAGTCAAGAAGTCTATCAACAGCCCTGTTTTCTTGGACACAAAGTACCTTTTGGTCAATACCTTGGATAACAACTTCTTGACCTTCAACGTGTACGACTTCTCCAGTGATAAGCCCGAAGACAACTTGATTGGGTCTGTGGAAGTGCCATTGGTTGACTTGTTACAGAAAGAAGTCCAACCCGGCCTCGTCAAAAACATTGTGGAAAGTGGAAAGACCGTTGGGAAAATTGAGTTTGATCTCAGATACTTCCCTGTGTTGGACTCGGTGACTTTGGACGATGGTTCCAAGGAAGAGAACTCCGACTCCGAAGTGGGTATCATGAAACTCAATTTGATCAGTGCTGCCAACTTGGACTTGTCTGACTCAGTTCTTGGATTATTGAACCCATACGCAGAGATTTATGTGGACGGTGAATTGGTCAAGTCGTGCAGAAGATTGAGATCCACCAATTCTCCTTCATGGAATGAAAACTTCGAGGCTTTGGTCACCCACCAATCGGAAACTCAAATCGAGGTTCTTGTCAAGGACTCATCCAATGATGGAATTGTGGCTAGATTGGATGCCAACTTACAAGATATCATCTTCGAGAGCTCCAGGGGCCAACAGTGGATCAAGTGCCCTCCAATCAAAGAGGGTGGAGTGTCTCCAAGTATCAGAATCACTGCTTCTTGGAAAGCTCTTGGAATCACTGACGAGTCTGTGGTTGCTGACCATGACTTTGGATCGCCAATCGGTGGTTTGAGATTACACATAAGAAACGCCTCCGACTTGAAGAATCTCGAAGCTGTTGGCGAAGTTGATCCTTATGTCAAGGTGGTGGTCAACGGTAAGTTAAAGGCTAAAACCGTCACCATCGCTGAAACTTGTAACCCATTTTTCGACAGTGTGTACTTCTTCCCCATCGATAACGAGCATCAGCACTTGTTATTGAGTATCATGGACAGCGAGCCGGATGACCAAGATAGAGCCTTGGGATCATGTGCCATTCATGTGAACGAGTTCATCAAGAAGAACGAAAAGGGATTCTATTTGGGATACGATGGGTCCAATGAGATAATCGAACAGCCCGTCTTGTTCAACGGAGAAAACAAGGGATCGTTGGCTTATCTGATCTCCTTCATCCCCACCATCCCTATCTTCACTCAAAAGGAGTTGAGAAACAAGAAGGCTTATGAAAGACATGTTAAACAATTGGAAGATAAAAAGATCGCCAAAAGAAAGAAGGAAGAGCAGTTGGTTAAGGATTATCCAGACAAATTCGAGTTCATCGAAACCGATGAGAGGGACGTTCCTGCTCCTCCTAAACTTCAAATTTCCTTGGATGATTTGGTCAAATACAGAGCTGGTACTTTATCGGTGAGTGTCTTAAAGGGACGTTTCGAAAGTGCAGATTTGTACTTCCAGACTTTGTTTGATGATCAGGCCTTCCCAGCTGGTGTGGCACCCAGGTCTCCTAATAGAAATTTGGAGGTTGCCTCAACAGCTGAAGTTTTCGTCAGAGACTTGCCCAACTCCAATATCGTCCTCAGATTAGCAAAGAAGTTTGAAGTCAAGTCAGAAAAGGACGTTGTTGCTGAAAAACTGTTCAGCACCATCGACATCTTGAAGAGAAGTTACACAAGACCAATTGACTTACGTATTAATGAGCGTAACACCGTCAAAATTCAACTCGAGTTCATTCCTACTGCAGTCAAGTTGCATCCATTGGATACTGTTTTGGACGTGGGACACATTCAGTTGGAGATTTTGAGAGCAACCAATATTCAAGCAGTTGACTCCAACGGTAAGTCCGATCCAATGGCCGTGCTCAAATTGGATGGTGTGCAGATTTACAAGACTGACAAAAAGAGAAAGAGCTTGGACCCTGAGTGGAATGAGTCGACTACCTTCCCTGTGTTGTCAAGATCAAGACAAGTATTCTTGGTGGAAGTGTACGACTGGGACTTGACACACGACCCTGAATTATTGGGCAGAGCCAATATTGACTTATCTGGTATTGAGCCTCACAAGTCTACTCCTTTCAGTGTCAAATTGGATACACAAGGTGAGGTTTTCTTCAAAGCCATCTTCAAGCCCGAATACATCAGACCTCCAATCGGATCAGCTGGTGGATTCCCAATCGATTTGAAGAGTGTTGCTGGTCTTGCTGGTAACGTTGTTGGTGGAGCTGCTGGTGTGGCTGGTGGTGTTGTTGGTGGAGCTGCTGGTGTGGCTGGTGGAGTGGCTGGAGGAGCCGCTGGATTTGCACATGATGGTTTGAGTAAAGGAGGATCGTTCATCAAAGGATTTGGAAAGCTGAAGAGAAAAAAGAAGTACAATGATGGAACCGGAGACAGCGTTAGCGAAGGAAGAACTTCTACCACTAAGGTCTCAGAAGACAACGATAATGCCAGCACTGTTGCCAGTACTACTGCCAGTGCACCAAGCAGTCCATCCAAGAAATCATCTCAAGATCCTGCCAAATCTCAATACACCAATGACTTACAATCGTTGAGGTCCGGAAGTCATCCTCCTCAAACCCCAGTCAAGCAAGCAGTGCCAAATATTCACGCACATGACTTGCCTCCACCTCAAAGACCAGGACAAACCACGCAATTGCAGAGAACAGATACCCAAGAAAGCGGTGCTGATTCTACTGTTGATAGCAGCTTTGCTAGTAGTATCAATGGAGGAGAAGCAATTCCCGGCAGATTGGCCATTTTCGGAGCCAGTGGGTACTCGATCAAGAGTTTGGAAGTCAAAGCTGTGCTTAAGACCCCAAGCAGAGAACGGGTGTTGTTGAGAACCAGAGCAGCTAAATTGGACAAGAAACAAGGCACTCACACTTGGAGCGAATCCGTTCCATTCAAAGCCGTGTCTGAGTCACAAATCATATTGATTGTCAGAGAACATCATACTTTCGGGTCCAAGGATGAAGTAGAGACCTTCACATTGGATCTCTCTTCCTACATAGGTAAGCAAGAGGACATTAACTTGAATGGTAGCCAAGGAAATTTGACTGTCAATTTGGCCTTTCAAGAATGAGTGTATTAGTTGTTTAGTAAATGAATTGTAACAATGAATTGTAACAAAGAGGTTTGTGTTGGTGGTCATGACTACTATCTGATGTATGGGTATTAGTAATAAGAGGTGTTCCTTTATTGTTGTGATGTCCAGTAAGCCAATTATCTGCATTGTTATGATTACCGATTTGTGCCTATGATCAATTGCTTTTCTTACTTTGACACTGATTATATTTACGTAGAAATATGTTTTTCGCAGCTTTCATTCGATTTGGTTGCAAATGATAAACGTATATCGTAAATAAATCATAAAATAAAATGTCGAACGGGCGATCCGATGCACACAGTATAGAGTGATTACATGTGGATGGAGACATGTAGAGAACTAGAGTTTCGGGAAATAAAGAGAATTGATGAATTACATAAGTGAGTGAGACTAGTGAAGTGAAACTAGTGAAGTGAGACTAGAGTGAGACTAGTGAAGTGAGACACTAGTGAAGAGTGCCGTAGAACGGAGGGAATTAGATACTAAGCAAACCTGACCAAAGACGATGAATACTGTGGACCTGTGAGCACACAGGACGGCCACCAATCTATCTAGTGTACATTCAACTCACCATTCACAACTAACTGTATGCGGCTGCTATACACCACTAACTGTATGAGGCTCCTCTACACCAACAGTATGAGGCTGATGGGTGCACGCACGAACCAGAACCTACTGAACGGGCAAACGCGCACATGACTGCGTGACTGCTTTTCCGAGCTTCTGCGACCTCGCACGACCCGTGCTCTTTGTGTAACTTTGCGAAAATTTTTGATTGTCTGGATAGTGAGAAATTCATACTATACTCTTAAAATTTTTCTTCAATTTATCATTGTAAATTAAAGATGTCACAATCCGTATGTTTTTAATAGCATGGCCATACTTGAAGATACCACCATCGATTCCGAACCACAACAACTCCAACAAGCACTCGAACTCGTGCTGACATTCGAAGAGTCCCGTGAATTAATTTGTGTTTCACCAACACCTGAAGAATCCAAGATCTCAATCCACTTTATCTAAAATGTCGCCAAAATTCCCCCATGGCTCGATACCAGTATCATCAAGTATTAGCATCTGTCCCCAGCACCCATACTAACTTCTATAGGCTCCTAAATGGTACCAATCTGAAGACGTTCCAGTCCCAAAACAGTCTAGAAAGACTGCTCGTCCACAAAAATTACGTGCCTCTTTGGTTCCAGGTACCGTTTTAATTTTGTTGGCCGGTAGATTCAGAGGTAAGAGAGTTGTCTACTTGAAGAACTTGGAAGACAACACCTTGTTAGTTTCTGGTCCTTTCAAAGTCAATGGTGTTCCATTAAGAAGAGTTAACGCTCGTTATGTCATTGCTACCTCCACCAAAGTCAATGTTGAAGGAGTTGATGTTTCTAAATTCAACGTCGAATACTTTGCCAGAGAAAAGACCCCAAGAGCTGCTAAGAAATCCGAAGCCGAATTCTTTGACGAAGCTGCTCCAAAGAAAGAAATCAAAGCTGAAAGAGTTGCTGACCAAAAATCCGTTGACAGCGCTTTATTAAGTGAAATCAAGAAGACCCCATTATTAAAACAATACTTATCTGCTTCATTCTCATTGAAGAACGGTGATAGACCACACTTATTGAAATTCTAAATTAATTGAATTGTTTATATTGATGAAATTTAAAAGAGGTGGGTTCCATCATTTTTCCTCTGTATATTTAATACACTGATAACACGTTAGTCATGTAATGTACTCGTAGTGTCTTCGTGCAACACCGTATAGCTAGTGAAGCTTTTTCGCGCACTGTACGCTCCATTCTCATCATCTCGCTCCATCTCATCTCTAAATTTTTCAACCGTGATGTCTAGCTTAATTCCTATTGCTACCTATAACTTGTCGCTCAAGCCCTTCAACCCCGAAGCGGCCACCAACTTGGACTTCCCAACCACTATCAGAATCACCTCTGCTGCTCTTGACCCAGAGCCAGTTGACAAAGATGCTAAACCTTCTACTTTGAGAATGTTGAAGAGAAAGTTGCCTATTGACGACTACGATGAGCTCGTAGGTGACTCTGACGAGTCCGAAGACGACTCTGAAGACGACTTGGACGAGGAAGAAGAGGAGAAGGAAGAAGAGGAGGAAGAAGAAGAAAAAGAAGAAAAGGAAGAAAAGCAAGATGAGGAAAAAGATCAAGACGAAGATGATGAAGAAGAATTTGACGAAGACGATCTCGAGCTCTTTGACGATGAGGAATTTGTTATCTGTACTCTTTCCCCTGAAACCCTGTACCAGCACGTGCTTGACATCACCATCCAACCCGATGAGGAAGTGTACTTTGTGGTCACTGGATCTTACCCAATCCACTTATCTGGTAACTTTGTTGAGCACCCAGACGATGAAGACAGTGATGAAGACAGTGAAGACGAATACGACAGTGATGAATACGACTTGACTCCCGACGAGGACGAACTCTACGACTTGGACGACTTGGAAGATGCTTCTGACATCGAAAACAAGATTGAAGAGTTGGTTGAGGAAGACGCCAAAAAGAGAAAGAGCGAAGAGGAAGACGAAGAAGAGCCAAAGGAAACCAAGAAGGCCAAGAAGGCCAAGAAGGCCGACAAGGTTGAGTTTTCTGAAACCTTGGAACACGGCAAAGGACCTGAATACTCCGACAAGAAGGCCAAAGAAGCTAAAAAGGAAAAAGACGCTAAGAAGGAAAAGGATGCCAAAAAGGACAAAAAGGCCAAGGAATCCAAACCTGAAGAACCTAAAGACAAAAAGTTCCCCACCAAGACTTTATTGGGAGGAGTTATTACCGAAGACAGAAAAGTCGGAAAAGGACCAAGTGCCAAATCCGGTAACAAGGTTGGAATCAGATACATTGGAAAGTTAAAGAACGGAAAGGTATTTGACAAGAACACTTCCGGAAAGCCATTTGTTTTTGGCTTAGGTAAGGGTGAATGTATCAAAGGATTCGATTTGGGTGTTGCTGGTATGGCTGTTGGAGGAGAAAGAAGAGTTGTGATTCCTCCAAAAATGGGATACGGTTCCCAAGCCTTGCCAGGAATTCCAGCCAACTCCGAGTTGACTTTCGACATCAAGTTGGTGTCTCTTAAGTAGTTGCATATTAATGGAGTGAATACATTAATGTAGTTTTGTATGGTACTCTACGGTGCCAGCTCGCCCAAGCTCGCCCAAGCTTGCGCCATCTCGTGCCATGTAGTGTAAGACCACAAGCACGCACCATCTCGTTAGCTCGCACCATCTCGCACCACCTCGTGTCGGCTCGCACCAGCTCGCACCAGTGCTCGCGCCGCGTAAACGGCCACAGCCAATAAGCCCAAATAGGCGTGTCGTACCACACCGCGTTTTTCGTCTCGAAAAATTCTCTATAGTCGCAGGTCGTATAGCCAATACCAACCGGGAAATAGTGTATATCAGGTACCACAAGCGGAAACTCACCCCGCCTTCTTAAACTTAGCGTACGTATCATGTCCTACAAAAGTTTGAGGCACATCAATAGCACCCATACTCCTTCATATTCATCCCCCAACTCTTTACTAATACCCTTCAAGAATCGTTCTTTATAAAATGGCCATACTTCCAAAATTGGTAAGTAACATAGCAAAAGTCTCAGCCCACCATCCCATCCAAGTGACCATCCTCACCGCCATCTTGGCGTCTTTTTCATACTTGGTGGTGGTGGACGAGTATCTCCCCGATAGAGTCGATTCTTCCTCATCCGTCAACTATTATCATTCTCCAGGATCCCAAGACATACTGGCGTGGACTCCTATTGGAACCGATGACCTTGATGCCTACGCGGATGCCGACCATCTCACAGTTATACCTTTAAGATTCAGAAGACTTCACGATAATGGCGTTCCAGCCTTGGAAAACTCTTTCCATGGATCTGGCACAAATGAGAGATTACTCATCCTCAACTCCGAAGAAACAGAGTCCACGTTATCAAGACTCGACTCTTTCACCGAAAACGGAGTCACATGGAAAATCAGAAGCCGTAACCAGCTTTATCGGTATTTGGACTACGTGGTTTACGCTTTCCAAAGAGTCAAGTCTTTGGTTCAATTGGCAGATACTTTCGATGTGGGTCTCATCACTTTCGCCTACGTGGCCATGTGGTACACCTTGATCAAAGTGTTCTTCGACATGAAAAAAGCTGGCTCCAACTTCTGGTTGGCCTTCTCTACCCTAGTTTCTTCTACATTTGCATTTTTATTTGCATTGGTTGTTTCCACCAAGTTGTTGCACATAAAGGTTCCTATTTTGAGCATGACCGAAGGATTGCCCTTCTTGGTGGCCATCATCGGTTTCAAACACAAGGTGTCTATTTCTACTTATGTGGCTAGTGCTTCCACTTCGCAAGTGGACGTGAAAACCATCGTGGCCGAGGCCATTTCCAGCCACCTCGTGAGTTTGTTCAGAGACCATGTGGCCGTCATAGGTGCATTGGGAGCCATTATCGTGTACGCCAACCACTTGGAGGGATTGAGAAACTTCTCGACCCTTTCTGCTCTTATTTTGTCATTTGATCTTCTCATGACATTCACTTTCTACTCGGCCATTTTGACTTTGAAAGTGGAAATCAACAGAGCTCGTCGTACTGAGGACTTGAAAAGAGCCTTGGAAGAAGACGGAATTGCATCCTGGGTCGCTGAAAATGTCGCTTCTAAAGACTCCAAAGCTGATCGCATTGACAAGGACTCCATCTTCAACTCCAGACACACTTCCGTTCTCTCTTTCAAAGTGGCTATGATCGCTGGATTCTTCGGATTCCACGCCTTCTGGTTGGGAAGCAACTGGCTCTACGAAGTCGCTAACAACGAGAAATTTGGAAACGTCATTGACGATGCTTTCACTCTTGGTAAAACAACAGCAAGCCATATCACTGTCGGTAAGAAGGGAACGGTGGTCACGTTATTGGCTCCTAGGAATGTCTATCCTTTGGGAACTTTCGTCAAAATCGAAGACGCAGTGTTGGGATTGTATGATTTCATCAGCCGTTCCATTAAAGATGACATTCTTTCAAAGATGATTTTGCTTGCGTTCACCTTATCAATCAGTATCAACGCGTACTTTTTGAACGCCTCTCGCCACCAAGTTTCGGCCACCAACAAGTTACTCGAGAATGAGCTTATCATCTCCAAGGAGAACTCCAAGAGTGCCCCAATTGACTCGTTCGCCAAGGACGCCGACACTTTGAACAGCGAGGAAGACACCTCTTCCAGCGAAGTCGAATTGGAAATCAAAGCTCCTAAGAAGATCTTGCCTTTGGACCAATGTATTGAAAAACTCAAGGACGGCCAAGTCAAGGAGTTGAATGACGACGAAGTGGCATCGTTAACCGTGGCCGGAAAGCTTCCATTGTATGCATTAGAAAAGCACTTGGGTGATAATCTCAGAGCGGTCAAGGTTCGTCGGAAAGCTGTCAGTGATCTCGCAGGAGCCCCAGTTTTGAGAGGAAAAGGATTACCATACGCCAATTACGACTACGATCGTGTTTTCGGAGCATGTTGTGAGAATGTCATTGGATACTTGCCTATTCCAGTTGGTGTAGCAGGTCCTTTGATCATCGATGGAAAACCCTACTACATCCCAATGGCTACAACTGAAGGATGTTTGGTTGCATCAGCTACTCGTGGATGTAAGGCTATGAATGCCGGAGGAGGTGTTACCACCGTTTTGACCCATGACGGTATGACAAGAGGACCATGTGTCCAATTCCCAACATTGAAAAGAGCCGGTGCCGCCAAGATTTGGTTAGACTCGGAAGAGGGACAAAATTCCATCAAAAAAGCATTCAATTCTACTTCCAGATTTGCTCGTTTACAACACATTAAAACCGCCATTGCCGGTACTTTATTGTACATCAGATTCAAAACCACCACCGGTGATGCCATGGGAATGAACATGATCTCGAAAGGTGTGGAATTCTCATTGAAAACCATGCAAGAAGAATTAGGATGGGAAGATATGGACATCATTTCCGTTTCCGGTAACTACTGTGTTGATAAGAAACCAGCTGCTATCAACTGGATTGAAGGAAGAGGTAAATCTGTTGTAGCTGAATCTATCATCCCAGGAGATGTTGTCAAAAAAGTTCTTAAATCCGATGCGAAGGCTCTTGCAGAGTTGAATGTCAAAAAGAATCTTATTGGATCAGCTTTAGCAGGATCCATTGGAGGATTCAATGCTCAAGCTGCCAATTTAGTTACAGCCGTATTCCTTGCTTGTGGACAGGATCCAGCACAAAACGTTGAATCTTCTAACTGTATCACAATCATTGATGAAATTGACGGCGATTTACATATTTCTGTTTCTATGCCATCTATTGAAGTTGGTACCATTGGAGGAGGAACGATCCTTGAAGCTCAAAGCTCGATGTTGGAATTGTTGGGAGTCAAAGGTCCTCACCCAACCAATCCTGGTGAAAACGCCAGACAGTTGGCTCGTATAGTTGCATCTGCTGTTTTGTCAGCTGAACTTTCACTTTGTTCAGCTTTGGCAGCAGGTCATTTGGTCCAATCGCACATGAAGCATAACCGTAAGGCTCCAGCTCCTGCTGAAGCCTCGGTAGCAGCACCAACCGAGCCTTCCTCGAAGGACATCGAAAGATTGAAACAGGGGGCTGTGAATTGTATCAAGTCATAGGCTTTAATTTATTTTGTATCTGTCAATATAGAAAGTAATGTTGAGCGTGGGCCGAACATGGGCCGAGGGTGGACTACGCTGGTGCGAGGCTGGCGCGAGGCTGGTGCGAGGATAGGTCCGGCTCAGGAGGGTCAAAGGTACGGGACAGTGTGGAGTAGTGCGCGGGCGATTCCTCATATCTAGCGCCGGTGAGTAATTTCAATTTTCACAAATGGGTAAAGAGATTCCAACGTCAGAAGTTGGAACTGCGGTTCCCAATATCGACCATGCGGTGTCCGTGTCTCTTCCGACGTGGGAAGCCAACGTGGGGTACGAAGAAGGAGAAAAATGGGTCGTCAGTAAGATGAAATCAGGATATCCAAGGTTCTTCATTCACCCAATCATCCAGTCTTTGGCGCTTAAAATAGAGGCTAAGTTTGGTAGAGTCGGAGAAAAGTGTATGATCTTCTCCAGTTACACGATTGCAAAGAGATGCAGACAGTTCATATACGAAAAATCCCCACTGAAACCCAATGTCAGATTGCTTCAGTTGAGTAGTAGAGAACCAAAGAACGAAGAGGAAAAATCAACGGTGATCCCAGTTTCCATTGGAGTGGTTTTCTTCCCCGTAACAGTGGCATCTTTGGCCAAGAACTACTGGCAGCATTCCGGAGAAGGGATCAGTTCCAGGTTAGGAGAGTATCTTTTAAGAACGCTTTTTGACCAAGACACAAACTCAGACGAACACTCAATCAAGTTTGATCCCGTGACTTTGGGTGCCAGCAAGTCTGAGTTACAAGCCAAGAGAATCCAGGCTCTTTCGCCAAGTATAAACACCGGAAAGCACCGTAAAGAAGAAGTCAACCAGGAGTCGGATGTTCACATCGAGCAAAAGTATGGTAGAGTGCTTGATTTGAAGTTCACAGACGAGGCCAAAATAGCGTTGAGAAAAAGACTAGCCAGTGGGGTAGAAGCCAACTACGAGGGCAAGAAATCGTACTCGTACGAAGACGTGTATCTTTATCCAACTGGTATGGCAGCTATTTTCCACGCTCACCACGCATTACTACACTGTAGAACACCCAAGAAGTCGGTTTGCTTTGGATTCCCCTACGTAGACACGTTGAACATCTTGAAGAAGTTCGGGCCAGGGGTGCATTTCTTGGGAATGGGAGACGATAAGGCATTGGAGGAGTTGGAGGAGAATCTTGCAAATGGAAGTTATGATATCATGGCGTTATTCTGTGAGTGTCCCTCCAATCCTCTTTTGAAAACTCCCAATTTGAAGAAAATCAGACAGTTGGCCGACCAGTACGGGTTTGTGGTGGTGGTAGACGACACGGTTGCTAATGTCATCAATGTTAACGTTATGCCATACGCAGATATCGTGGCTACATCTCTTACCAAGATTTTCTCCGGAGACTCTAACGTCATGGGCGGTTCGTTGCTGTTGAACCCGGACTCTCCAGTGTACGGGTGCGTGAAGAAGTACATGGACGCCAACTACGAAGACACCTTTTGGGCCCAAGACGCTCTCGTTATGGAAAGAAACTCACGTGACTTTATGGCTCGGTCCAAGATAATCAATGAAAATGCCCTTGCGGTGGTGGACTTCTTACAAAAATGTCCGTTGACTTCCAAGGTGTACCACCCTTCGGTGGCCGAGTCACGGGTGTATTACGACCAGATCCGTACCAAGGATGGCGGGTACGGTGGTTTGTTGTCCTTTGTATTGAAGAATCCTACAGACGCAGTGACTTTCTTCAACGCCATGAACTTCCACAAAGGTCCCTCTTTGGGTACCAACTTTACATTGGCCAGCCCCTACACCATCCTCGCACACTACCAGGAGTTGGATGAGGTCGAACAGTGGGACGTGGACAGAAACTTGATCAGAATGAGTATTGGTATAGAAGACAAGGACGATCTCATACAAGTCATGCAAGAGAGTTTGGATGCCACGTTGAAGACACACGTCGTATAGAAGTACATAGACCAGTATACATATTCATGAATGGGCACCCGACTTTCGGGAGCTGGGATTCCTGGATCCATGATTTCCGGATCCGGGGAACTTCATGTGTTTGCATGGAGCTGGAGGCTCGCCGGTCACCGGCCCGTGGGTGACGGTTCCTACGTACCAATATTTACTGTGGTTCTCGAAGAACCTCTGCCACTCGGAGATGTCTTCTAAGGCCTCCTCGAGGTCTAGGCCCCTGAGATCGTGGGTGAACTCGTCGGGTTTGTTGAAACATCCGGTGGAAAATGCCCTGGCCGCGTCTTTTCCACTGAAGAATTTATACGGTCCTTTGGGTCCGTAAACGTGTCTGGAACTGGTCACGTCGTACACTTTTCCATACACACCCACGTATATGGGGAGCGTGGGGTCTGTGCCGTCGTATTTGGACAATTCGGCCGCCGTTAGCTGGAGATCGTGGCCGTTTAATCTGAAGGCCCAGTAGTGCGGGTCGATCCATTTTCCTTCGTATCCCCACGTAGCAGAAGAGGTGAAAAAGTACGAAAGCAAGCAATTAGCAAAGAGGAGCCCCCCGATTATACGGAGAACGTCAACCACCCCGAATCTCTCGTCCGTTTGCGTACGTTTATTGGAATTTTTTGTGTCTGGCATTAGTGGCTTGATATTGGCACTGGGCAAAAGCGCACCCAAATTTGCAACACACCAATCGCTGAGATTCGAATTTTGCAGCTATTCATTAACAAGTACATTAGAGTATCTAAGCATCTAAAAATATATCTAGAACACGTCGTTGGGCATTCCAGTTTTCATGTCGAGATTGAAGTTCTTGGACCCGGCATCCACTATGTCGCCCCAGAACTCTTCTCCGAAATGGTAGAAGCTTCTTTCTAGTTCCTCTATTCCCTCCATTCCATTCAACGCGTAGGTGTTCACGTAGGCGTTGGGGTTGCCGTTGACATTGGCATTACCAGACACCGAGCCGTTGGATGCATGGCCTGTGTTGGGGCCCGTGTTGGGGCCTGCATCGTGGTTCGTGTGGGCGTTCAACTGGTGCCGTTCGTTCATAGGTCTTTGTCCGTTGAGCATAGAGTTGACGAATGGAGATCCGATCTTGGACGGCGAAAATGGAGCAACTGGCACCTGGAACTCGCCGTGCGTAGGCACGTGGTTGAATGTGGAAACCGGATACATCGAACTGGACGCACCGCTATCGGTCAAAGGTGACGGCCTGTGTGAGCTGGAGGTAGCCGAATTATTTGGGTTCAACGGTGAGCTGGAGGAGCTGCTGCTCTTGCTCTTAGAAAGCTTTTTCACGATGCCGTTGGCACTCGACAACTTGAGTGTGGCAGCCACCGAAAGTATGTCCAAAGGAATGCTGCTTTGCAAAGGACCTTTGGGAGTGGCTCGGGCCAAAATATACTTCTCGATATCGGCTTCACTTTCACTTAGCGTCAAACTTCGACTAATGTCACCTGTTTGGATGAGGTTCTGGATCTGCATGGAGTACACGTGGAGGAAAAGCTGGAGGATGAGACACACTTTTTTGAGGAAGAAGTTCATAGGATGGGCTTTGGATGCCTCCACCACCAACACGTAGACGTTTTCTATAGACGGGATCACTTCGTCTGGGATCAAGTTCTTATCTATACGAAGCGGGAACGACATTATTAAGAACCTGAGTCTCAAAAGTATACCGGCCGTGTAAACCATTCTCGTGAAATAAACTAGTGGGATTGTGGCAATGAACGTCGAAGACACTTTGGCGAACTCGTTCAAGCACTGTAAGCACGCCTTGGTGGACTTGACAATGGAAAGAACAGCGTTTTCTCTGAAGAAAATTTCTCCTGTTTCATCGTTCACTCCCACCACTTGGTTGAGGAATGGCTCATATAAATACGCTTCCACCGAGTAATAAAACGAGGTGACGTGGTGTTCGTTTTCCGGGAGTTTGGCCTTGACGTTTCTCAACTGGTTCTCCATCAGGTGCACGAAATACAGGTCCACGGGGATGCCTTCTGAGTACTCTGTGAGAGTGATTTTGTGAATGGCTTCGATCTTCTGATTCAACCGAGCAAAGGCACCCAAGGATTTCATTCTTATGTCGTCGCTATTCTCGAGATACACACAACACTGCTCGACGTAGCTGGACCACCGTACTATGATGGCTCTCCTTAAAATCAAGCACTTGGCCACCGTTGAGCTATAGAGCATAATCACGAGTTTCCGTTCCTGGTTGGTGAGCAAATCAGGCTCTCCTCCCTCATTTAACCTGTTGACGATACCCAAGTCGTGGATGACATTGAGACACAACCCATCGATGATATGGAACCGTCTTTGTTTGACTTGTTCGGGCGTGTTGTACCATAAACCGAGTAACATGAGAGACTTTAACAATTCCTCGGTTTTGATTCCACCCAACACCACCAGAATCACCGCCTCTCTGGTTGCCTCGATCTCCACTTGCTGGCAGTGTCTGTCATCGTCGGTTTGTATGAGACAGTTGGCCACCACCATCACTGCATTGAAAAGATGAGGAGTGGTTTGAGCGAATTCTTGTACACTTCCGTCGGGAACATCGATAAACGGAAACCTCAGGTAGATCTCATGTCTATACAAATTCAATCTCATTTGGGCCTCGGGAACATCAAGAATGCCCTTGGATAGCAAGTCCAATTTTGTGCCCGGAGCAAAAACCATATCTGCTCGTTTGTTGAGAGAAGATCTGAGAGAGTTACTCATATTAATAAACGCAGGCCCGTTTTCGCCAGTAATGAGCTTCAACTCCATTTCCAAGTCGGTTTTGTTGAGGTATTGGGGTGTGTCTGGGTTAATAGCTTTCCTCTTGTAGAAATCCACCTGGTTCTTCAAATCCTCTATTTGCAGCTTTAATTCTTGGACCGTTTGGTCGGTATCCACGTGACTTTTGATGTTGTCTCCGGGAGCGTCAAACACGGAGCTATTACCAGCTGCGTGTGTGGGGATTCTGGGCGAACGGTCTGTGGAATCGGACTGTTGTAAAGCCCTGGCCATAAGAATCTCAGCCTTTCTTCTTCTTTTTCGAGGCTGATTAAGATTGATAATACACTTTTTCTTGGTGTTCATACACCTCACACAAGGAGCAGAGGGGTCGTTTTCATCGCTTGGCGTACACTTGACTTTAAGACTGTGACAATTGGAGCACGCAACTGATCTTCTGGTGAGTTTTTTGGGCCGAGAACCGTGAGATTCCGACTCGCTCTCTTGAGCCTCGGAGTCGTTTGACATATCCGAAACCATGATCTCCCTTTTCATACTTCTAACAGACGGTTGTGACGTTTCCAGTTATTTGGGAGCTGAAAATATGAAACAGTATAAATAATGTCAAGTCGGTTAAACCGGTGATAAAAAAGTAAGTTGCGCGCATTTGACACAATTCTAAAACCTTATGTCTTCCTTACCAGTGACCAGAAGGTCAGTTGGGAACCCTATTGTGATTGCTTTAGATGTGATATCACTCTTGATCGGATCTTATGGCTTATACATTGTTGGGCAGATCGAATTACCTGTTCAATTAGCGGGTGCTGGGCGTTGGCAATTTTTGACTAACCTCGGTTTATTGGCATCTCTCATTACATTTTTTGTGGGACTAGTGGCCCATTTGACGAAGTCGAAAACGCTTTTCGAGTTGAAAAATATTCTTCACACCGTTGCTTTTGTAACTGAGGCGGTTATAACCAGCGTATATTGGCCTTTAAGGTTATTTTTTCTCCACCTTTTGGCCAACGATAAAATTATTAAAATCAAGATTGCGGTGGATTTGGCGATTCATTTGCTACCATTTGTATCTTTGGCACTTGACTTCTTCTTCTTCATGCCCAACTTCAAGATCAGAGCCCCACATGCTTTAGGGTTGTTTGTATCCTTGACCACCGCATATTGGGTATGGCTTAATTCCATCATTGACTTTGAAAATGGGGGATTATTTCCGTATGCGTTTTTGAATATCGGAACCAACTTCACGAGAGCCCTTGTTTTCTGGGGAATTGGTTTTTCGGGCTTCGTGCAGTTCTTGTTGATGAGGAGGTTGTACAATGTGTTTGTGAAGCCGGAGATCGAGCACGTGAAGGAGCAGGTGAAGAGGGACTAGAGACGAGAGAGAAACTAAACGGGGTGTCGAGTAGAAACGTGTTGAGTAGAAATGTGTTGAGTAGACGTGTTGAGTAGAGACGTTTTGTAGAAACGTGTTGTAGAAACGTGTTGAGTAGAAACAGATCCTATATGCCTAGCAGTCCAATAAATAGTTTATGTAAATGTCAATTCACCACAGCCGCGTGAACAAAAGCTGTCCCCACAAATACCACGAGCCAAAGCCCACGCCGCACGAGCGAATCGTGGCTAAGAAACGGGTACGGCGACAGACCCGTTCCGTAGTACTGGTACTCGATATAAGTCCAGTATGCCAAGAGGTAAGCCAACACCCACGAGTAATCAGTGACGGCTTTGTGGTACTTCGAGCGAGAAACACCTAACAAGATATACGGAGCCAAGTGGATCTCGAAGTCTAATACCAAGTCTGGAGTGAAAGAATCCACATTTAGCATGTGTGGGAAAAACACAAACAACGTCCAGTAGGTGGCCGTTACCACGAACTCGGCGTTAAAACACACCCGGAACAAGCGGCTGGTGACATTATGGGGCAAGCTGACTACGTTGAGGTGTTTAAGTGTTTCACTACAAAAAAATCCAGTGGTTAGCATGAGTGATAAGTTGGTGAGATACTGGCATTGGCCGGCGTGTTTCATGTGCTCCGGAAGCTCGAGCGTACACGTGTCGTAGAGGCCCTTGGACGTGAGTGCAAATGCAAGAGCCGAGTACCATAGCGTGTCAGCCATATTCCAGTAGCACCTACTTGTTAGATAAATGTGAAGTTTGCGAACCACGAATTAAACGAATTTGGCGAATTTGGTTCGCAAGAAATACTGGCGTGGGCTGATGGGCATACAATCAGGTAAATTTGTAGTGGCAGATTCTGTCGGTCAAATACATGGACATATCTACTGATGAGGTGTGTTGTAGCGTGTGATGTAGGGCGTGATGTAGCGAGTTTGTAGTGAGTTTGTAGTGAGTTTGTAGTGCGCTTTTCGTGTTTTATGGTGTAAGGGTGTTCAATCTCAGCTGCACGAGGCTTTGATTCGCAGCGGCTGCAAACTCTAGAAGTGAAGAAAAGTTTAAGAAGTTTACGGTGGGAATCTGGTGTAAGGACGGTTGTACTCAACATACCTATGGAATAGTGAATGTGATAGCGTTGGTGTGTTTCAGTGAGAGGAGAGCGCATCGTGCCCCATAGCAACAGATATTTATTCACTCAAAAATAATTACACTTGTGTTTCCACCCTTGCCTCATACATGTAACTACTGGGCCAATGCCATTTACTCAACACTGTACTAGAGTCTCTTAGTTAACACTGCACTACAGCCCAGAGTGGGTCTCATTTGTCGCTACGCCACGTCCCCTATCAATCTGTCTGACCTCCAAAAACACTTGTGGCTAATCCAGCCAAGCTATTCTCTCCAGAATGGCCGCGCCACGCCTCACCCTATTCTCGCTCGCTACCAATTTCTGCCATTCTCAAACCTTATCGCAATGGTGTGCAAGACGATATTAGCGGCCATTCTCGGGGCCCAAATAGCACGCCCCGTGGCTGCTTTCAACTTCAACCTCGACTTCAACCTCCAGTCGGTGTTTTCGCTACACAAAGACCAACCAGCTAACGAAACCGAAGCCGTCCATTATACCAGCATCGCTTCGCACCAATGGCCGTTAGATCTTTCCCAATACCACAACAGGAAAGTCGTCAGAGTGCACCACCACAACAACCAAAAGGTGTTGGAGTACATTAACTCCCACAGACACAGCGACGACGTCAAGGTGTGGTCACGTGCGGCGTCGCAGAAGTACATGGATGTGGAAATGTCGATTGCTAAGTTGACTGAGTTCGAAGTGACTTTTGGAGCCATTTTCGATGTCATTATTCCCGAACTTTCCCAGTCCGTTTTCGAGACCTTCCCTGAAAACCATGTGTCATCATTCACCACAAGTGGGTCGAAGTTCCAGCACAAGGTGACTGAAGAAATGGTGGCTTTGGCCCCAGATGTAGAAACTTTCTCCGAGATCTTCTTCAACGACTACAGACCTTTAGAGACAATCAATGCATGGCTCGACCTCCTCGAGCAGTCGTTCCCCAACGTGGTGGAACTCGAGACCATCGGTGAGACTCACGAGAAAAGACCTTTTCGAATTGTCCATGTTTCGGACCACACAAAAGACGATCACAGCGAAAAGAAAACCGTGGTGGTTGCCGGTGGAGTTCACGCCCGAGAATGGATCTCTGTGTCCACGGTGTGCTACCAAATATACGGGTTGCTCCAGCAGTACCAAAACACACCGGAGATTCTCGAGGAGTTGGACTTCATTTTCATCCCCGTTTCGAACCCCGACGGCTACGAATACACCTGGACTAACGACAGGTTGTGGAGGAAGAACCGGCAAAACACCACCGTTCCTCGGTGCCAGGGAATCGACATCGACCACTCGTACGACTTCCACTGGACCAAATCCAGTGACTGGCCTTGTGGAGAAGAGTACAGCGGAGAAGAGCCTTTTGCAGCCCAAGAAGCCAAAGTATGGGAGCAATACTTGAACCGTACCAACGGCCATCACAAGATCTATGGGTATATCGACTTGCACTCGTATGCAGAAGAGATTCTATTCCCGTACGCTTTTTCGTGTAGCAGCGAGCCACGTGACGAAGAGAACTTGATTGAATTAGCATACGGAATTTCCAAGGCCATAAGGTTGGCAGGAGGCAAGTATTATAGTGTTCTTCCTGCGTGCCAGGATAGAGACAGTGACTTATTGCCAGATTTGGGATCTGGAACTGCGTTGGATTTCATGTATCATAATAAGGCATTTTGGGCCTATCAGTTGAAGTTGAGAGACACGGGTACTCACGGGTTCTTGCTTCCGTCGAAGTATATTGTGCCTGTGGGAGAAGAGATTCTCGAGGGGCTTAAGTATTTTG
Organism: Yamadazyma siamensis; assembly: GCA_030581535.1. Taxonomy (NCBI): domain Eukaryota; kingdom Fungi; phylum Ascomycota; class Pichiomycetes; order Serinales; family Debaryomycetaceae; genus Yamadazyma; species Yamadazyma siamensis. The sequence goes on from JAKTTO010000023.1 coordinate 53,389, forward strand.
TTCAGTTTATCACCAGCGAGGATTAGGTGTAATGTACGTGTAAGAAGAGAGTAGGGGCGTAGAGAGAGGTGAGGGGGTGATAGTGAGAGATGTGAGAGATGTGAGAGATGTGAGAGATGAGAGATGTGAGAGATGTGAGAGATTTGAGAGATGTGAGAGATGTGAGAGATGTGAGAGATGTGAGAGATGTGAGAGATGTGAGAGATTGTAAGTAGTAAGTAGTAAGTAGTGCATCAGACAATATCGCACTTATTCATGAGAATCGTTATTCAGAGAGTCAAGAGTGCATCGGTCACCGTTGCCAATGAGACCATTTCGTCGTATGTATACATTCCACCACTACACAATAATAGCAACTAACCCCAGAATCGGTAAAGGACTTATGGTGCTCGTTGGAATCTCCACAAAAGATACCATTGAAGATGTGAATAAATTGAGTAAGAAGCTTGTGAGTCTCCGACTCTTTGAGGACTTGGGCATTTCCACAGGCGAAAATACAGTCAAGTACGCCGGCAAGCCGTGGGCCAAAAGCTTGTTGGATGACGACACTCTTTCCATATTATCGGTGTCACAATTCACTCTCTATGGAACCATCAAAAAAGGCACCAAGCCTGATTTTCACAGTGCTCAAAAGGGCCCAGCAGCCAAGGAGTTGTACGAGACGTTTTTGGGGCAGCTTCGAGATGCGTTGGGAGAAGCACGTGTCCAGGACGGGAAGTTTGGTGAGATGATGGATGTGGCTCTTGTGAATGAGGGCCCAGTGACTATAGTGTGGGACACCCAGCCCACCACCTTTTGACACCGGCACATTAGGAACTTACTGAGTACAAGTAGCCGTAGCCAGTGAGCACTAGAGTCACCTTATGCGAATGAAACACCGAGCATACCAGATAAACTCACTGAACACTGACGGCAGATAAACACTGAACACTTGCCAGATAAACACACTGAACACTGACGGCAGATATAACTTAGAAGACTAAAATGTCACCTGTAAATCACACTAGAGCCCCTGGGGTCCATAGAAATACACACTTGGAACGGGTACGGCCCATCACACGAGCACGAGACTTAGAACCAACACAAACGCTCCCAAAATGAGCCACGAGTACTTTAAGTCTGACACGTCGAATCTGTCTACTGGGTCAAAGGCAAAGTTGTCAAAAACCGGCCCCGAGTCGCCAGACTCACCGTGTGGCACCGAAGAGTCCAGTGTCCAGTGTGCCCAGCTCCAGTGTCGCCAGAAGCCACCAGAAAATCTGTCACTGGACAATTTGTCACTGGACAATCTGGCACTGGAAAGAGCACCGGGAATAGACGGCCCAAGAAACACAACGGCCATCACAAGCGCCAAAACCGCCACGTACGCGAGCCGTGGGTGCACAGAATGTACCGTCCACGGTTTCATAGCACCGTTGGGTAGTCAAAGATCAAGTTATTAAACGGAGCCCAGCGATACGCTAAGATCGATAGAATCCAGAACCAAAGCACGAATTGGGCTATGACCACAAACCCACAGATGAATATACTCAAGAAGAGCCGCAAGAAGCCGTAGCCGATGTCCACGCCTAAGCAGCAAACACTAACGAAGTTTTTTACAAACGGGTGGATACTAGTTTTGTCCCACCACTGGAAATAGTTTGTGATAAACGGAGGATTGTACAAATCCGGATTGACAATCACACTTATAGGGAACGGATGGATGACGTTGTCTTTCAAGTCCTGGGCCACGGCTCGGAAACAGTCGGATATAAAGTGAGTGACGTGAGTTAAGTGTGCCAGTAACTGAGACTCAAGTTCCATATAATTCCGATTCGCGTTATCGCCAGATTGTGGAGGGTGAGGTTACGCTTGGAAATGGCCACAACCAGGACACACAAGAGGCTCAAGACCCAGACGGCCGTGTACATGCTTCCTGACGACGTGCTTGAACGGATACGACGGTACGGGAAACGGGATTTTGCCAATTTGCTTTTGTTGAATAAAGGTCACTATAACCACCTTCACCAGCTAGTGTTCGCAGAATTGAAAACCACCTGGTACGCTCTCCAGGACCGGCAGTTCCAGGACTTTTTGAGTCGCAAGAGGCACATGGTGCACGCAGTAAGGGTTCTAGACACCTACAGCTACGGGGAGTGGCTGGTGGACATATTTGGCGACGTTCTCAACCAGTTGCCTAATCTTCATACCTTCACCATTAATTCGTTCAACTCGTCCAATTGGATGAAGTACCGTGCCAACAAAACGGTCCGGCGCGTGCACATGTACCACGACTACGCCCACACCGAGACCCAGTTTCTCTCACAGAACCCCAACCCCAAAAATATCAACCGATTGTCGATATCCTCAGGAACGCCCCGGATCTTCGACCTTCACCATCTTGACGGGTTCCCCCACGTGACGTCGCTCACATTGAACGAGTTCCACTTCAACTGGGAGCACCGCGTGGACTCCATCAGCCTCGTGCACTTGAAGCTCGTGAATTGCACGTGGGAATATCCGTTTACGACCTCCAAGTTCAACGAGAACAACTCGCTCGAGGACTTTGAGTTGTGCTACACAAGAGATCACGCGTTTCTACTTCTGGAACGGTTCATCCAGTTCTTGAACAAGCCGTTCCAGCACCGGTGCTCGGTGAAGAGGTTGGCCATGACTCTCACGGGAGACGCTAGCCCTAAACATATCTACACAAGCCGAATCAGGATGTTTTTGGATCCGGAAATGTTCCCGTACCTCAAGGCTCTCGATCTCAGTGGCTGGACCACCGACGAAAAGTCGCTCCACAAGTTGGTGGACTCGTGCACTGACATTGTGATCCGGAGCCTCAAGGTGGACTTGGGGGTGCCTAAGGTCGTGCACTACAGCGACTGGCCGGGGTTGAAAGTTGCATCTCAGTTTGAGTAGAGGAAGCAGGTTGAGTAATTGGCCTCAGTGAACTCGCACCAGTGAACTCGCACCAGCTCGAGTAAGAGCTTCCGTGAACTCGCACCAGCTCGAGTGAGTCGCTTCAGTGAGCGAGTGTGTCGCTTCAGTGAGTGAGTGAATTTCGCACCAGTTCGTGCGAGTGAGTAGTGAATTCGCATCTCGGTGAACTCAGTGAATCGCGTACTTAATCGAGTATCTCAGATGGTTCGATTAGTCAATTGCATGGCGTTGGCTATGGCGTCATTGGTGGCTGCTAACACCGAGACGTACGTGGTGCGTGTGCCGAGGTACTTCGAGGTACCCTCTTACCTGGAGAATGTGCTGGAAACTGGTGCTTTGCACTGGCTCAATGACTCTCACCTGGTGATATACCATTACCCTATAGTGGACAAACTGACATACCAGAGCGGTGCAGTCGACACGGTGGCTCTCACACACCCCCTCGTGGACGGAGATCCCCACACGGTGCTCGTTCGCCTCAATAACTACAATTACACTGTGGAGTCCAATAGCTTACTCTTCGTGAAACTCTGTTGGCCAGCCACGCACCCAGTGGACTTTTCCATTGGCCACAGATTCATGCACACACGGGACCTCAGGGACCCACCGGACCTTGGTGATCCACGTGACCAACACACGGAGCCGGGCACGGAGCCGGGCACGGAGACGGGGTCTGTTTCCACACCCTACGACATGTACCTCGAAATCACAATGCGTCCCAACTTCAAAACCTACTCTGCTCTTTTCTCAGCCATAGACGACATGAAATTCAAATTGGTGATCGAGAAACTCCCCAACAACTGGATCCCCATCCCGTTGGAGGTCTACGACATCATCGTGTACCTCGTGGACGTTGCAATTCTCCTCCGCCACCTCGTGCCGTTGCTTTTGGCCTGACACCTTTAAGCACTACGAGTGTCACCCGGGTCGTGCGCGCCCCGCACCCCTAGTTCGCAGCCTCAAGCACGAGTCATGAATAACAATATCGATTGTCACACTCACCGATTTCTACGTGCAATCAATGTCATACAGTGATGAAGACCCATTGGGGCCTCCCAAAAATACCCAGAATTTGGATTTGGATAAATTGACCCCAGATGAATTGAAGATCTACAGGATGTATGGCAAATTGCCTTCGAGGCAACAGATTTTATCATCCAAGTTCAAAGAGAAAAAGTATTTCGACAGTGGTGATTATGCCATGCAGAAACAGCTCGGGTCTGGCAAAGCTCCTTTGCCTTCCAGTATTCCTTTGAACCATCCAAATGCTGAAAAAGTCAAGGAGATGTATAACCGTAATTCCATTAGCAATGCCAGTGTGTTGCCAAATGGCAAGCTGAACTTGTTGCATGAGAGGACGGCAGACTATCAAGAGAAGAAGTGATGAGATGATGACTGGTTTATAGTAATATAAGTCTTAATGGGCACGTGTAGAGGGTGAATTGAACGAGCTCTTGTGGGAGCTTTGCGTACTCTTTTGTGAAACTCTTGTGTATTTTGGGCATTTCAGTCCAATTGGACTTCCGAGGTACCTGAACTTGTGTCTAAGGTTCATCTTCTAAGGCCTGAGAGTGTGGGAGCCTGGAACCGTGGAAACCTGGAAGCGTGAAACAATCGAGAATATCTCAACTGAATGATCCAGCTACAAATTCCTACTAAACTTTACTTCTAGAAGCTCTTCTTCCCCCAAAATACACCTACACACTCCCCCCACAACACACAACACCCTGTGAATTTAGGGGATTTTTTGGCCTCTACAAGCCCGCAAAATTGGCCGTCAAAGTTGCTGTCAAAATGGCTGTCACTATCGAAAACTGGATTTCTCACAAACCATTTGGCATTTTCCACTATGAAAGAACTGGAGTTTGACACGTTTCTCCCACAGTTCCGGGACCTACTACTCGACAGCTTCGTCCCAGGCCCGTCCACAAAGTTGGTGCACCACCAATTGCAGGTAAGAAACAAAAAGCAAACGCTACAGATGGTGTTTCGGCTCCAGTCGTATCAGGTGACCACCGTGATTTGGTACCATGATTTCTGGAACGGCCCGTGTGTAGCGTTCCAAGTACACCACCAGGACGGAACCCGATTTCTTTCGGCAGACGAAGTGGAGGCCACGCAACTAGTGAACGAACACGTGCCGTTGATGGTGGAGTATGTTCCTGTTTTTAACAGTACTTACTTTCAAATTCATAACTGTGCAGCCAGTGAATTTGTCAGTGGTGTACGACCGGACCAAACCAGGGAGCACTTTCTCTTGTGGAACACGGTGTACGGGCTCGGAGGCATATTTAGGGACCTTGAATTCCGAATACAATAATATGAATATCTATTTGTAGATGTAGAGTACATAATGCAATGGCCAAATCGGTTGTCTATGATCTGGCGGTGGCAGGTTTATCTTCAGTGAAAATACGGCATGGGTATCCTTCTGCGTACATCCCGTGTTCTGCTTCTTTGATGATCTTCCAACTGAACTTATTTAATGATGGAGCCACTATGGGTTCACCGGAGGCCCCCAATAATTCTCCTTTGATCACAGAAGGTTCGACGGCCGTCAAAGTCTTGGATAAACTAACAGGAGCTGAAAGGTCACTGAACACAGCTAATTCTTTTGTGCCTTGGTTTCCGATTGCAATTCTTGGGTTTTGAGCAGAACCTAAAGTCAATAAACCGGACACTTTGGTCTGGTCAAAGGAGTGTACTTGTGGGTAGTTTCTTCTGTAGTCTCTTTTGTAGTAGGCGTTGCCCTTGATGTCTCCAGCGGGAATCGTCACTGGTTCTTCGTATTCTCTTGCTTCCTTGATTCTTTCACCTGGTGGAACAGCTCTGTATAAGTTTACGAGAGGATTACCGGTGGATCTGTTTGGCACAAGTACCAACACCTGTCTCAACTTTTCCCAGATCCCTCTTGACCCAGAGGTGTATTTCTTCCAAACTGGCACTGGTCCCCCGGACATTATTCAAAAGATGGTTTACTTTGTTTCAATTCTCATTGGCGAATTTTGCGAGCGCGAACATCAAGGCCCGGGCGTGCGCACACCACACTATAGGATTAATGTCATTCACTATTTAGAATAGAATGTTACTGATTTTACCAAAGATGATCATCCCACAGAAGAAGAACCCGCTGGTCCACAACCACACAGACACTACCTCTTGCGTTTGAACGATGGACAATTGCTTGAGGACATCGAAGTTGACAAAGTACACAAAAAGACACCCGTAAACGGTTACAGTGACACTGGCAAGAGCTCCGGCCAAAGTTCCGTCCAAGAGCACCCACAATGCTGGACTCAAAAGCGACCACACCACCGACACTTGTAAGGAAGAAGACCATTCGAGATGTCTTACTGCATAACTAATTCCCAAAAAGGTAATCAACAGTCTTAAAGTATCGTTTAAAAGCGTAGCAGGCTCCAATCTTTTCTTTGGGTCGGGATTGGACGAGAGTATTCTCTTGTTGAACTCCGGAGGAACGGCGATGTTCAGCAATGGGTGCATAAGACCCATTATGGAGCCTTGGATTACCAACACCACTGCGTAGTTGAGAGCATCATTGGAGATATCAATGAAACTCAATGGTTTGATTCCTCTGAAAGTGTTGTTTATAAGATGCTCTGTGTAGTAAAGCGGCTGGAACGTGTGGATGTCAACCGCCATATGGTTGTTTCTGATATATCTTGTGAGTTCATTATAAAAGAAGGCGCAAACTGCCAATACTCCAACCTTGAAGAAGAATTTAGCGAGTAATAACCACAAGGGGCCTTCGAACAATTCCTGTTCCGGAGCCACGGCATCCACATTGGTTTGTGTGACGTATAGTTTGGAGCTGGAGTCGTTAAAATCACTTTCATCGTCGTTGTTCAAGGCAGTTTCTGAATTATCGTTGAAAATGCTGTATAAGGAAGGCTTGGTCAAATTGATCACAGAATCGGTCTTGGAGATAGGAGTGGACACCCCTGACACGGGCTTGGACCCTGGGTGGGCCTTTTTGCCCGGGATGCCTCCATTAAGTTCCGGTTGGGGAGTGTTGGGTGACGACATCAGTGACTGGAATTATTACTGTTCGGTGCGCTTGCGTGGTTTCGCGTCCCCTCGAATGAGTGTGAAAGTGCAAGTATAAGAGTTTGATGGGCGAGTTTGATGGGCTCGAGGCGCAATTCGGCAGGAGTTTGAGGGTGTGTGTAGGTAGTGATCAGTTTGTGGTGTGTAGTGTAACGATCAGTTTGTGAAGTTGTGAGAGCCAATGTCAGTGATCTCTCAGTCAGAGAGATCGGTTTATCAGTCTAGCACTATGATATCATGCGAACCCAGGGACGAGGGAGACGAAGTAAGGTCCACGTACACCAGGTTGTCTTCTGGGTTCTGTGTCTTTGTATCTGTTTGTGTATCTGAAGATCTCTTTTCAGTCTCCAAAGACTCTCTTTTTCCAGTTTGCACGTGAGTAGCATCTTCCTTTTGTACGCTTTTCACTCCCATGCTTTCCTCTCCCACCACCTCAATCACCAAGTCATCGTCCTTCGGTTCAGCGTCTCCCAGGTCGCCTTCATTGCACCATTTCGAGTCTTGAAGCCGTCGCTCTGCTGCCTCCACAGCCAACATCCGTAACTGAGCCGGAGTAAGCTTTGTACCACTAACGGCACCTCCCAACTTGCGTCTTTCGGACTTGAGCTTGGGTTTCATGGCCTGTAGACGCTTTTCTCTCATACTTTTGAGATTGTGACTGGCAAAAAGACCACTTCTTCCAGTTCCCAACCGATTCTGCTCGCTAAAATACCCTTGCACCAGGCCGGGGTTGTACTGGATCTCGTCGTAGCGGGCCTGGAGCTTGTCTAGAAGCGCGTAGAAGTTGGCGTTGTGGGGCCCATGTTCGTTGTGGCATAATTCGTGTAGCATAGTTCCGATAATGTCAGACATAGGGAGGAACAGGTTGGGATTCGAGTGGTACCGGAGCCGTAGCATGATTTTCTGGCCCTTGTTGACATTGAGTCCCAATAAGTTGGCACTTTTGGGGAACATTTCACAAAGAAGTCCTACCTTAAAGTTGTATTCTTTGAGAATGGGTGCCACCAGTCTGGCGACGTCGTGTAGAAGAGACCTCGTATACTCTCTATCGGCGTACTTCTTGAGCGAGGCGATCTTGGATATTCGGGACGTCGGTGGTGGGAGTTCCTTGGCAGGTGCTGGCTTGTGTTTGGCTTTGGCCTGGATCACCATTTGCAGATCGCGATTTGTGAATTTTGCAATTAAGTGAGATAAAGAGATAAAGAGAGATAAAGAGAGATAAGGGGGACTAACTGCGGAAGCAGAAAGTGTGGTGTTACGGAGACTGAATTCACTTTGTGTCTCTAATGTCTGACGTATACTTTACTAACGACACTATTTACTTATGTCAAACTCACTCTCTGCTTATGTCAAACTCACTCTACTTATGTCAAATCTCTGCTTAGGTCACTCACTCTACTTACTCTACTGTTCATCCCCCCTCGTAAGCGCATACAACTCGTCGATGAACGCACCCACGAACGAGCCTGGACTGTTCACTCTCGTGGAAGCGTTCCTTCCCGCTTGGTTATACAACCGAACTGCTGCCAAAACCGCATGGTATATGTTGAAACCACGCTCCGAAGTGTACACCCCAGCTCCCACAAATGCACCAATCACACTTCCCAACGAACACCCGGACCCAGTGACGAGTCCCATCAACTCACTGCCTCCAGCAATTTCTTCTTTGTTGGATGACTCAGCGTGCACCACGTAATTGGTGGCTCCAGTGACAACTACAACACACCTGAAATCAGCCGAAACCTCGTACGCAATTTGAACAATGGTATCCCTGGTGACGCTGGCAATGGAGTCTACGCCTCTCATGAGAGCTTGGGACGAAGAGTTCTCTTTGTAAGTGGACGTGAGCTTCCAAATGGCCGAGATCTCTCCTACATTTCCTTTAATCACCGAAACCTGACCGGCATTCAAGATCTGCTTGCTGGCACTTAAACGGGCGCTGGTGGCTCCGGCTGCAACAGGATCAAACACAATGTGCTTTCCATATTTGTTGTATACTTGAACAGCATGAATGAAAGTGTCCATCATTTCAGAAGTGGGAGTTCCAAGATTCAAAACAAGTGCAATCTTGGGGATGGAAGAAGCAAACTCGTGGAACTCTTCTGCAAGTTCCGACATGATGGGAGAAGCTCCAATGGCAAGAGTCACATTGGCACTGAAGTTTTTGACGACATTATTGGTGATATGATGCACCAAAGCTCCCGAAACACTGGGGATTTGCAGGTACAAGGCCACCTCGTTTGACGGGTAGGGGATAGATACGCCCTGGGCCCATGGAACAACGCTATTGTATTCCCGAATGAGTTCCAAGGTCGCTTCTGAGGCGTCTGGCTTGGCCATGATACACGACACAATTGCTACTCCATCGAGTCGCTGCAAGTGACCCTCTTGACTCTTGATTTGACACTGGTACAACACCTTGGCCACATTTGTCTCGTTGATGCCTCCAATAGCAACACACTTAATGGGCTTGGAAGATGTGATATTGTATTCCAGCAAAACCTGGAGCATGGCTCTGATTCCAATGGGACCGGTGCCCAAAGGGGTTTTTGTGTCCTTCTTGGTGTTGGTTTTGTAAACGGTTCCGATTCCAACGTAATCGGCCACTGCTTCATCGCAAACGGTTTTGACCTCCTGCGGGTTCGAACAGGTGACGCCGACGATTTTATTGGGTCCAACAAGTTTCCGAGCTATTTTGGCAGGCATGTCGTCCTGTCCAACATGAACACCCTCGGCATCTATGGCAAGCGCCACGTCAATTCTGTCGTTAATGATCAACGGCACCAGATGTTTGCGAGTGATTTCATGGACTTTGGTGGCTCTTTCGATAAACTCGAGGGTGGAAAGCGACTTTTCCCGTAATTGCACCATGGTAGCTCCGGCCTTCACCAGATCTTCCACCTGCTTGAGGAACGTGGACGTCTCAGGCACCATGGTGCTGTCGGTAACCAAGTAAATGGAGTAGTCAGTCATGGTTTAAAGTGGTGAAAATCTTCGGCCCACCGTTGAGTTTGGAGGGAACAAAACGCTCGCACGAATATGCGCTTATGGGTCCTGGGGCTCCACTACCAGCAGCCAAATACAGACGAGGTCACGGGACTCATATCTCGTTCAAAACGCCGGCTTCTCGTTTCTGGGCCACCACGATCGTTCGTATGAGGTCTCTGTTCCGTGAGATTGCATACTGCTCGCATTTCTTGATGGTGCCGCTAATATGGACTCCTGTTAAGATCACTGGAATTCCCTCGATCTCGTTTATAAGTGCAAGACTAGCAACCACGTACTGGAAGTTCTGCACACCGCACCGGATGATCCCGGTGCTGGTCTTGTTGTTGAAGTACTTGATGTTGAGGGACAAGTTGAATCCGGTTCCGTAGTCTCCATAAAGTTCCTGGACGGTGGATTTTATGGTGTTGGCAATTGTTTTTGGATTTATGGTGCTGGGCGACTGTCTGTGAAGCGCCAAAAGAGCACTGGAAGGACTGTGGTGGTACGAGTGTGCGGAGTCGTCCACCCGCGTGCCGGTCACGGGCGGTTGGAGGATTTCGAAGAGAATGTACCGTTGCTTGAGTCTGACCATGATGATTTTCGCGCGATGGCTTGTGGGTATTGATATTGGGTTTGCCAGGTATTATTTGGGAAATGGGAGCACTGGTGCACGGATGGCGACACAATACTTGGAACTGGAGATTACAAGTAGAGAGACATTGAGTAGAGACATTGAGTAGAGGCATTGAGTAGAGACATTGAGTAAAGACATTGAGTAGAGACATTGAGTAGAGAGACTTTGACGTAGATTTACTTCACACGAGAACCTCAAGTAGCAGGAGTGTCTCACACTCGAGTAATCAAGTCTTTCAATTGCAATCTCCCACTCTAATTCCAATCTAAAGAGATTTGAGTATCTGAACTGTCTGATACACATCCATCATCCACGCAGGTCTATTCGTTCTGAAAACGAGACGCACTTACCATACTTCAGCATTCCACTGCTGGTATTTGGAGGATCTTGCTAGCTATTATACATTATTATACAATGACATTACCGTAAAATACACCCTATGACCACCTCAGTCCGACACAGAAACACCTATTCAGTAGACACCTATCATCAGTGTTTCTTTGACCTTTCTCAAAGATGCCCACTCTAATACATTCCTCTAACTTCACTCTCAAACAGTAAGATACTTATCTGTGATCTCGTCCGCAAGATCGGCATTACCGTTGATATTATATATCAACGCAAGATTATAGGCTGCGTCAATCAGCAAATCGTAATCTTGGTCTTCGATCCGGTGGTGATACTCAAGAACCTTCTCATAATGAATCACCGCCTCGTTAAGAAGCCCAATCAAGTGGAACATCTTGGCAATATTGAACTCCACTTCTTGTTGTTCGTACACCGTGGCATTTCTCAATCGAAGCTCTCGATATTCCAATACGTGACTGATCCCTTGAAGCAATTGGATGTGTCTGTTGGAACTCAATCTTTGCATGGACCGATGGATATGTGACAACCCGAGGGTGAGGCACACCATGGGATCCTGGTTATAGAACCGATATGCTCTGTTCAAATACACGGCCGGAGAGGTGTAGTTCCTGTTTCCTCCAAGTAAACTCGAGTACAAGTACAACAACTCACACGGCTCTTCTGCAAATGGCACGTTTTCCACTTCGGCTGTAATGGTGGCCAGACCGGTGATTTTCTCGCCCGTGAACACCTGGTCGTATGCCTTCAATTGACGAAGGAAAAACTTCTGATGGTTGTAATTGGAGAACGCATCCCACGACTCGTACCCGGACGCATAGCAAATGAGAAACACCTTATAGAAGAAAGGTGAAAATTGATTCCCATTGAGGAACGTTCTGATACTACTTGCAATCGAAGTGCTGAACTCCCGGGCCTTTACAGCAAAACACAACTTCACAAACCGCATAATCACCTCCTTGGTCTTATCCTGGACGAAAACGTTGACATGTTGGGCCAAGTCTATGAGTGAAGTCCCATACTTGATGTCATTCTTGTACACCGCTTCATATATCGCATACTGGACAAACACCATAAACCATTTATCATAGTCCAATCCCCTGAATTCGTCTTGCGACGTGATCACGTGGGTGGAGTCGTCTTCCAACGACAATCCTTCGTAGAGATTATACACATTGGCAATTCGCTCATCCAACGAGAGCCCCTTCTTTCTACGGTACAACACAATCCCCTTGAATGTACGGGACCTGTCTTTGGGGAAGAAAGACGCCACCGACGAAAACACTTCGATTAGACGAGAAGCCAACTGGATCCAGGTGTCGATAGCAACGATTTCCTCTTTTTGGATATCTTCTTTCAAGTTTTCCATTCTCCGGAACGTCTCCAACACCTTCTTTTTAGCGTCTTCTTCGTTTGCTTCTTTGGCTTCCTCACTCAAGGTGTCACCTCTGCCTCTTTCTGGTCCACTGCCACGCAATTCACCTCCTGGGAAAGTCTTCTTTCTCTGGGCTGAAACTTGGGCTAACAAGTCCATGGCCGCGTCTCTTTCGTTGAGTTTATACAAAGCACCCGCAAGTGACACTTTCACATTTAAATCATCGGGAGTGACGCCTAGCACAGCCAAGTACGCTTCCTTTGCAGCTTCAAAGTCGCCTATTTCGTAGTAACAGTTTCCAAGAAGAGCAACGTCTTCAGGGTTGGCGACATTTTCATAAGTCACCGCTTTGGAGAAAAACTCAATGGCTTCCTTGAACATGCCGTGGTTCTCCAAAGACTTACCTGCTTCAAGCAAAAGATCAGCAATGTCCTCCTGGTCTTCTTCCGTGATGAGGAAGTTGAAGTGCCTCAACCCTTCATCCAGGTGGCCCAACTCCATTCTCAAGTACCCGATTTTGTAACGGATATCGATCGGCAAGTCGTAGGTCTTGGAGTAAGACGCTTCAGGAGCCTTGACTTTTTTCAAGATACTGAATCTTCTGTCATCGAACTCCGGATCCTCAGCGTTGTCTTCCCACCACGTTTCCTCTTGACGATCCTGAAGAACTCTGGACGCAAGCCTGATCATCTTCAACGCCGGCTGCCAGGCTCTTTTGGAAATATACAACTCCGTAAGAATGTTCAAAGAAGCCCAGTCGAAACGCGGTTTCTCGGTCTTGGAGGTCTTGGAGTTCACAAACGAATCGAAGATCTCAAGGTAAAGGGCAATGGCGTCGTTTTCTCTTTTGTCCTCCACGTAGATGGTGGCCATTTCCTTGACGGTTTCGGTGTCGTGTGGATACTTACTGAGAAGTCTACGGAACGACTCCAAAGCACGGCCAAACTGGTTTGTTTCCCGATACAAATGGGCCCTGCTTCGAATATACGCATACTTGCGCTCGATTTCCTCCTCCTCCTCCTCTCTGTTGTACGCAATGGCCTTCCCGTAGTACTTGATGGCCCTGTTTTGGAGCCCCAAGTTCTGTGCAAGTTCGGCCACACGGGCCCAGAGTTGTTCGTCACTTCGTGCAGCCTCGGCTGCTAGCACCCAGTACCGAAACCACTGCTGCACGTTGCCTTTCTGCTCGGCAATATCACCCAAGTTGGTGTATGCATACACGTTCTGGGGGTCTCTGGCCACGGCTTCCTTGAAAAATCTTTCGGCTTCGTCGTAATCTTCTCTGACGAGAGCGTCGTTGGCTTTTCCCACAATGGCCACGAGAACGGGGTCCTTTTTACGGGCCTCTTTCATGAGTCTCCGGAACTGTCTCTTTTTGTTTTTGGATGCGTTTTGGGGGCCTTTGACCCGGAAGTTGTTGACCAACCGAAGACTGTTCAAATATTCAGCCCGAGCGTCTTCGTCTTCTTTGCTGTTACCACTGCCTTCTGGAGCACGCTCTGGAGGCTCGTGGCCGGGCTCGTGGGGCTCGTCAGACTCGTTGGACTGTGCGTCGCTGGCATCGTACTGCGAGTGTGAGCCGTACCGAGTATTGTTGAAAGAAGTGGTGGTGGAGTTTGCACTCGCGTCCTGTTCCACACGGGGGGCGTAGTCGTCGTAGTCATCGTCGTCATCGTCCTCGTCGTCATCATCATCATCCTCATCATCTTCATCGTGTGTATCGAAATAACCACCAAAAGACCTGGAGTTGAAAGCACGAGCGTGTTCCTGTTCAGATTCGTCTGTATACTCTGGATCCAGGATATCGGACTCGGAGTACCGCGTGTCGTCCTCCGTCACCGTGTTAGCAAGTCCCGTGATGTGGCTGTCAATCAATTCGTCGCGGATTCGCCCACTCATCAGTTGCAATTGTGTATCAATTGTGTATCAGTTGTAGATTACTGGCACTTGATATTTGCAATGCGCGAATTGCATTTTTCCATCAATGCACTTGAACCAGGCAGTAGCATGGACGCTTTTGTTTGTTAGTGCCGTGGTGGCGGCACTCGAGGTGAGCGTTAATAGAAACACCGACAGTGTGATCCCCTTCCACTTGCTTTTGCTTGAGAGCGTGGCTGCAATTGACGAAAGTGCTTATGCGAAAGCTGCTTATTCTCTAGTTGAAGATTGGGACGATTTGGACTCTGAGAATTTGGACTCTGAGTCTGAGAATGACAATTCATTTTTAAACCACCAGCTATACCACCACCGTATCCACACGGCCGTGCACTTGTCCGAGGCTAACGCTTCGTTGGCGGACTTGCGAACTGCCGCCGGGTTGTACGGGCCTCGAATCGAATCTCACTTCCAGTCCCACGCGCACGTGACCTCGGCCATCATCGGTCTTTGTACCACCGACACCTTTGGCACCAGGCTTGCTCACGTGGGCCCCTATGCGTGGGTGTGGTCCGGCGACCGGATATACTGCACTCCAGACGACTTGTTTGCGATGGAGTTCTCCAAGAAAAGCGATCTTCTGGCCAATTTGCAGCCATTTGATCGAATTATAGGAACCAACGAAAACGCCCCGTTGGTGGTTTTGTACGGAGATTTGCACCACCACGGGTTCCGGGAGATGTTCTCAAACCTCTACCAGAGCGCAGAGATCGGCAAGCTCCGGTTTGTGTGGAGATACGCCCCGTCCTCTGGTGCGAATGACAAGTCTTTACAGTCAAATACTGACACTCTGGTACCGAATTACGCCATCCACGCTCACATTAAGGAGGAAATCGACGAGCTAGACGCCGATGTGGGTCTCAAGCTCGCTTCACACGTGCTCAGGTCGCCGGGATCCCCCGACCAGAAATACGATTTGCTCAAGTCTGTGTTGGAGTCTTTTCCAGCCAAGATAAACGAGTTGGAGAACGAGCGAGTTGACCCCCTGGTTAAGAAAAGTGCCGGTGCCAATGAGCAGATGGGCAACATCCAGCAGGCGATGGGGATATACTTGAACGGAGCACCAGTCAACGGCTTGGAGCTCGATACTTTCAAGCTTATTGACAAAGTGCAAGAGGAACTTTCAATTATCCACAGCATCATGGACCTCGGCTTCAATTTGGACCAGGCCCGGACCCTCCTCACCAAGTTTGCGTTGCACTCCGCCCATAAGCTCAGCCAGTACAACGGAGGTGAACAGCAAAAGAGGTACAAAGTGTACGAGCACGCGTTCAAGAAAGCTGGAACTAAAGCCGGAGCCGCAGCCGGAGCCGTGGATAACGGGGCCGTGGATCACGGGGCCGTGGCGTTCATCAACAACATCGAGACCGATGACCAGTACAAGGAGTTGTCCAACAACAGAGACATGTTCTTGAAACACGACCTCAAAAAGACCAAATCTTTATTTCCTCCTGTTCGAGAAAACGTGCACGAGCTCATCTTTGCAGTGCACTTATCGAACCCAGAGCAGCTCAAGGTTTTCTTCACGTACTCCAAGATGATCTTGGATGGCGGAATGCCCCAGCAAGTGGGAATTCTCCCGTTGGTGAGGTCAGATTTGGACCAGTTATTAGCCAGATACTTCTACTTTCTCTACGAGACCACCTCCCCACAGGAGGCTCTTGCGTTCTTGTACCAGATCCTCACGCTCGAGACCCAGGACGGGCTCGAGAAGATCTTGGATGACATTCCTATTGGCTCGTACGACGTGAATCCTGACGTGTACTCCAAAACAGCACAAACGTTTTCCCTTTCGGACCCGTGTGTGATTGTCAATGGGCACATCTTCGACTTGAAGACCGACTGGAGGCCGTTCATGGCCAGGGCTCTCGGAAACGACGTCAAAGTCATCCAAACGGCCCTCAAATCCGGCTCCGTTCTGCAAAAACAGTCGTTGAAAGAACACCTTTTCAAGGAGGCCAGGTCTTCCAGAAAGCTCTCGCTTTTCCCTGAAAGCAGCTCCGGATTCAAGTTCAAGAAGGTGACACCAGAGCTCATCCAAAGGTCTGTTTTATTCGCCAAAGAGGGCATCATAGGCGAGGAGTCGCAGCTCTGGTTGGTTGCCAATCTCTCTCAGCCAGAGCCAATCGCACAGTTGAAGAACTTATTCAGGTACATGAAGGCGTCTGGGTCCAGCACCCAGTTGCGTGTGATTGACTTGGCTGACACTCAGGTGTTGGATAAGCTTGAACGAGGAAGTGTTTCTGACACCCAGTTGAGCAAGAATGTCCAGTTTTTGACGAAGTATGCTAAGCAGCAGGATGAAAAGAAGGACACAAACAAGAACACAAAGAAGGATACAAAAGAGTCAAACAAGGAGTTTGTGGCGTCCCAAAACCTTCCTCCCCACCACTCCTTCTTGCTTGTGAACTCCCGGTACTTGCGTGTGGATGAAGCGTTGCAAGTGAACGAACTCCACGAGGTGGTGACCTTCGAAAGCCAGTTCCGGCTCTCGATCTTTGACGAGTTCATGCCCAAGTACCCCCAGATCTTTTTGGAGAACTCGCTCAAAGACTTCTACACCCCGACGCTCGGGTTGTCGTACAACGACTGGAAAGACTTGTTGGTGTCGAGACTCACCAAGTCGTTCTATGTGGACGAGGACCGCTACGCCGTGGACGTGGGCCGGTTCGACTTCTCGTCGATGGACGTGGCCAACTCGTTCGTGGTGGACAACCACGTGCCGCTAGTGGACGTGTTTGTGGTTATCGACCCTGTGAGTGCGTTTGCACAGAAACTCGTGTCGTCTATTTCCACCATCATCCATCTTCCTTTTGTGAGAACAAGAATCTTGATCCAGCCTCAATCGGAGTATAAGTCTGCGGTGTTACCTACGTTCTACAAGGGCGTGTACCCCACGTATCCGTTGCAGTTCGATGGCGACGGGTTCTTGAACCGGCCTTCTTCGTCGGTGGAGTTGCCTGAGGAGTACACCTACTCGGTGGACTTGGAGGTGCCCAAGAGATGGGACGTGAGACCACAAAGGGCGTCTGTGGGTTTGGATTTGGACAATTTGGTGGTCCAACCACACCAGTTTGTGGACTTTGAATTGGCCCACATCTTGGTGGAGGGATACGCCACCAACGTGGCCACAGGCACGCCTCCAGGAGGTGCGTTGTTGGAGATTTCCCGGGACGGAGTGTCTCAGAAAGCTTCTCAGAAAGCTTCTCACGCGTCTCACGATGAAGCTTCCCAAAAAGACACCACGGTGGTGATGTCCATTCTCGGGTACTTCCAGTTGAAAGCAGGACCCGGGTCGTGGAACATCAGCTGTTCGAGCCACGAGCTTCTTTCGGCCTCGCAGGCTGCCTTCGACGCAAACACAAGTGCCCAGGATCGTGTTTCTGTGGACGTGTACACGTTGGACGGCCTAGTATTGCGGCCTCGGACCAGAGCATCCAAGGAACACTCTCCAAGAGTTAAAAAAAGCGACACAAACACAGTAAACATCTTCACGGTGGTTTCAGGCCACTCGTACGAGAAGCTTGCGTCGCTAATGATGGCGTCTGTGCTCAAGCACACCGAGTCCAAGGTCAAGTTCTGGATCTTGGGCACATACGTATCGCCCCAGTTCCAACACGTGGTGCCAGAGCTCGCTGCCGAATATGGATTTGAGTACGAGTATGTGTCGTATAAATGGCCGTCGTGGCTTTCCGGCCAGAGGAGCAGAACCAGAACCCTTTGGGCATACAAGATTCTCTTTTTGGACGTGCTTTTCCCAGTGGATCTCGACCACGTGATCTTCGTGGACGCCGACCAGGTCAATTTGGCTGACATGCAAGAGTTGGTGGACGTGGACATGAAAGGAGCACCGTACGGATTTGTTCCCATGTGCGAGTCCAAGCCCGGAATGGAAGAGTACCAGTTCTGGAAAAAAGGGTACTGGAAAAAGGCACTCGAAGGAGGCTTCAAATACCATATCAGTGCGTTATTCAAAGTGGATTTGAAAAGTTTCGTACAATTGGGAGCCGGAGACAGGTTGAGATCACACTACCAGAAGCTCTCGTTTGACCCCCAGTCGTTGAGCAATCTCGACCAAGACTTGCCCAACAACATGCAAAGACACATTCCTATTTACAGCTTACCACAGCACTTTTTGTGGTGTGACACTTGGTGTAGTGATGACAGTAAAGGTGAGGCCAGAAACATCGATTTGTGTAATAATCCGGTTACACACGAGGACAAGCTCGAGGTTGCCCGGAGAATTGTGCCTGGATGGGATGAGTTGGACGCAGAGGTGCTGGGTGTGTTTGAGAGAGCGAGAGAGGGAGAGAGAGAGGGAGAGGGAGAAGAGAAGGGTGGAGTAGAGGGAGAGAGAGAAGAGAAAGATGGAGTAGAGAGAGAAGAGAAGGGTGGAGTACAGGGAGACAGAGGGAACAGTGGAGTAGAAAAGGACGCGGAGGACTCTGATGAGTCAGAATTCGAGTACGACGAGCTTTGAGCGGCTCTAGATGGTTAGGAGAATTAACAGACACACTACAGAGACCGAATCCAAACTCGAAACTGAGTCTACAGGAGCAACCATACAGATATCCATCGTAAACTCTTCACAAAGATCGTATACGATGGGCACCGTACGTACGAGAACCGGAGGTTCATAAGAATAGTGTACAGAATTATTATACAGGATCTCTTTACGTCAAACTCTCACGTTCTCAAAGCCTGAAAGAAGTCTATAAAAGAGCCCACAAGAGCCTACAAGAGCCTACAAGGGTCTGTGGGTCTCCTAGGGGTACACCAGGGCACACCAGGGTTAGAACCCTCATACAACACACCAACCTCTAGCCAAGAGCATCACACCACTCACCCGATGACTGACTCATTCCTCGATGACTGTTTGCGACAACAAACGCACGAGGCCTATAACGGCGATTGATTCGCACCGAAAAAATTTATCTATCACTATGAGGATATCAGAGAAGCTACACCAGGCGTACACGTCGCCCAACCCTCCTCCTGCCACGTTCTCGTTCGAGTTCTTCGTGCCCAAGACCTCGCAGGGCGTCCAGAACTTGTACGATAGAATGGACAGAATGTACGACATGAATCCAGTGTTTATCGATATCACATGGAATGCTGGAGGTAGATCTTCGAGTTTGACCAACGAAATGGTCTACACGGCCCAATCCACCTTGGGATTGGAAACGTGTATGCACTTGACGTGCACAAACATGTCTGTGACGCTTATCGACGAGGCTTTGGAAAGAGCCAAACAAAGCGGGTGCCAAAACATCTTGGCTCTCAGAGGTGATCCGCCGTTAGATGGATCTGAGAGCACCGGAGATTTCCGTTACGCCAAGGACTTGATTTTGTATATCCGTAGAAAGTACGGCGACTACTTCAACATTGGAGTGGCTGCTTACCCGGAGGGCCATCCTGAAGAGTCTGATGCCGATTTGACTCTCAAGTACTTAAAAGAGAAGTGTGATTGTGGAGCTGATTTCATCATCACCCAGATGTTCTACGACGCCGATAACTTCATCGACTGGTGTGCCCAGGTCAGAAAAATCGGTGTGGACATCCCCATTATCCCGGGAATCATGCCTATTTCCACTTATGCTGCTTTTATCAGAAGAGCCAAATGGTCGCAGGTGAAGATTCCTCCTCACTTTTTGGAGGCTTTGGATCCAATTAAGGAAGACGACTTCTTGGTTAGAGAAAAAGGGACCGAGTTGGTCAGTGACATGTGCCAGAAGTTGCTCGACTCTGGCTACATCAAGCACTTGCACTTCTACACCATGAATTTGGAGAAATCCACCATCATGTGTCTCGAGAGATTGAAGTTGATCGAACAGGTCAAGTCTCACGAGCTCATTGGAGGCACGGTGTTGCCATGGAGGAAGTCTTTGAATCCCTCCAGACAAAAGGAGTCGATTCGTCCAATTTTCTGGCAAAACAGAAAACACTCGTACGTGTCCCGTACATCCACGTGGGACGAGTTTCCCAACGGACGGTGGGGGGACTCCAGCTCTCCAGCGTTTGGAGATATCGATTTGAATGCCACCGCTCTATTGAGACAGTCTCCCAAAAAGGCAATCGAGTTGTGGGGATTCCCCCAGTCCGTTAAAGACTTCGCCAACTTGACGATTGCGTATTTGCGTGGAGACTTGAAGACCTTGCCGTGGTCGGATGGGCCTGTGGGTGACGATACAAACGCCATTGTGGACTCATTGATTGAACTCAACACAAACGGTTTCATCACCATCAACTCCCAGCCTCCCTTGAATGCTACTAAGGCCAGCGACCCTGTGTTTGGATGGGGGCCCAAAAACGGGTACGTTTTCCAGAAACAGTACTTGGAGTTCTTCTGCCACAGAACCGTGGTCACCAAGTTGCTTGATCGTGTGGATAAATTCAACACCACCAACAAGGACAACTCGCAAGTGTTGACTTACTACGTGGTCGACAAGGTCGGAGAGTTGGTCACCAACACCGGCGATTCTGACATCAATGCCGTCACCTGGGGAGTGTTTCCCGGTGAAGAAATCGTCCAGCCAACCATTGTGGAGAGAAACTCGTTCTTAGCTTGGAAGGATGAAGCCTACAGTTTGGTTGGTGAATGGGCCCGGATCGTTGGCAACCAGTCCAACAAAGAACCTTCAAATCAATCAGTGATTGAAAAGTCGGTCAAATTCTTTAAGAGTCTCGAAGAAGACTTTGTTCTCTGTAACATTGTGAACAATAACTTCACCGACAATCCGTCGGAAATATTCAAGATTTTCGAAGGATTAAGTTACCAATAGATTAAAACGTTATGCTGTCGCAGGACAACGGGTACTCAACGTGCCAAAAAATGATTCAATTCAACACACGGATCATCCCAAAAAGTTTAGAACTTACATGTCATGATTAACGACTCAAGGTAGTTTGCATTCAAATTTCATTTCAACATCATCATTTTATCCTGTGAATAGTGCATCCTCAACGGTATGGGAATTGGTATATATACATTCTTCAGATTGAAGTACTGTAGAGCGTTGTGGGGAGTGTCAACAATACCGTGAGCAACTCCACATCCTGTGACTTGTATTTGTGACTCATGTGTGTGATTCATGTGTGTGATTCATATCTGTAGCTCATACCTGTGATTCTGTAACTCATACCTGTAACTCATATCCCTCAAGTACTCAATCACACCTTCTAACTCCAACCTGTACTCTATCTATATGATACAATAACCTTTATTAAAATACATCGAACGAATAAACGAATAAAACTAAGAATGACGAATACATGGCACGAAAATGCAACTAGAAAAGGGCAAATGCAAGAACTCCCAACATTCCAGTGACTCCAACGGTTGCACGGGCACCGGAGCCTTCGTAGGATTGGATGGAAGCTGGGTATGAAGAAGGTGCTGGAGCAGAGCTAGAACCTGAAGCTGGGAAAGATTCAGCAGCGACACTAGTGTGCGATTTAGTTCCAACAGTAGCAGTGGTGGTCTCGTAGTAGTAGCTGGTGATGTCACCAGAGCTGGACACGAGGGTGGTTGGCGCAGGAGTTGAAACGGCTTCAGTCACTGGAGAGCTAGGGACTTCAGTGGATCCAGTTGCAACTGATTGATCTTTAGCTGGAGGAGGAGCAACGGTTCCAGTGGAGATTGTTCCAGTGGACTCGGTGGTCTTTCCTGCTGACTTAGTTGGTTTGGTTTCGGTAGTAGCTTCAGATTCTGGAGCAGTTGATGCTGGAGCAGAAGCACTGGAACCAGGAGCAGTGGTAGTAGAAGCAACGGTGGAGTCAGCAGGCACAGTAGCTTTGGATTCACCAGCAGTAGTAGAGTGACCAGCAGTAGTAGAGTGACCAGCAGTAGTAGATTCACCAGCAGTAGTAGATTCACCAACACTAGTAGATTTTATATCACCAGTAGACTTGGTTTCAGTAGACTTTGTTTCAGTAGACTTTGTTTCAGTAGACTTTGTTTCAGTAGACTTGGTAGCTTCAGTGGTAGATTTACCAGGAGCCGAAGAAGTGGTGTCAACTGAGGCAGTGGTTCCAGTGGTTTCAGTAGCTGGAGAAGTAGTAGACTCAGTCGATCCAGCTGGAGTAGATCCAGTGGAAACAGAAACACTATGACTGGAAGTAAGTGGACAGTAAGTGGTGTAAGAAGTCACAATTTCGTCAGTGGTGACTGTAACAACAGTGACACCGGTGGTGACGGTTTGAGTGTGACACAGGTGGGTTCCACAGCTGGTGATGGTAGCCACGGTGGTGGAGATATCGGTGGTGGTAGTGTACTGAGTTTCAACTGGAGCAGATGGAACTGGGCCAGAGGAAACTGGAGAAGCTGGAACACTGGAGTAGACACTAGAGTAGACACTGGACTCAGTGGCTGGAGTGCTGGAGACAGTTTCACTGGAGGCTTCAACGGAAGATGGGTGTTCAGTGGAAACTTCGGTACTAGAAACTTCAGTGGAAGAAACTTCAGTACTAGAAACTTCAGTGCTAGAAACCTCAGTGGAATAGACAGAAGATTCGTAAACACTGGACTCAGAAGCAACAGAAGACTCAGAAGCAACAGAAGACTCGTAAGCACTAGATTCTTCGGTGACAGAAGTGCTGGCAACAGTCGAGGAAGCTGGAACGCTGGACTCAAAGGTGCTGGTGGTCACGACAGACGAGCTGATGAATTCAAGAGGTGGTGGTACCGAAGCAGTGGTGGAGCTGGAGACCACGGAGCTAGATTCAACAGCCGAGCTGGATTCAACAGTAGAACTGGATTCAACAGTAGAACTGGATTCAACAGTAGAGCTCGAAGCAATTGGAGCAGAGCTGGAAGCAGAACTAGAAGTGATCACAACAGAACTCGATTCAACAGAACTGGAAGCAGAAGAACTGGAAGCAGAAGAACTGGAAGCAGAAGAACTAGAAGCAGAAGAACTGGTGACTGGAGCAGAACTGGTGACTGGAGCAGAACTGGTGACTGGAGCAGAACTGGAAGCAGGAGCAGAACTGGAGACAGAAACTGAGCTTGAGGTAGCTGGAGCAGAACTAGATTCAACAGCCGAGCTTGAAGTGACTGGAATAGAACTTGAGGTAGCTGGAGCAGAACTAGACTCAACAGTACTCGAAGTCACTGGAGTAGAACTAGACTCAACAGTACTCGAGGTAACTGGAACTGAGCTCGAAGTAACTGGAACTGAACTCGAAGTAACTGGAACTGAACTCGAAGTAACTGGAACTGAACTCGAAGTAACTGGAACTGAGCTCGAAGTAACTGGAACTGAACTCGAAGTAACTGGAACTGAACTCGAAGTAACTGGAACTGAACTAGATTCAACAGTACTTGAAGTAGCAGGAACTGAGCTCGAAGTCACTGGAGTGGAACCAACTGGAACTGGAACAGAACTGGAGCTAACAATCGTTTTCAAAGTGGTACTGGAAGTGTCACAGTCGGTGGGCCAGTGTGGGTGGGTTGGCTTAGGTGGGTGACTAGGCTTAGGTGGGTGAGTAGGCCAGTGTGGGTGAGTCTTGGTCTTCGAAGGCTTGCTGTGTGTGTCATAGTCAGTTGAAGTGGTACTGGTAGTCTCATAGCCAGTTGAAGTAGAACTGGTAGTCTCATAGTCAGTAGAAGTAGAACTGGTACTGGTAGTACTGGTAGTCTCACAGTCAGTAGAAGTTGTACTGGAACTAGTGGTACTGGAGGCCTTATAGTCAGTGGAAGTAGTACTGATAATGGTAGTGTCAACACTGGAGGATGGAGTAACTGTGTGTGTAGCATACGTGTGTTCGGTGGTCCAAATCTTGGTACTAGTCAAAGGACAGTAAGTGGTGTAGCTGGTGGTCCACTCCTCCAGAGTCTCAGTCACAACAACAATCCCGGTGGTGACCTTGGAGCTGGTACATCCATGATTTCCCTCACAATCAGTAACAGTAACAATAGCAGTGTTTGGATGGGTGATGATCTCAGTGGAAGTGATCGTCTCACAGTCGTAGTAGTAGTCAAAGCCGCCGTGAGGGTTTTTGTCCTTCTTGTGGCCGTAGTCGTAGCCGGATCCATGGCCTTTTCCATAGCCGTAACCGTAACCAAAGGTGGCCAGGGCCGAAGAAGCGAAACTCAAAGCAAGTAGGGCGAGCGTGAATTGCATAGCGAGTGTGGGTATAAAGTGGATAAATCCAGAGAATATCAGCCCCTTTTTATACCTAAATTTCCACGCTTCAACTCACCACATTCTACCACATCTTTTGACTGCAAATCTACGAGTGCGAAACAAATAAAAATCAATTAGCCGAATCTGGAAGTTACGTTGACCAAAAAAGATCGTTTTTGAGCCTGTGTACACACCGGGCCTCGTCTGTAGTCGCCGTCTCCTGGCGATCACCGACAGTCCGGCACACAACCCGCCTCATGCATACTTTGTTACATCACGAGTTTTCGACTGTACATGGCTACCAAATGTAAAATGTTGCCCACATGCATTAGAAGACGCCAAAAATAGACATATTCCATACCAGAATGTAGGCCCCAGTGACACTTCGATTCATCTCCTTCCACAACGCCTCAATCTGTTCGATTCGATCTCTCAGATGTAAAGGATCTGCGGTAGGCCTTTAAGCTTTAGACGAGCAAAGGTGCGCTGCACCCACCCGGCAGATGTGCAGATTTGTTTCAGATCTTGAATCTGAAACAAGGCCCCCCCAAAGTTGTCTGGACTCACTGCCGACTACCCATTGTCCACAAACACCAGGCAGTTACTAAAAATAAGTTTGTGGTTAGTTGCTTCACTGCTGCTTCGCTGTTACTAAGCGCCCATTCCCTCTGGTTCACTCGAGAATGGAATCGGCGAGGTGGTGCGTTAGCGAATACGAATTTTAATTAGAGTTTAGGCACGCATAAATGATTCGCCTACCATAATTCTCGTTAAAGTTGAAGACGACAATCAGCTGACGAACGTGAGGAGAAGTACAAGGTAGAGTTGGTGCATATACAATTGTAAGCACAGAGTTTGCAGCAGAAAAATTAGGGGTAGATGTGAGGTGACGTAGTTAATAACACAGCAAATAAGTACAATAACGGATATTAGTCCCACAGCAAATTAGTGCACTATAATGGACACTATTTCCGAGGCGTTTACCCGAGGTTGTCAAGTGCTTAAAATAGACACACAACAATGTGATTAACGGCCGTTATGAAAATCGCAAACTCAATAACACCGTTTAATTGTGCGATTACACATCATGCAGATGACGTTGGCTTGTACATGTAACCTGTCTTACTAGGATGTCCTCACTTCTACGTGGTGGCTTTGACACGGTGTTCCGGTAGGCTTCTCGTTATGGTCGTGCTTCCTTTGCCAGTTACTTGCTTCACTTGTTCCTATTTCGTATGCCATTCACATTTTGTTTCTCATTTCCAAGGCCTATTCTATGGCTGCGACTTTTTTGTCCCAGTGTTCATTATATCCTTTAAACCTTGGACATGTTATTTCCTTGCACTGGCTTCTAGAAACCTGTCGTACAGGCTTCCATGGGTGCCGTTGGGGATCTTGGCTTTGTTGGGCGTTGGTGATTTGCATTGATCCACTCCATTTGAATTCCCATTTCCCATTCAGGCGAGTGCTTCGCCAATCCTGATTGCTGCTTCGTAGATCCTGAGGGAGTGAACGAGTTGTGCAGTGGGAGTGTCAAGACGCTAGAGTAGAAGATTGTCTACAAGTATGACAATCAGCAGAATCCAGGGCACAAGAGTTTTCAACAGTTTAGGTAATCTTCAGTCCTGCCGAATGCAAGTTATTGAAAGGTCATATGTAATACAACATCAACACTATGAATACCGGTTCTGTTGTATAAGGTTTCTGAACTCCGTAATACAACGTCCCTTAACTCCGTAATTACGCCGGAATCGAGGACTGAGGAATAGCTTTCATGCTAAAGAACTAATGCCAAAACCAAAGAACACGACAAAGACGACACCAATTCCTGGTTCGAACCCATATACCCCTTCCAGCGACCAGAACCCAAAAGCACTGCCTTGAGGTATGTGGGAGCATATCTGGAAGTTTAATTCAGCCTCAGCGCACAAGATCTGTGACGATCGATGATCACCGAATCGCACCATACACTCGAAGTATTCACAATGCGGCAATCAACGCAAATCGTGTGACATAGGAGGTGAACATCAAAAGGCAAATAGAAGCGGGACGGAAATGGAAGGATGATCCCGCGGGATTCTGAATTTTTATCCGAGATGAAGCAAGGTAAAGAGGAGATAGCGGTTAAAAAGTGACGTAAATCCTTCTGCGATGGCAGTGAGGACTTGCTGAGCCGCTGGGTCATGTTGTTGAGTACATTTGTGTAGATACGGTCGAGAAAAGGCTTGCATCCGGGTAATTTGGACTATGTTCCCAGATGACTGGCATACCTGTTGACGGCCGTAGACATTTCACGGGCAACTGGCCAAAATGTCGTATCACAAAACCACTTGTTCAGTTAACAGAGGTAAATGGCGTTTTTTTTTCGTGGGGCTTTCGTCTCCATGCGCACCAAGGGCTCAAAATGAATTACGAAGTGGCACGCACATAACCCATGCCAATCTAAACTCACACCATTATGGAGTTTATGCGAGGTGTGCAGTTATAGTGTATGGATCAGCTTGCACTCGTCCTTGCAGATCTGTTGACACGGTTCAAATGCCCGAAACTTTGTTATTGGGCCACGGCCAATTGAGGTGATTGTTGCGCAAGCCACTGGATTGAATGCACTCAATTTACTGAATCAATGAATTGCCCCACCGCCAAAGTGGAGTAAGCAACAGCACGCCAATGCACCCATTTGCCAATGTAGCCATTCGCCAGTAGCGCCATTCGCCTTCATGCACTCGGGACTGTTTCAAAATTAAGTTAGGATTCGCAACGCACGACTTCCTTTAATGCATGAGTGTGCCTTACTCTAAGGTGCCCACTCTCCAAATTTCCAAGTTTAGAATCTTGAATTTTCCGACCTTGGCACTGGATGCAGCAGAACTGGACGCAGCAGAACTGGACGCAGCAGAGTCCAAAGAATTCGAATAGGCGTGTCCGTTCAATATCTCGTTTCCAAAAGTGTCGCACCGATAACTGACGCCGTGGGTCAAGTCACTACTGATCCAAAGGCCGTTCTGGCCGTGGGACGAGCCCACCGCTATGAAGTCGTGGTTGGAGTAGATCACATTATCGTTGATGCCTGTGTACATGAACGCTTTGAACCGGTGTTCGGCATCGTCCTCGGTCTTGGAAAGTCGTTCCTGTTTCCATAGAAAACACTCTCCGTTGCCGTAGTAACGTTTGTGGTCCATGGCACGTGGTGCTTCATTCAAAAAGCACCCGAATTTGTTGTTCTTACTATCTCGTATAACTAGTACATAGCCCACAGGCCGCTTATTTTCACGCTGGTATCCGTGTAGAATCATCTGACTAACTACTTGGTTGCCGTATCCCTGTTCTGCCTTTTTCTCCTTCTTGAGCTCTGCAAGTTGATGGGATATGTCGCACTTGGAGTAGAGAGTGTTGAGGGAGATGCCGTCTCTCTCTGTGGAATACACGAGGTTCCACTCGTCAAATAGTTGTAGCCTGGGAGGAATCAAGTTGCGTATTTGCGTGCTCAATTCACGTGACATGAGCTTTCTTGATGCGTGTGGGGAGTACCCACGCAATTGGAGGGGCGCTAGTGGGGGCAATGACTCCTCCTTGGGGGACGGCTGTTTGGGGGGAGTCAGTTTGGATGGTTTTCGGAGGAGCTTCATGGCTATTAGGTGAGTGAGATTGGTGTGCGAACTTGGAGAGGTGGTGCGGAGCTGGCGTGGTGACGTTGCACGATCCTGGCACGGGCCGTGCGGAAGCACTCCCACTAGCCAGCCGTACCATCGTCGCACCATCGTCGCACCATCGTCGCACCAACTTCGCACCATCGTCGCACCATCGTCGCACCAACTTCGCACCATCGTCGCACCATCGTCGCACCAACTTCGCACCATCGTCGCACCATCGTCGCACCATCTTCGCACCACCTCACCTGCTTCCCAACCCTAACTTAACACCTTCGTTGCACCACATCCCGTCGACGCCCGTAGTACCACACTTCCCTCGTCTCTGCTTGCACCGAAAGCCACCCTCCGTCCCAACACATACATCACAACCATTCGTATCTCGCACCTGTCTTTTCCAAATCAACAAACTCGAGTGCACACAGTTCGCCGGTTCATGCAACCGACATCCTTGACACGCCTTCCACCGCCTCGTGTATCAAACCAAAATGCAAGAAACCAGTTCACATCGTACGTCTTCTATAACAGATTAGACGATATTGAATTACAAACATGAAAAGTAAAAATAGCATCCAAAAATTGCCGTTGATCTGCAGAGTGGCAGCCAAGCGCCCCAAGCGTCGATCTATTTGGATAGAAGTCAATGGCCAGGCACAACAGACATCAGGTGTGGATCTCGAGTAATATTTTCTCGTACCTCGGGTTCTCACCCGCGTATTTCGGTACGTGCCTCGCGTCTCGTTTCGTGTTGTGTCTGGTGCCGGGGCGAGTGAGATCTAACTCTTCCACGGGAACAAGCTTGTGTCCAAAGGGACGTCCCTGGTGCACGTGTTTTTGACATTTTGCTTTGTTCGGTTTTGCTCGGTATGAGACTTTCGACGAAGTATTGATGTAGACTTTGAGTTTGCTCATACAGTTTTTGTCATATGTGATCAGCACAAAAGGATCGACACAGCTATGAAAGGGCATCTAGCGTGTGGCGGATCTAGAAGCTCGGCTCCCCTTTCTTCGGTCTTTAGAATGTTCGGTCTCTAGACTGTTGCGGCCAGGGAGTTGAGTTGTGGTCACGTGACGGTTCCCAGCAGTTCTATCAGGTACTCCTAGATGTGTGCGTTACGTAGAGATGTGTGTTACGTAGAGATCTAAGTAGATATTCATGTTGATGCTGGATTGATTTTGAATAGGTATCAAATGTTGTCGAATATGATTGTATATAAAGTAGTGTTCTCCAGTAACTACTTCCACGCCAGAGTGGAAATTACTTAGAACAGAACGAAGTGCATGCCAACCTATACCAGCAATATGTGTCCCAGCATCACGTGCACCTCGACATGTTGGGAAATGTTGGGATATGTCCCAACTGACTACATCTTATCATCGCCCAGTCCCCAGAATAAATGGCTGCGAAAATCAACCCAATCTCACGAGACTTGCCAACAATTCAGCACTCGCACGTACACTATCCACAAACTTTACATGAGGAAACACCTGCGAGAGACTCTTGTCTAGACCCACCATGCCGGCACACCCCAATAAAACACAGTCGACCTCCGGCTCTTGTTTCAAATAAAAACCAACTTTGGTAGTGAGTTCTGTAAATACTGAGGGATCATTTAACTTGGTAACATTTATATCAAACGCCCGGGTGTTTGTCATGGAAGTTGGAAGTTTATCGGACCCGTAGATCTTCTTGATGGCGTCATCGAGAGCCTGGTTCCAGCTGGAAGTACTCGTCAATATCATCAGCTTTTTGTATTTACCGCTCAGAAATGGATACGCTAAAGATCCATGCATTATACCCAAAACCGGCTTGGATGTGAGCTTGGCTACACTATATACCAACGGATGGTCCGAGTAACAACACACCAAATATCCGTCATAATTCACGAGGTTTTTGTGTTTTAAGTTTGGTAACACTGCTGCCTCTGATAGGAAAGCACTTTCGTTTCCACTGATTTCTTTTGGCGCCAGATCTGGGGCCGTGTAGAAATCATACACAAATCCATGCACATGAGGGAGCAAGTTCTTGATGTCTTGTGTGACTTTGGAGCTTGAGTTGGGATTTATAACAAGCACTTTGTAAGAGGATTCGGTCATTCACTGATTTACGATTGACTGGCGCCCGCGCAATGTTGAGTTGCACGAAGTTAACGAGAGTCAACGAGAGTCAACGAGGGTCAAATGAAGATCGAATGAGTATGGGCGAGTATCGAGTGAGATCGAGGGAGGGTCAAACGAGAGTCACGGGTTCAGAAGGGATTTAAGAGCTACGCGCGGCGACGCTGGCACGAATTGGGTGGGGGACTTTCAAGGGCCTCTTGCTTGAGGGAGGCATACCAGCGCGGTACCAGTGTGGTGGTGCCATCTCTCGGCGTCGCACGGTAATGTTGGTACGGTGTTCGCAGTATCTGCCCAGTCCACACTCGATACCGCGTACTATCCTTCGCTATACTCGCGCGATACTGACACCTGCTGATGCTATCGGCGTCCTTAGACTCAGAAAAAAACAAACTCTTATGGTGCAAGACCATTCTTGCGTTATCACTCATCAGTGATGAAATACAGTTCATTTTGGCACCCAGTTCTCTCACTGTTTGTGCCGTAAACACTGCGTCTACAAGTAATGGAGAGATCGAGTTTGATTCGACTTTTTTCAAGTCTTTTGACTTTAGCGCCGAGACTGACGTGAACTACTCAGCGGTTGATTCCGCCAACTCGGTGACAAGTGCCACCTCCTTCGTCGTCAACTCGTCCCACCTTGCGATTCTATTTAAAAACTTCAACTTGTCTAGCTTTATAACTTTCAAAACCGATTCCGAAGCTTCTAAGCTTTTCATAGACGTACAAAAAGATTTGGTAGTAAAGAAGTACCAGATCACCTACACGCCGGTAAGCGCCACGCCCTCCTCGGCTTCTGAGTACCTAAAGTCGTACAAAATCAACAGGGCCCACTGGAACTACATAAAAATGGAGCTGCGAATACTAAAAGAGTTTGTAGAGATGATGACGTTGCAAACCGAGGAATTCAAGATAGAAACAAAGGATAACAAGCTCTTGTTCAACGGGTTCACGCGTCTGGTGGTTAAAAACAATCAGTACCTCAAACAGCCAGTTTCGATGGTGATTAACGTGAAAATGGACGATTTGGCTGATACGCAAATCTCCACCACGTGCCAGGCGGTGAATCTCAAGTTCAAGTACGTCAAGATCTTCATAAATCTTGTGGACTTGACGCAGCTGAAGCTCGAGGGCAAAGACGAGTTTGAAATGTACTACCAGAGTCCTGGAGACGCGATTTTGTGTTCGTACTGGGATCCTCTTGTGAAGATCAGGTTCATGCAGTTGACCAGTGGCGAGAGCGGGGAGAGTGGAGAAAGTTCCAATGATAATCCTATAAGAAGAGTGACGGCACAGGAAGTGGGAGTGAATGGACTGGACATGACAGACGCGGTGGTGGGCCTGGCACGAGGCGCGCTGGGCCTGGCACGAGTGCTACCACCACTCGACCTGGGCTTGAGCATGTCCACCTCGGTACCACCAGAATCTGGGGAATCACACTCAGGTTCAGAACCCGAGATCGACCAGATCACCTTTAACCTCTCACAACTGCAAGGGGAATTCGGCGCTACACAAGTGGACCAAGTCAAATCTATATTTGGCAATATTTAACTATCTAGATATTTTACATTCAAAAGGCAGTGGATTTCTCAATCGCATTCAATCCACTAGTTAGCAATTTGCTTTGGCTTATTAAGATTATGGTTGATGTATCTGACACCCTGAACAGATTGGGCCACCAGATTGACCACGTGGCATCCGAACAACAAGTAGTTCTTTGGGGTCACTGCCAACGCGTATCTCATGAACAATAAAGAATAAACCACCAACGATCCTGTCATTGGCCCACTGATCAATTCCGGATCTTTTTTCAAGTCCATGACGGCGGCCAATGGAACACCGAAGTTAGACACGGGACCCCAGAAGTGGGTGGTGAAGATGTATCTGAATGTTTCTTTCGTGAAGATCTTACTGGTGAATCTGTTGAAGGTAGACATGATTTTCGGTTTCTCCTGTTCCGAATTTTTCGGACTTCGCGAACTGGTGGGGACGAGGCCGGGGTGCGCTTCAATGTCTGGCCGGCCCATATGGAAAGCTCGCGGGTTACTGAGTGTCGAATCACTTGCGCGTCATTTGTACTGATATTCTATTACTCTAAACATATAATACACTGCTATTACTGCGGGTACCCGTAATTCAATCTCATCTTCTTATTTCCTTTGTCTTCGAACTCACCTTCTGGAAACTGGCGGCCATTGAGATTCGGGTTAATGTTGACACTGACGTTAACATTTACGTCGTAGTCGTCTCCATTGGTTCTACCACTTCTCAATCCATCATGCAGTTGATTGGGAAGCAGTTGATTTCCCCCATCTTGACTTCTGATATCATTTCTGGGGTCGATTCGAGGGTCGTTTCTAGGGTCGCTCCTGGGATCGTTTCTAATATCGTTTCCACTTCTAATGTCATTTCTCATATTATTTTCATCATCATGTCGCATGTCATCATGTCGCATGTCGTCATGTCGCATGTCGTCATTAGGTGACGTGAGGTAGTATGGTAAATTGTCAGGATTGGTGATCCAGAATGGGTCGCTCAAATTAAACCCGAGGAACTCGTTTTGGGAGTTGGAGTTCATAGGCGACCCCATAAAGTTCACCAGCTGAGAATTGGGTGCCTGTGACGTGTCCGCAAAATTAGGATTCTCGAGTAAAGCAGAGTCCAAATTGGCCAACTGTTCGTCGAGAATTTTCTTTTGATTAATCTGCTTTTCGATCAACTCGATCAAGTCCAAGTTCTTGTGGATGAGATACACAATGTTGGTTGACCAGAATCCTCCCTCGAAATTTTTGTCGATTTGTAGCACCGAAATAAGCGATGCTCTGAGCTGTTTGAGAAACTGGCTTGCATCAAACTTGTCGGTGTTCTTGGTAGCCATAAAGTCCTTGGACTTGTAGTTGAGGAGGGTGAATATAATCACGATCCCCTGGTAGATGAAAGCATTCAAAAACGGGAAGTTGAGGCGGAAGTGTTTGCCCAATTTGAGGTAGTTGATTTTCTTTCTGGCCAATTTTTCCTGGAACACCCGGAAAATCCTGGTGGTGTGGCCCAAGAACTGGAGAATGGAGCTCGATAAGTTGTTGAGGATCACTAGCGTGTCGTCTTCGTGTTTGGAGAACTTGAGAATAAACGGCTCAAAGAGCTTGGCCCTGTTAATGTAGAAAACTATCAAGTCACACAACACGTCAATGACCTCGATTTTGATGGGAAGATAGTTGTACTCGTCGAAACTGAGTTCCTGGCTCAGATTGCTGGGATGGCTATGGTGGCTGCTGTGGGCACGGTCGCTGTAGCTTCGAGATAAGGCCACGTCAGCAGCCTTTTGAGACGATTGCAGCGAGTTGTCGTGCTCCAGTTCGGTATCGGAGTAGGAGTCATGCAAGTGCATCTCCAAGAGGTTGATTTCCTTCTCGAACTTGGAGTTCAAATTCAAAAGGTCCGACATGGTGAATTCGATCATGAAGTTTTCTATGAGCATCATGTTGGAGAGCCTCAAACACTCGCTGAGGCCAATTTTAAGGAGAATCAGGGTGGAGTTCTGTTTGATGTTGATGTTGTTGTAGTTCTGGTTGTACTTGAGAATGATGGAATTGACCTGGGTGGAAATTGGGTTGGGTCTCCCGAGAATCAGACAGATCTTGTCACTTAAAATCCGGAAAGAAAACCACAACTTCAACTTGGTGACGTCCTCCATCTCGTCGTACTCGTCCTCCTCGAGCGTGGCCTCGCTGCCGGTGTTCAAGTCAATCAGATTGAGCTCCGTCAACTTCAACTTCTGGGTCACGTGGAGCCCGATCGAATATGCGATCGAACACGTGTGGAACATCATGGACCACGACTCCTCGTACCGTTGTTCAATGAAGTAGTACTCCGTGCACAAGAGGTAGCTCTGGATGGTAAGCATGCTCTCGTTGGCCAAATTGTGTCTGAGTTTCTCAAAGTTGTGGATCAAGTTGTTGTGCACCAAGTCGTGCACGAAGCTGCTACAATCGGCACGAGAGATGTCAAAAATGTCGCTGATTTCCACGGGAGTGGCCCGTGTGATTGAAAAGATAAGCACCATGATTAGTAACAAAAGATCGTCGTCGTTTTCCCACACTTGATCGAGCTCGTGGTATTTCCGGAGAAAATCCTCCATGTTGTGCTTGGAGATAAACGTCCGGTAGTAGTTGGACGAGTAGTTCAGGAAAAACTTCTCCGTGAGCCTGTGGACAATGTGGAAGTTCTGGTCTTCTGAAATGCCCTCTTTCAACACCGGAATGGGCTTTTTTATCAACAGCTTCTCGATTCTTCTGTTGTCTGTGTCAAGATGGTTCGACGGATACGCCAGGTCGCTGAAGTTATAGTTCTGGCTCTTCAAGGTCTCTATCATGAAGCTCAGACTCTGGGGACCGTAGAACTTGCGTCCCTGTTCTGTTGTTTCACCGGAGATTTTGAACTTCAGCAACTCGTCGGTGGTGTCTTCGACCGAGGTGTACGACTCTTGCTTGAAATCCTGTTTGAAGTCCTGTTTGAAATCCTGTTTGTACTCCTGTTTGTACTCCAGCTTCTCCGGGGCCCGGTCAAAATAGTTCGACTGAACCTTCATCTGCTCCAACTGCTTGGATAGATTGCGGTTGTACTCGTTCATTCGGTAGAGCCTGTTGAGGATCTCGTCCTTCTCCAGCTTGAGCTTCTCTACCAACGAAATCACATTTTCGTGGGTGAAAGAGGCCGATAACTCGCTAGAGTCGAGATCATCTTCTTTGATTTCGATGTTACGGAACGTCGAGGGGAATTCACACACTATACGTCGCTTCTTGCACTGGTTGCACGGCTTGTGCTTATTACACTTGATTTTTTTTCTTCTGCACGAGATGCACGATATGGGATAAGTTTCGGCCATTGCTACGGGGATGGGAATTTCTATAAGAATGGAACTTGGATGCTCTCTGTGACACCTGGGGATGCAAGATGGATAAAGTCGGAAGGAGTGGTGATGCAATTATTAAGATGAAATGCACGGGGATGAATCGGCACGTGATGTTGTGCACAATAGGGTAATTGGTGGACTATTAGTTGTTCAATTGGTTGGACAATTGGTTGGACAATTGAGTTAGGTTGTGTTTATGTACTTCTGTTTGTGTACTTGTTTGTGTACCTATATTTGTTCTGTTTATCTGTCCGTGTGGTTCTTAAACGGCTTTCCAATGCTTAGTTGCTCGATACTATATCTCGCCTACGCTTAGCCAGCTCAAGCTCGACAATATTTGCAAATATACTTTAAGATGATAATGTTAAATATCACCACCAAGATTTTGAGACACTTTGTTATTATCAACGGAAATCCGTACGAGGTGGGAAATGCCTTAGTAAGTTTTAAAACCAAAACAAATAAAAATAGTGGAATTCCACAACCTTATATACATTTATACAGTCTATAAACATCTGTAAATCCAAACTATTTATTTTCAGTCACCAAGTTGCTGAATATCATTCATCACTGATTACGCAAAATCCATGGCTTATGTAACCCAGTTGCGTGTCTGATATTTTTTCTTTTTTTTTTGGACGATGATAATTCGAGGTTGAGGCGTTGATTTAGATAATTCGGTTACTGATACTTACAATCCGGGCTTCATACTGGTATATCCCATCATCTTTTACTTGGGAGTGGTGCGATGCACTTTGGTGCACTGTGAATGATGAGTGCGTATTTTTTATGACGTGACGACACATTAAGTTTTGGCGACATTCATGTCACATTATCACCCACTTGTCATCGACGGTGCTTTTCCCGACATTGGCTCATCCTTGATCATGTTTGATCCCGCCTTACTCCCGACATATCTTCTACATAAACCTATTCAACCTTGTCCCCGACCTTATTTGTGTCTGAATGTCATGTCTGAGTCTATTAGTCGGATTAACTGACCGGACATTACTACAGATGCGCCTTAAAAGCAACTCATTCCTTTCAGGGGATTTGCGCAATCAACTCTGTACGTGCGAACGTGAGCTAAATGGCGGTGCCAAAGGGTGTTTGTTCAAACACATCTACCGAAATGCATTTAAACAAACAAGTGGAGAACCAACAATGTCGTGAACTCATTTTTAAGCCTGTAATCCATCTAAGTGGCCATGCATCAGCAAAACCTTAAAAGGCTGGCAGGCACGATCTAAGCCGTGGATACGTTACTTCAACCCCACACTAGAGTCAGGAGAGCGAAGAAAGTGTCGTTTGAATGAGTTTTGTTTTAGTAGTTTTCGTCTAAGTAGTTGTTATTCTCATTGTTGTCGGTCATGGATATGTCGCTCAAATAATGTCGTGATAATTTTAAGCACTTTGCTTTTCCGGTTTTGCAGTCATCTTTGTGTGCGCGTACCGTTACGCACCGTTCCTGTACCAGTAGTTACTCTTAAACGGGTCACCAATCCGCCTGATGTGTTGGAGGTGACAAACCGATGACCGTTCGGCGATTGTGCGTCGGCCGTGCGA
This sequence comes from Yamadazyma siamensis, assembly GCA_030581535.1. NCBI lineage: Eukaryota > Fungi > Ascomycota > Pichiomycetes > Serinales > Debaryomycetaceae > Yamadazyma > Yamadazyma siamensis. The sequence continues at coordinate 90,053 of JAKTTO010000023.1, forward strand.
TGACCTGCGTCGTGCCAGGACTGTGCATGAGCTTCACCGCCTTATAGTTCCATCGCCTTAGGACCTCGTTTCACGTTGGTGTCACGTCACCGTCCATCACCGACACCGCAGTATCACCGACACCGCAGTGTCACCGAATTCCCTGGTCAGACACGGCTAGCACCGACAAACGAACACAGCCATGTTGTCGGGGATTTGGATATTTGCCCGATGTCAAGCGCTTCCGCCCTATATGCGCAACTGCCAATCTTGCTTGTGAGGGATCACGTGAGCGACCATTTTCACGGACATCGAAAGCTCCGGTTGGCTGTCACATGACCAGATGTTCAGTTTTGAACATACAGAACCTAAAACATATAACCTGAGACTACTGAAAGTCAGCTTCAACAGCACCAAAGGGGGTCTGGCATATTCGACCACGTCCAGCAATAAATGCCACTTCACGACACTGTAAGACACTGTGTCGCCACCGTGTCGCCACCGTGTCGCCGCATTTATTTGTATTACAACTTTGAAAAATCCGGTCCATGCGACCGGCTATTCGTCCCTCTATATCGGAATTGAACTATTGAAGTTGTGTAAGCGAGAAGACAACCACCGAAAACACTTCAGTGGTACTCAAAGTTTGGTCACAATGTTTCAATTGCATGGTTACAGTTTCTCCCACGAGACTCTTATTGTAACATTGCAATGCTCCTTGATTTTAGATCCTAAGATCTCGAGTCCGATCTACATCAGTGTCTGAAATTGGTGTCCACTAATGTGTGTCTTGGTGTTCAATTATTTTTGTGTCTGATCTCAAAATGTCTGTCCGCGTAAGTCATCTCCATCGCAATCCTGGAAAATTCACCGGCTTCCAATGCATCGAATTGTGCGCGAACCGCACCAACACGTCTTTGCACCAACACGTCTTCGCACTAACATCTTCGCACTGGCACGTCTAACACACCGCTTACTCACGTGGACTGGTCTTCATGCTAACTTTTGATGCCGTGGTATCCAACGGCTCGGGTTCTATACGGACCGTGACGGTCAGCGTCACTGGAACCCTCGACCACATCAACGTCGGTGTTTTATCGGAACGATTCTACGACAATCTCACGATCTTAAAGCTCACCGATTCAGTGTGTGAGTCTTTACACAATCACGTCTCCCAATTTTTCTCAGTCAAGTACGGCATCAATTCCGGCAGCTACATACCGAAGGATGGCATTCTCTTCCATATACGTAGCGCCTTGTTTGCTATAGCAGAGCTGAACCAAAGATTGACCACCAAAAAGTCGCTGGTGAGTTTCGTACCCAGTCGCACCCCATTTGTTGCTTTGAATGAATCTTTGGAACCACTTGAAACGCTGGCAGAAGCCCCCAGCACCTTCACAATGGCACCTCCCGTCACCAACATCACCCGGCCGGCAACTGCTACCGAAGTGTCGCCGGATAAATCCGATGATCCGTGGGTTTACATCAAATCTCGCTACTACAACATTCTCTATTCCACGTCCATTCCCCTAAGCTACTTCCCCAAAACCGCCTTGTCTCGTATAAAGGCCGTGTGTCCTAAGAACGACGTTAAACCCATATTGTGGGCGCTTTTTCTCTCGCCAGACCGACTAAATGCTCGCCATGACGGGCCTTTTGGCGTCCTCAAGATGCTAGCCAGGTCCAATGCCCACTTGGACGCACAATTCGAGGTCCCCCACCAGTCGCAGTTCATCACCTCCCACAACTTGATGGACTCGGCCGAAACAGTGGCCGGCGAGGTTCTCCAGTTGAAGCTCCGCGAGTGCCAGATGCAAATGATTGTGCTATTGGAGCTCATAATGGCCATGGAGTTGATTGAACAGGAGTTTTTGTACAACAACGTGGCGAAGGGCAGACCCTCTTCCAGGAAGACTCGGCCGAGATTTGTCAGAAGACGAAACGAGCGGCGGAAGATCATTCCCACGTTTCTTGGAATGGGCGTGGGCACGGTGTCACCTGACAAGGCACGTGACAGTGCACGTGACAATACTCTAGACCAGCCGTCTGAAAAGCCTGTCACTGAGCCACTAGGCACGCTGAGTGGCCTGTCTACACTGAATGGGCTGTCTACACTGAATGGGCTGTCTACACTGAATGGTCTGTCTACACTTGAGTCTGAGTCTCTTGATTCCTCCCTCGCAAACCAATTCACCTCCCACGAGCTTCTCCAGACCCTCGACTCGCTCATCGAACGGCTCAGGCTTCTCGACACGTTGTACACCGACAAAAACAACACGCTTGTGAACTTTGTGGCCTACGTTCTCGTGCCGTACTACCAGAGTTTTGTGCCCCTCACCATCACGTACATTGTGGATAGAATCAAGGACCTGAACTTGAAGCTCCCCAAGGGCCGTAAACAGATAGACTCCAAGAGAGACTCGAGAGATTCTCAGAAAGAGTCAACTGATTCACGAAAGGAGGCACATGCCTCGCAGAAAGAGTCAACTGGCTCCCAGGATGAACCAACTGACTACCTAAAAGAACCAAATGGCTCCCTAAAAGAACCCGTAAAAGAGCCACAATCAACTTCACAGTCACAGAACACCAAGCCCAAGAGACCCACTCTACACAGACCCTCCCTCAACAGACCCACTCTCAACAGAAATAGCGGTAGCCTTCTCGACGACCAAACATTTGCACCCAAAATGTCATTCAAGAGATCCAGTTCCAATCTTTCGTCCAAGTCTCTCCAAAGAAGACAAGTGGACCTCACCAAACCACTCAAACGGCTGGTAAGCGTTCCGGGGTCCACCACGTCGGTGTTCACCCAGTCCAAGAAACTCAAAAAACCTGCCACCACCAAATCTTTTTCGCAAATAGCTGCCACTCCTGTCAAGAAAGCCAGACAGGTTTTGCACACGCCGGCCAAGAAAGACGAGTCAGTTTTTGTGTCGCCCACCAAGAGCAGGGAGGTGGTGCACTCACCCGTGGAGGAGCGTGTTGGCAGTAGCCAGCGTGTTGGCAACGACAGAATTGGTAGCGACAGAATCAGCAACGACAGAATTGGTAGCGACAGAATCAGCAACGACAGAATCAGCAACGACAGTATCAGCAACGACAGTACCAGCAACGTGATGCTAAAGACGCCTCTCACGACCATCATGTCGTCGCCCATTCTAGAGCCCTCGGGCCTGAAACGCAGACCAGGCCAACCCATTGAGTCCATAAATTCGCCGTTCTTGGACTCCTTACGACAATCTTCCATCAACGGATCACCCATTTACGACCATAACGACCGTAACGAAGCGTCCGGGCTTTTCAAAAGAGCTTCCAAACGTAAATTGCATTAATAATACATAATCTATTTTCAAACCACCACGTCCCCAAACAAGATTCCTCTCACGACCTCGTCGTACTTGGGGAGCTTGAAGATCTCCTCGGCTATAGGGGCCCCGACTCTCTCTTTCAACTTCTCTTTCGCTTCTTCAGAAACTTCTGCATCTTCGCCGGAAATCTTGTTGGCGATTCTCAACTCCTCCAAGCACTTCAACACGCTGTGGATCAACACGCTCTTGGAGTGCTCGTCATCCAACCCGTCAATTACCAGGGTGTACCACATCTTCAAGTTTCCCACCAACACCAACTTGATGACCTCGTCTCCCATAATCTTCAACCCCAATAACGCTCCACAGTGGGTTCCAACGGGCTTCAGACTATCTAGCAAGGCCCTCAACAACGTTCTGGTGACACGGGGCTTCAAGGTGGAGTACGACGACGCGTACACGGTGATGATGTGCTCCAATAGTATTGCTGCAAACTCACGAACTGCCAAAGTTCTGGTCAAGATGTTTCTGGCGTTTTCTTCAGACATGTTTTTGGTGTTAGGGCCGATGTTTTTGGCCAACAACAACGTCAACACGCACGGCATCAACGCGTGCACGTAGGGGTCAAGGAAGATCAGCTTGTTGTCGGCCAAAGCAGAAATCACCTGTAACATTGTGGTCAAGATATCGATGTTTCTCAACTGGTTGGTGATTTGTTCGGCCACAAACTGGATGAAGTATGGCACCAACTGGTGCAAGCCCGGGTCGCTTTTAAGGGAGTTTAAAGCTGCGTTCTGAAGAGACTCTTTTTCGGCATCTGTGGACAATAACACTTCCACCACCTTATCGAAGTATAACTTCAACTCCTTCGACAACACGTGCTTGACGAGCGGTTTGACGTCGGTTTCTTTGTCGGTGAACTTCTTGCCCTTGGCTCCGTTGGAGAAGTTGATTTTCTTGTCGCTGGTTCCTCCTCCATTCAAGATATCGTTTCCTAAGATCGAGGATGTGGCTCCTCTAACGGCAGGAGGCAACGACTTGATTTCGCTGGCAGAAGGATTCTGAGGAATGATGGGCTGTACGCCTTCTATGGCAAGCCAGTGGGCCGTGAAGGTGGTTTGCCGGGGGACTTTGGGAAGTTCCTGGTTGATCAACTTCTCAAGCTCGATTTCCTGGTCGTCAATATAATACAACGTTTGGCCCGAAGCACCTTCCAAGGCCTCTTTGAAGTTGACCGGCTGGGAGTTATCGTAGCCGTAGAGCGGCTCGATGTTCAAAACCTTCAATGAGTAGTTGATGTCGCTTGTTGTGAGGAGTTTTCTCTTGGACCTTCTCATGAACTTTATGGCAGTTTCCAAGATTTCGTGGATTCTGTACTCCACATCCATTGCCAAGTTTTTGGCTGATTCCTCGGTCAAGTTGACGCCCAACGACTCGGCTGCGTCCTTGACGGTATCATGGGGAGACCATAATGTGTGGGATAACGGAATCTTGGACCCGGTTTCCATGTTGACTATGAGTTCGCGAATGCGATTTGAGAAGTGAGTGAGAAGTAGAAGTGAGTGAGAAGTAGAAGTAGAAGTAGAAATGAGTGAGAAGTAGAAGCAGAAGTGAGAAGTAGAAGTAGAAGTGAAGTAGAAGTGAAGTGAGAAGTAGAAGTGAATTAGAAGTAGAAGTGAATTAGAAGTAGAAGTGAATTAGAAGTAGAAGTGAATTAGAAGTAGAAGTAGAAGTGAAGTGAGTGAAGTGATTAAATTGTGAAGTGTGAAGTGTGAAGTAGAATCACGAAATGGTGACCGCACTCAAAACCCTCTATACCTCTACTATATACCTTTTCCTACTTACCCTTACCCTTAATCGCACTCATTTCCTCCAAAAGCGTGCGATTCAACTCCATCAATCGCTTGTTCTCCTTGTCCAATTTGTCGATACGCTGGTTCTTCTTCTGCAACTCCTGTAAGCACGCCTCCACCCTCACCTGGTTCAGCTCGTCTCTAGCTTTCTCGAGGTCCACCCGCGTCTCTCCGCTGATATTTGCAAGAAACCTCTGTCGTGAGGCCTTGGCTTTTTCCTCCACACTCAAGCTTCTCATGAAGAATAACTCCGTACAAATCATGTCCTCTCTATCTTTGTACGAGCTCAACACCGGCATGTTGTAGGTGTAAAACACCGGTTCCGACAGATTGATGACGGGGTTGATTTTCACGTAGTAGATGCCGTATTTTTGGTTGTGACTCGGCACATTACTGATGAACTGCTTCATGATCTTTTCGTACATTTCTTTCACAAACGGGCCATTGAGAAGTGGACTTTCCGTCACAACCTCGTACGCCTCGTCCTGGCCGTTGCCTTTGTAATCGTTGTGGTTGTAGTTGTGTTTGTTCTGGCTCTGGCTCTGGCTCTGGCTGTGTTTGTAATTCTGATTCAAATTGTTGACGAACTCTTGGTCATGCAATTTGATTGCAATCATTTCCCACATATCGTCCTGCTGGTGGATTGTGGGGTACAAATGAGGAAGGTGCTCAAGCACAAGCTCCAAAAGCGGGAGCTTGAGGGCCTTGCGGAGCTTTTCGGCTTCCTGTTCGAAAAAAGACTTACGACCAAACATAATCTACTGTGATGCGACTAACTCGGATTTATACGTGGCCTCGAGGCTGTGGACGCGTGACTACAATGTGACGGGTGGCACGTGAGTCGAATGTGCTGCTCTCTTAGCTGCTCTGTTAAGGGAACGATACTGCTGACTCCTGCTGACTCCTGTTGATCAACTAAATCTCTTACTCACTTTGAACTCACTCAATCTCACTGTCAACTTGTAGTGCTCAAGTCAGTGTTTCGCAAAATTCACAATTAATGGCTGTAAACACCGTAAATCCTGTTCTTCCTAGTGTGCCACTTTCACGGGTGGTATCACACTCGATCCGTTCTATCGTGTCATATTCAAGAAACTTGGCGAGTATGTATGCTATTTCCTACAAACTAGTTCCTACAAACTATTTCCTACGAACTCTACCAAAGTCTCGACCCTTTTTGGTCTCGTCACTAAAGTGTGAAGCGACTCAAAGTCCCTTCGACTCAAAGTCCCTTCGACTCAAAGCCCCTTCTCCTGCCTCGACATCTTGGCCATGGCACGCAACTTGCTTTCACTGTTCAGGCCCTTCTCTTGTAGCTTATTGTATCTCTCTTCTGCAGCCTTGGCAGCAGCTTCTCGAGATCCAACGGGTGCCTCCAGGGCTCCCAGATTCACAGTACCTCCCACGGCACCGGAACCTCCCAACGTGCGTCCCTCAGAACCAGCCCGTGCCCCAGGCTTCTCATTGGACCCGAGCTTCCTCTCGAAAGAAGTAACGTGGGCCTTAGGTTTTGGTTCTGTGTCCTGTTTGGAGAAACAACTTCCCATTAGTGTTGAGTGCGACAATTGAGTATCAAAACGACTCTCAATTCAAGTGCTCTTGATTCAACTGCTTTTTACCCAACACTCTACAACGTTCCCCAACACTCTACAACGTTCTCCAACGTTCCCCAACACTCTGCAACACTATGCACCACCCTCCAACACTGTCCAACACTCTCCTCTATGTGCTTGTTCATTATATACAAAGTCTATTTACACTAGTTGACCTTCAAACGGTCAAACACCTTCACAAAGTCCACTCTTTCTTTAAGATTAACCAACTCTGGGATCTCAACCGGCGGTAACTCGCTGGCCACCACCTTGGTCTTCACATCCTCGTACCCAGATTCATTCTTCATCCAGTTTCTGACGAATCTGTGCACGTTATCCTTATCCTGGAAGTAGTTTCTATACGTGTGAACGATTTGCCAATAAAGAGGGATTCTCTCTTCTCTATCGACGTGTGCCCAAATGGTGGCATCCCGAAGCGACGCCCAGTCTGCAATTGGAATGTACTTGAAGTTCAACCGGTCGAGACTCTCGATGGACTTGGTCCATTGTTGAAGGATCTCGTCGTTGGTGTACTCACGGACTTGTCCGATCTTCTTCAAGCTCACTCTATATGACACCTGGGTTCTGTTGATGTTGAAGGTTTCGTAGTTGTCCAACAACTGCTCGAAAATGCTCTTGTCCTCCCACGAGTAGTTGGAAATCAATGTGTTCAAAAAGAATTCGTCAACCCCTTTGACGGAGTTGTATGTGCTGATGACTTCTTTGAGCTTATTGAAGGAGTCTTCATTCAACAGATCGTACTTTTCAAAGAAGATCTTGAAGAAGGTGTTGTTCAAAATGGAGTAACGAGAGTTCATCTCAATGGTCTTCCTGTCTTTTTTATAGTAATCGAGAGTGGACTTCCAGAAATACATTATTTGCTCCCAAGGCTCATTGGACTCGTGACAGTTTTGGAGCAAGTTCTGGATGTATGGCACCTTCAACTTCACCGAGTAAGGCAAGTCGTATTCAATCACCTTATCAAAGAAGTGTCTGGAGATATTCACGTCCTTACACGAACCGATGAAAGATAAATGGAGGTCCCCCAAATAGTAATCAGCCCGTTTTCTATCTTTGTTCTCGAAGAGCTTCAACATCTTCTCCAAAATGTCCAATCCGCTGGTATAGTCGCCTGCGGCAATGGCTATTTTACCCATCGAACAAAGCAAGAGCGGGTGGTGACTGGCCTCGTCCTTGGTGTTGAGTTCGAAGATTCTTTTGATTTCTTCGTACGAGAATCGATTGATCTTGTAAGCAATGGGCAACACCACCGACAACACGCTGGGCGTCAAGAACAAAGGACCGTTTTTGGTGTCATTGACACCCTGTTCCCACGAGTTCATGGACTCTTCGTATAACTGGAACTGATTCATGGCGTTGAAGTAGAAAACAATGGTTTCCGAGCTCATGATGTTTTTGAGCTCTCCCGATAACATGATCTCGTTGAGCTTCAATAATGCGTCTTTCAAGATCCCTTCGTCCAAGCTGGTGGGACTATACTGATCTTTATCGAGGTTCTTGCGTCCTGTCAATCTGGTGGTTCTGTTATGGAAAATAGAGTGATTCAACGCCCACACATAATCCTTGAATTCGGTGCTTGTGAAGGCAGACCTGAGCTCTTTGTCCTCGAAAGATGTGAGGATGTTATGGAAGGTTTCGGTGAATGCTTGTTTTCCATCGGAATCACTGAGTTTCTTATACTGAGAGAATAACGCCACTTGTTCTTTGAAGTAGTTCAACTTCTCCAGAGCTGCTTCTCTTATGGCCTGCTGGACAAGAGGGTCTTCTTTCAAGGTATCCACTTGTTGTTCGAGCGAGTGGAGAGAAGGAGAAGGTTGGGTTCCAGAGACAACAGAAGAATTGAATCTCTGGAACGAAGTATTTCTGTTGAAATTGTTAGTGGTTTGAAAAACAGCAGGTTGCTGTACTATGATGGAGTTGTTTCTAAGGTTCAGTAAGAGTACTGGCCTCAACCCTTGCAGGGCGTTTGTGGAAACGAATCTGAACATGAGTAGTTGGAGGTGGTTCTTACCAAAAAATTTTCGCGCTATGAGTGACTAAGAGATGTTCGCAGGGCGAGCGATGGCGCGAGCGACGGTTCCAGCTGGCGGCACGAGGTGGTGGTGCGAGGTTGTGCGAGCGAACAAGGTTAGGTCAGGTGAGTCGACCGTCAGGTGAATTAGAGTCAGTTGATGTCAGTGGTTTACGATATACGAGATTGTGTGATACTGTGGATGAGGATTGGTTTTGGAGACTTGGAGATTTGGTGTAAGGGTCTAGTTGGATTCAGAGGAGAATAGTAATGGAACTGTGATCTCGTGATCTCGTTATCTCGTGATCTAGTAATCTAGTAATCTCAGTAGTGTAAGTTGCAAATCAATTTCTCTTACTATCAGATCCAGGAACTTCCCGTGAACGCCTTTGATTACTCCAATGGGTTCATTACCTTCGGCGTCTGCGGACGCAGTTCTCCTGTGTGTCCGGAGCGTAAGAACTAGCCAATCACTTTGTACTCGACTCAGTACGAGTTACTACCTTTCAAATCACTGTCAATTTCTAGTGCGAGCTTCGTGCCATTCGCACCGCTCCCGTGCCATTCGCACCGCTCCCGTGCCATCACATCTCCATCTCCATCGCGAATCTCCAGTATGAGTGCCTACGCTGCTGCACAAGAAGGTAACCTCTTCGAAGACGAGGAGATCGTCATCAAGTACGACGTATCCGACGAAGAAGACAATCCTACACCCCCTGGCGATGACCATGAACCGTTGGGGTCCACCGGTCCCAGTGCACGTGAGTCGTTATCTCTCTCGCACACAAACTGTTTCGTTTCCAACGGAGATAACGAGATCAAAACCGCCGACAGCGTGTACGTTGGGCTCGATTTGCACCAACAGATGACTGTTTGTGGCCAGTTCAAACTCACGGTTGAAAAAGGTGCCATTTTGGTCAACCAGTGTGTGTATTACTGTGCACCTTACACTCTAGATGTCATACAGCCCACGTTCATGGGACTCTTGAATGTCACCAGCACGCCCGTGCGATCGAACCAGGCACAGGCAGATGTTCTGGAAGAGTCACAGCCACAAAAGGAAATTGACACAACCACAAACGGCTCGACTTCACTCCCCCACCACACGGTCGTAAAGCTCACCAACTGGACCACGGGGCTCGCCGACATCGGTGCCTACTACGCCCCGTTCAAGAACGTGTTCCGGCTCGTGCCCGAATCGGAAGGGCCCAGTTCCCTTTCCAGCTCCAGCTTCAGCTCCAACTCCAACTACACATTCGACCATCACGTGCCCCACACCTATGGGCTCCGGTTCGATCCCTCCACGGCGCAAACACTCACAAGCCTAACGGTCCCAACTCAGCCCACGTCGTACATGACCATCGGTAACAAGAACTCCGGTAAGTCCACGGTGTCGAAAACTTTGGTCAACTTATTGGTGGAAGAGGCACCCGTTTGTGTGTTGGACTTGGATCCCGGCCAATCTGAGTACTCCAAGCCGTACTGTTTGCTGATGACATGCCACAACCGCCCCATCTACGGGCTCAACCACCACACAGAGCCCGAAGACAAGCACTGGTTCTACGGATTCACCAATCCTCAGGCCAATCCCGGGTTATATCTTTCCATAGTACAGCTGCTAATTACATACTATCGTCAGCAATTGGAGCCACGAGGCTACCATTTGGTGGTCAACACCCCCGGGTGGATCAAGGGATACGGCAAGGAGCTCCTAATCCAGGTTCTGAGGTCCATAGTTCCCAATCATTTGATTTTTCTCACAGGCAGTGAAGACCCAGAAACCGTGGCAGATCTTTCGTACCACTCGCTAGAGGTGATGAAGGGAGCGTTCATACAGTCACGGTACTCGCCTGCAGAGACACGGAACTTCTCGAAGCTCTGCTACTTCCATAGGAGTGCCGGTGGTCAAACTCACGAGCTCCAAACTCACGAGCTCCAGTATCAGTTCAGGTGGCATTTACTCGAGTCTCTGCCGTTGAAAGTGTCGTACCAGACCCACCAGAACGACACTTTCGTGGGCATCAACTGTGTCAGCGTGTTGAACCACGACGTGGGGCTCGACTTCCACCACCACGACTTGTGGCTCATGCTTGACGCGTCGGTGGTGGGAGTTTACGTGATCCAGGACGAGTATTTCAATGCCAACAAACTGTTGGTGACATACACCCAAGACACGGTGCCGTACCTCGACTCGTCGAAGTATGAGGACATGGTGGACCACAACTCGCCCCAGGTGTCGTTTTTTGGTGCTGCTATGATCTTTAGTATCAACACCACCAATCGCTACTTCAACATGTACTTTCCTCCCCACGAGGACATCGGTGCCCTCCAAAGAGCCTTACAGTCCGGCTCCAAGCTCGTTCTTGTCAAGGGCGAGTCCGACGTGCACAAATCAGAGATACTATATAAGCCGTTGGTGGACTCCTACAAGAAGAAGTATAAAAAGGCTATACAGACGAACAGAAAAGTGCCTGATTTCCCGTACGTCAACTACAACAACAAGCTCAACGGCGTATGGCGTATTCGACGGAACGTGTCTCGTCGGGGTCACCAGTGATCCACTGCACTATTGCAACCGACACAACTGACACAACTAACACAACTGACACAACTAACACAACTGACACAACTAACACAACTGACACAACTAACACAACTTACAACTGACACAACTTACAACAAGTTCGAGTTCGCGAATTATTTCTCACCGATGAAGACCCTCGTGTTGTTGCTTTGGGTGCACTTAGCGGCATGTATACTACCCGGGACGTTGTCCACGGCCCGTGATCTCTCGCTCCCCAATCTTCTCGAGGTTGCAGACATTTTCGATCTCCAGGATTCGTGGGATTTCCACAACAATATCAAACTCGACACCGGCCGGCTTCTCATAGGAAAGTTGGGTGGAGCCATTTGGTCGAAGAAGCCAATTCCAAACCAACACCAACCCTGGACCGTGGAGTTGGTATTCAGGTCCTCGGGAGTCACCAAAGACTTGGGGTTCTCTCAGTCAAACGGGTTGTCGCTTTTCTTGGTTGAGAATCCCGATCTCCACGACGTTTATAATTTCGGTGGACCTTCCAAATTCGACGGGTTCCAGTTTCTCTTGAACAACCAGGATAAGGAAGGGTTGAAGATCTATGCTGGAGACGGGACTGAGTCGTTTGACAACGACATTCTGAAAACATTATCGCATTGTGAGTTCGCATACTTGAATTCAGATGTTCCCTTCAATTTACGAGTGTCCTACTCGGGAGAAGGCGGAGCCTTGAAGGTCCAGATTGACAACAACTTGTGTTTCAGGTCCACCAAGATCAAGGTCCCCCACGGGAACTTCCGTCTAGGAATTGCAGGAAACACTAGTCCTGGAAGTGAAGAGACTTTCGAGATTTTGAAGCTCAATTTCTTCGACCACCTCACAGAAGACGCTAAGGACGACCACGGCTTGATGGCTGGTGGAGTCATCCAACAAAAGGTGGAAAAAGTCGTCAAGGAAGATACCTTCTATCCTCCCTCGGCCGTGAGAGACTCTCTTCTCTCCAGAACGAGACAACACAGAGAAGAATTGGAAAGACAAAGAGCCCAGGCTGAGAATTCAAATGCCCAAGTGGACCTGTCCAAACTAGACGACATCGTTGCACAAAATATCAAGATTGTCCAGAAGCTTGAGTTCCTCGAGTCTAAAGTCAGTCTGTTGAAGAATTCTGACGTCGAGACTTCTTTGGAGCTGTTGGAAGCAAATCTCGTATCGAAGTACCAGGACCTTACGCGTCTGATCAACTCGCTCAACCAGAACCTTATTGGCGAAGTAAGAGAACAACAGGCCACCATAGATGAACTCGCAAAGAAGGTAGACACATTAATGTCTCACCACAAAGAGTTACAATTCCAAACGGCCAACCATCCTGCAATCAATGCATACGAAACATCCACTTCCATCATCAGGTGGCTGTTGATATCGATTGTGCTTGTGATGTTGGCGTTGGTGGTCATTATATATAGATTGAGAAGAGACGTTAAACATTCAAAGTTGCTTTGACCAACCTTCGAAGCTACTCGGATGTGAAGTGTTTCCGCACCTTCTACACCTTTATCGTTTACATTCAATACAAAGTATCATATAGACTACAGTGACTTCGTCGAAGAGCTGGAGGATTTGGGCGTGGGAGAAGGACTATCGAACTTCTGTGCCAAGTCTTTCACCGAAGGTCTTCTTCCTAGCGAAGGTGTAAACTTGGGTTGGCCCAATTCTGATAAATCAATGTCTTTCTTCGTAGGTTTGGACGAGATGATAGTGTTGACCGACGTAGACGATGACGACGATGACGATTTCTTGGACTTATCCAAATACGAATTCAACGACTTTTTGTTTGGTGAGTTGGACCTTCTTAATCCCGGGGTAGTTTTGGTAGAAGGTGTGGTCACCTGGTCCTTTTCTATAGGCTTGGGAGTTCTGGGTGTTTCTGGCACTCTTTCATGGAGGTTTTCCTTATTGGTTTCAAAAGAGTCGGTTGAGAAACTGGACTCGGCGTTGGAGATGCTGGTGTTTTCGAAATCAGTGGTAACATTGGACACGTCGGGAGTGTCGTCAAGATATACTGGTTTCTTGTGTGTGGGTGTAGAAAACGCTGGAGCCTGAGGTTTCTTGTCACTCAACCTCCGAGGCTCCTTGGTTCTGGAGGTTCTGGAATCCCTAGAGTTTCTGGAATCTCTGGACTCTCTCACACTTCGAGATTCCAGCACATGGGCTGAGTTGTGTCTCCTAAGCTCCCTGAAGATCACCTCTTTGCTATCGAAAAGATCCACCAAAAGATTGTACTGAAATGCCTCCGTCAAGAAATGGCCATTGCTCTTGGGAATAATCAATATAGACGAGAACTCCTTGGCCAAATTCTGCCTGAAGTCTTTCGCCAAAGAGGCGTTCTTCTTGCCGATGATTTGCACGAGTCTGTTCAAATGGGTGAGAATGGCATCCAAGGTAGCTAGATTGCATCTTGGAAGGTCTGCAAGAACATTCTGTAATCCATTCAACCTCAGATTATCGATGGACGAGTCCTTTGTGTTTATAGGGTAGTTTGAATAGAGGGACTTGATGATCTCAAACTGGTTACTGGAGATCAAGGAGTCTGGCAATTCCAAGAGATATAACTTGAGTAAGTTTGTGATGATGGTGGCAGGCTCGTCGGCCAACGCTTTGATGATGTCGTCGCCGGAGTTCAAATGGTTCAACTTGAATCTCAACTGGTGGATTTTGCTCAATGGAACCGGCTTGATCCACAAATTTATTCTTTCTTCATCGTTGACAACGTCGGGATAAACGTTGTCCAAATGCGATAAAATGCACTGTACCAAGAGTGGGACCACCTTCTTATCCAACCTGGACTTGATGGTGAGGTCCACACCAAAAGTCTGGTTCTCATTGGAGTTATAGTAGTTATCGTATAAGATAACATTAGGCTTGAATTTGCCCACCTTGAAGTTCTCGATGAAAAACTTGAGGTCGTTGACGGGGTTGATGGTTTCTTCTAGAATCATGAGCTCGTCCAAGAAGTTCTTGTTGTCGTGGTGGAGGGTCTGGAAGATCTTCAAGAAATCATAAAGCACCTTTCTAATGGCCTTGAGTCTATCAAACTCACATTTCTCCATGAACGACAAGTGGTCCATGATCAACTCCTCGAACTCACACCTCAACTTGTCGAGCTCAAGAACCCGTTTGTAGTATATTTCATCCAACTGGGTCACTTCCTGGTGCACCTTGATGTACTGAGCTTTATCGGTCACATCCACGGAATTGACTCCCATAACCTGTTTCATGTCCTCGAAATAGTCAGAAAATTGGGTCTTGGGCTGCATCAACGATGACGACCGCAGCAACACCTGGTCTGTGTTTTCAAACCCAATCAACTCGAAGGTCTCCGGCTTCCACTGGTAGAAGAACTGCGACGAGTTGATGAAGTTTTTATTGTTGTTGATGGTTCCAATGAGCCGGATGAAGTCGTGGCTGATCAAATCCTGGCCGAATTTCTCCACCTTGTCGAAGTCGTTCTTCAATTGTGGTACATTGGTCAAGAGCCAGTGTGCAATGGCAGAACCCGTGGAAACGTTATTATAAGTTCCCAAGATCGCTACTTTATGGGACTTGACTTCGATGCTTTTGATCAAGTCCGTCAAAAGCTCCCGCAAGGTGTTTTCAGAGAAGGAGATGTCCCCTAATTTATACAGTTCGTTATAAAAGTCGTCTCCGGCCAGCTGGTCGATTTTATCGGAGCTCACATGGGCCAAATCGTCCCCGTCAAAATGGTTCTTGAACTCCTCGAGGATCCTACACTTGTTAAAGTACTTCTTCTGTACCTTCTCCACCCCCAACTTGGCGGCTTTGAACGACTTGTACCTTTCACTTAAAACGGTATCTGAGTACTCGACCCGCTTTTTGTGCTCCTCACACCACTTGGAAAACGGCGCAATCACCAGCGAGTTGATGGCCTCAGCCAACCCCACGTGGTAGTGGCCCTGGCCCTGGAAGTTTTCGTTGATTTTGGTGTATGCGTTCTTGATGGTGGAAACGTAATCATCATCTATAAGCCTCTTACTGTTGGCAGTTTGCGAGCCAATGGAGTTCAATAAATTCCCGTAAACGGCCTCCAGCTCCAGTCTTTTTTCAAACACCTTGATGTATGCCTCGTTCTCCTTGACTCCCTCGTATAGCTGGTCGAATAACACCCGGAACCCGGAGTTGTATTCCAGTGTCCAGAAGCTATCTGTGAAACTCATGTTGTTTTATTTTTCGATCTGTCGCGTATTTTTTAAGGTACGCTTTGGAGAGGGTGTGGGGACTAGGGAGTGCGATAAGGGAGTGGAATGTGCTTCAGGAGGCTTCAGAGAGACACATGTGGGTAATGCGTGTCCTGTGAACACACTGGCGCTTTTTCACGGCTTCAAAGGCCACGTCCACGGAGTTACGCCGTTTACACTCAACAGAAGCGGCCTTGAGTCCCCAGTTTCACACATCCCATACCCCTACACGCCCGCTACCCAACCTCCACGTTTCACGCCTTTAGCACCCAATCTGTCGCTGTTGTCAGGTCCTGTCTCCTGCTCCAAATCGTGTCTCAAAATGCCTATGCTGGCAATGCGCACTAATTACATTTCCTAATTGGTAATAGCCAGAAACCAGTTGTACCATCCAGCGGTGTATAAAATGCCCACATCGCCGCCTGCCACCCCCAAAAAGCCCAAGGCGTCTTCTTCGGCCAACATGTTTCTCTCACCCAGTGGCGACATACCTCATCTCCCGCTGGCATACGTGCATCCTCCCACGCCTGAGTCCCTCAAATTCAACAGAATTAAAAAGGTTAACGTGAAAAAGGGGCCCAAGCTACGAAATATCGGCCGTCTTCTCCTCAATGAACGCACGAAGCTCGACCCCCAGGATCCACAAAGTCCCCAGACACCCGGGGACCAGCTCATCACCGATGAAATCGTCAAGGACTGGCACAAATCCAGAGTTTCTTCTGAGGACGAACAATACGATTTGCACTCAGATACTTCTAAGGATGACGACACCAAAAACCCGTTTTTGAACACATCCACCGCCCCAGACAAGCCTCGCATGCACAAGTCCACGTCACGTGTGGACTACTCCAACTACAACGAGTTTGTGGACAAAAACGGTAGGAAATTCGTGAAGAAACTCGATGACTACCAGAAGAAAATTAAGCCCAGACGGCTATTCACCAGTGAGTCCAAGCCTACGTCTACATTGCTTGATAAGAAGGGATTCACGATCTTTGAGGACTAGGTAAAAGGTATAAGGAAATGGGCTGGGTGCTACGGTGTTTTGGTAACGTTAATGATATTTATATAGTAATACAGTGATATTAAGTATTGTCCTCTTTGAGTGAAGGGAGTAACACTTCCTTGGAGATTTAGAGTCTCGATTTCCGTTGACTATCGACGTTATTGTTAAGTGAATGACTATCGACGTCTTTACTTCAAGTGAATGACTATCAACGTCTTTACTGTTCAAGTCCATGGGTATTCAACGTCAACCACCTCAAAGTAGTCACTCAACGTCCTTGTACCTCTTCAAATTATCCCATCCTATCATATTGGCATTGGGTAACTTGATGATGTCGGTGTTAGTCAAGTAAGACGAGTTGTTTGAATCAGATGTCTTCATGTTGAAGTACAAAGGATTACGGATCTGGTCTCTGATTTCAAGCGGCAATTGCCTGGTTATCTCCTTGTAGTCTTGTGGAAGATTGAACCTCTTGAGTAGGTCTCTGCTTCCTCCTGTAGCCACAGGAGGTGCTCCAGGTGCTCCCCCATTGGACGATTGCGGTTCGGCAGCTGCATGCTTGCTTTCAACCAACTGCTCGAAGTCAATTCTCTTGAAATTGTAGTAATTTGTCCACGTATCAGCACTGATGTCTCTATATGTGTTCAACAAAAAATTGAACTGAAGGGTGTTGTGGAGCATCTCGAGGTTTTCGTGGTCCTTGACGCTGTCTCTTTGGTTGCGGATCACGTGGTCCACGTATGCCTTATTGAACTTCTCGTGGGTCAATCCTTTCAAGTGGAACTTGTGTCTCTTTCTGTAAGAGTCCCTTAAATGCCTTTTGTGTGCTCTTTTCTCGACATCCGAGTACACAGGGATTTTGTTGATTCTGTTGATGAGAGACGCGTCCTTATAGTTGCCACTTCCGGGACCCCTGTATGTTTTTGTGTAGAAGTACTTGGTGTGGTTGGCATTATCGTAGTCGTCATTGAATATCAACTGCGACAAGTGTCTTGACACTTTTGTTTCGTTCTTTTTGGGGTTGATGAACGAGCTATTCAAATTCAAGAGCGAGTTGGAGCTGGAGTTGTTAAGCGGCTGCAGGTTACTGGTGATATAGTAATTGGACACTTTGCTGAGATGACGAACGTCAAACTCCTGGATGAGTCCCTGGCCGGGAATCACCGTTTCTTTCAATTCCAAAGTGTTGGGGTCCACACTAACAGCACTCTTCCGGGCTTTGCCGATGGGCTTTCTCTTGTTTATAGTTTGTGCACTGTCGGGTTTTGTTATCTCGATCTTGCTATAATCATTCATATTGAAGAGATTCTCGGTCTCAGTAGGAGATAACTTGGAGTGGGGCAAGAACCCGAGCTGCTGTATAGACCTGTAGTAGTTGTACTTACTCAAATTAGTCAAACAATTGAAGGTGGAGTGTTTCATCTCAATAGAAGAATTGATAAATCCGTACGCCGGGAACACCTGCGTGACCGATATCTTGCCCTCGTTGACCTCATCCTCGTGCTGTCTCCGGGACACGACCACATCTTCGTCTTCCTCGTCAAAAACAAGAACCTGCTTGTTGACAATGGAAGAGTATAATTTAGCCAAACTCACATAAATGTAGCGAACAGTGCCGTCGTCCACGACGCCGTTCTCAGCCAACTCTCGACTGAGTTCTGGAGTCGTACGAAGTAGGTCGGCCTTGGATATACCAGTGGCTTTCAAGAGCTTTGCGAGGAGCTGGTATGACGAGGGATAATTCCATAGTTCTGATAGGTGGGTGGCCAAAACATATTGGGACGAATCGAGTTCGAAAACAGGCACTTTCAAGCTTGTGAGATCTTGTGTGTAATCTGAAGCGTCAGGGGTGGCCAGAAACTCAACTGATACTCTGGTGGTGTCCAAATGTTCAGGTAAAGGACGGGCTGGCCTTAATACTTTCATTGTTGTGAAAAGATTCGCACTGCGAGCCAAATTCGCAATGCGAGCCAAGTTCGCGGTGAGTTGGCTGCAAAAAGAACATGCGTAGCCAGGGAGAATGGGTGAGTGTTATGGAGTGAGTGTCTTATGAGTGAATGTCTTATGAGTGAATGTCTTATGAGTGACTGTATTACAAGTGTATTACAAGGAGTTGTGTTATCGGGTAGGTGGAGTTGTTATTGGTATGGAGCTCTAGGCAAATTGAAGGTTAAGTAGGTCAAATAGAATTGTAGTGAGGTAGGTTCCAACCGAGACACATAAGACATTGTCCTACGAGTAGGTTGTGAAATGCCACAACAGACCTACGTGTTAGTGCCAGGAGCCGTTCGAGGTACAGAAGCTTTGAAGATTTAAGAGTTGTGAGAACAAAAGAGGCACTTTGACTCTAGAAAGCTCAAATACCCAGTGCGGCATAAATCTAACCTATACGCCGAATGAGCCACAAGGCACCAAAGATAGTATTGAAACTTACACCAAACAGAGTACTAAACTGACACCAAACAGAGTACTAAACTGACACCAAACAGAGTACTAAACTGACACCAAACCTGGCACCACACATACCACCAGATCCACTACATACTTCGAGCCACGTGACAATCCTGTTACTATTTACGGTTCATTAGAGTCAGATCCAAAACGACAAATCATGTGATTGTCAGTTTTGTTGGTGCGTAAGCCTGTGAGTATTTGAGTATTTGTGTGAGTATTTGTGTGTGAATATTTGTGTGAGTATTTGTGTGAATTTGTGTGAGTATTTGTGTGAATATTTGAGTATTTGAGTGTGAATATTTGAATTTGAGTGTGAATATTTAAGTGAGTATTTGAGTGAATATTGTCTGAGTGTATGTGACATGTGCCTTGTGATTCCAACACCGACGAAACCACCATAAAGGCCCAGTGGTCTCCTTAAACCTCCACCAGTCACTAAAATCACCACACAACCACAAATCTCACAACTCACACCTCACAACTCACCAGAGTCGCAGCCATTTTCACACCCTCGCACCTCGGTACTCCCCCGCAAACTGGGGAACGATTCTCATTTATACCGGCTACAATCACAATTTCCAAATCCACACCCACTCAATTCAATAGCCATGTCACAACAGGACATCACCTACGAAGTCAGAGACAAAACGGTGGTCATCACCCTCAACATCCCCGACAAGTTGAATGCTCTCAATGGAGAACAGTACATGGCTCTAGCAAAGGCAGTTGAACAAGCTGATAAAGAAGAAGACACCATTTGCACTCTCATTCAATCTACCGGTAGATTTTTCAGTGCTGGCGCTAATTTCAGTGACAAGGGCATTTCCCAGGCCAGTGCTGAGGACTTGTTCAGCCACGAGTACTGGCTAAGCAAATTTGTGGCCAGAAACACTTATATCACCAATGTGTTCCATAATCACACAAAAGTGTTGGTTGCAGCCGTTAACGGGCCTGCCATCGGATTATCGGCTGCGTTATTAGCTTTGTGTGACTTGGTGTACGTCAAGGACGACACCAAATTCTACTTGTTGTGTCCATTCTCCAACTTGGGTTTGGTTTGTGAAGGTGCTACCTCGGTGAGCTTATTCCTCAGGTTAGGATGGAGCAAAGCCTCGGAGGCTCTTCTTTTCGCTCGCCCAATTCCCGGCCTGGAATTGAAGCAGTTGGGGTTCATCAACAAGTCCTACAACGACCACAAGTTTGGGTCCACTGAAGAGTTCAACAAGAAGGTCTACGACGACGTTTATGCCCAATTTAAAGACTTACACGAGCCCTCAGTGTTATTGAACAAGCAGCTACTCAAGGCCAACAGAGATCAGGCTGTGCACGCCGCAAACAGTAAAGAGGTGGTGATTGGGCTCTCCAAGTGGGTGGAGGGTGTTCCCCAGTCCCGGTTTGTGCAATTGGCCCAGAAGGATATTAAGCACAAGATGTAGTGTAGAAACGGTTTGTACTTTCAGGTTTCAAGTTTCGCGATAAATGCAAATCTGTTGAATAAATCAAATGAAATTCGCGATTGTAGTCCATAGTCTATGAGCTTTAATCTACCGAACCCATGTTTGCTTGGGATGGTGTTGGTGGTGCTGACGCACAACGGGCCGCAGTTGGTGTTCAAGTACCCGGGGGTCATGGACTCCAAGGCCCAGGAAAACGACCTCGAGGACGACGAGTACACCGTTTACTCGGACTCCGATTACGACTCCAGTGAAGACGAGTGGGACACACGCCACTATAACTACTATTCCGGAACCAAAAAAGACCTCCTTCTGTTCTTGGATGACCAGGAAAGACATCGCCACCAAAAGAGCAGGCCTGGTGCCGGTTCTGGTGGCGGCACGGACCTGTTTTACCCAAAACACAAGTCCAAGCCTTCAGACGATTCGTCGTCGTTTGACGCTCTTCCAAACATCAGGAAAACCACCTCCAACTCCCAGAGCGTCAACTCAAAGTCCAGCATATTGAAGCAGGAGTCCAAGACCATCTTTGGCATCGAACAGGACTATCTTGCAGAGATGCTTTGTCCTCCCAAAGAAATGTGCAACAGTCGGTTTGAAATCAATATAGACGATTATATTTTTCTCGGACTCCCCATCCACTCCTACGACAACGGCACGTGGAAGAAGTACGCCCGGATCCTGAGCACCACCGAGAACTCGGCGCTAGAAGACAGTGCAGCTAATGAAAACGGTAACGCAAACACGTCTACAAACACAAACACGAATGCTGGTACCAGCGCAGATTCGCCCAAAGTGTCGTCTTTAAACTCGTTCCACTTGGCCTTCATCATGAAGCCGCCGGTGATTGAACGCAACTACAGAATAGACGAGATGTACCACTATGTGGTGTCGAGGCTCTCGATGGTTTTACGGCACGAGCAGCTGAAACACGACTACGTGTGGACCCAGTATAAGCTCATTTCCAGGCTCAAAGAGGACTTCAAGTCCCACCACCCGTCCACAGACTTGACGGAGTATTTGGTGGACAAGTCGTCGTTGTGTCGCATGATAGCAGACTGTTTCAACACCATCAGCAATTCGGAAATCGCCAATTTATCCGTCAACAACAAGCTCCGATCGTTTCAGATCCCCGTCAAAACAGAGTTCTACTCCATTCCCGAGTCCACGGTGCCGTATTTGCCGGGCTCCCATCTCTCTTCCACCGTCAGATTGGTGGGGAAAACTGGTCTCATTAACGTGGGAGAATCTACCAGATACGGCATGTCAAACACCGTGTCGATGATGATGGCTGCAGGCAACGTGGACGACTCCGGAGGCATGAACGATGCCAACGATGAAGACGCAGACTCCACCTCCGACGATATCGTGTACCTAGCCCTTCTTCTATTGGACGAGCCTGACGCTATCATTCGTGATATTAAGGCCGAGCCTGATAGCGTGTTGGCAAGTTTCATTAGGATCATCAAACCCACCGAGTCGTTGGTCAAGCTCAGCCATAAACTCAAGGGCAGTGGAAGCATGGCACTCGACATCACTCAAATCAAGTCGTTTGCGTTCCACTTGATTTACTGGAGGAGAGCTCGAGTGATTCCTCCTCTCAACACCAGATCCACCTATATTGTATCGCCAATGGCTCCCATCGCCACCAACATGTACGACGATATCTCCAGGTTCAAGAAGGTGTTCCCGTCCATGCCTTCATTGCCGCAGCTATTGAAGCTTCTAACTTCTCCTTCGAAGAAGAATAGACAATTCGCAGCCATAATTCCGTCTAAAGATCACAGAGACATATACCTCGATGCTTTGGCGTGGCTCATACGATACGGCTATGTCACCAAGCTCAACACCTTCATATGGCTCAAGGTGTCGAAGAAAGTCAAAATCAAGGTCGAGGAAGATATGGAAAACGAGGCCTCCAAATCCAGCTTCAAGAAGTCTACCAAAAAAACCGTTCAGGGGACCGACAACACCTCCAAGGTTGTAGAGCCTCATCCCAAGCCCAATGTATCGACTGGAAGCTCTTTCGAGAAGGGCATCGAAGACATAGCTTTGGAGATCAACAATTCAAGCCAGGGACCAGAGATCATCTTGGATGATGACGAAGAAACAATCATCCTCGATCCCGGTAGGGCCAATGCCTTGGAAAGAAGGTGGATCAGCAAAATCGTCACTGACGAGTGTAAGTTATCTCCAGATCTCACAAAACTCTTCTACCATCTTTTGAAGTACATGAATGGCAAAACGTCATTGGAATTGATTCTTCTTAAAGGTGATATTTCCAGAGACGATTTCAGAAGGTTACTCTTGCAATTGGAGGACCACATCATCTCGGTGAAGCATTGGTAGTGTAATATATCTTATATCTGTACATAGTATTATACACATTAAATAAATTACTGGAAGTTGTCTTCCTGATTGGCCTCCAAGAGGTTCCCTTCGATATCGTTGAATTGGGAGAAGTGTATGGGCCGATGAAACTCGTGGTAGTATGGAAGTGGAACATCCACCTTCAAATCGTAGTCGTTCTTAGCACTCCAAAGTTGACCGAGGAAAACGAAATTCCACACGTTGTCGCTAGGGACCATGAACGAACCTGCTATTCTGTCTGAGAGAATCAACTGTGACTGCGAGCTGAACTCTTTGGAGTACCCGTCGGGTTCGGTGGAGAGTAAATCCTTATTCTGAGCTCCCCACTCGTATCCTTCAGGGCTCAACGTGTATGAAGATAAAGTCACAGAACCGGGAGTGAAAGATACCGTCAAAGTGATCATCGAGTCATTCCAGGCTTCATAATGCTGCTTGAAGAAGGTGTTGGTGTCTATTTCAACGGGTGTCAATGCTTTGGCCTCGTAAGATTGTGTATGAATCCACCCGATCAACTCCATATCTTGGATTTCTGGGGCCTTTTGAGGGAACTGGATAGAGTGGGTGTTTCCCAACTGAGGAGGTATAACGATTCTCTGGATCTCCATCACTTGTGCATTATCTTCAGGGTGCTTTCCATAGATGAATCCACCAATTTGGCTTCTCAAATCTGAAATTTGAATGAACTTCTTGAGCAAGTTCTTGGGCATCACGTACACCACACTGTCGTCATCTGAAATTTCGTCGCTAGATATGAACACATTTTTGCTTCTCAAATGGAGATTGTTAGACTCAATGGCTCTGTTTCTCCACTCATTTCTGGACATGAACGACAGCTGTTCGTAGTTGGTGGTTGTAATGGTAACAATCTCCTCGCCCTGGGCATTTTGGGTGGTAGTTTTCAACGCAGTCAACTGTTGATTGGCATTGGATGCTTCTTCTGGTTTCTTGCTCTCCTCTATCTCCGCCATTTGTTGTCTTTGAGCAGAAGGTGCACTGATATCTTGACCCAAAATCAAATCCCTGATCTCAGCTTTGGTCAAAGATTGTATGTTGATGTTGTACTTGTTAGCGTAATCATTCAAGATGAGATCACGCAACTGAGTTTCAACGTCTATCCATTGTTCGTCGGTGAAGGAAGGCCACAAATGGTGGTCCTCGGTGATCACCGAAGCATCGGGACGAAGTATCAAATTGGTCTTCTCTTGACTGATTCCCAAGGACCTCAAAATCAACAACGCTCTGGAGAATGCCGTATACGAGGACACCTTCTCCAACCAATCATCGTAGAAATTGAAGAGAATCATTTGGGGCTCGCTGGCTTTCAACACAATGTCACCCAACTTGTCGTTCTTCAATGCATTGGCAAACGGCAACTTCAATTCCGACTGTCTGATGGAGATGTTGGGAAAGTCCAACATGTGAACCTCCAACGGATCCACCATCCCTTTACGTGTCAAAATCAAGTTTTTGGGTTGTTCTTCTTTAGGTAACGATCTCACGAGTGTGGCTACTTCTTCGGCAGTTTTCCACTTTGCTAATTGTGACAATCTTCTTTGTCCTGCCCAAACGGAAGTGTGGATTATCTTGAGGAACAACTGGCCTGTCTTGGGATTCAACATAAACACAGCCCCGTTTATTGGTTTGGTGGCCAAGTTTCCCTCAAAAGTACGATGAACCGTGACTCTGTAGACATTTGTGTCATCAATGAACAATTGGTTGTCGGCATTGAACAAGTCTGCGTAGTTGTTTGAGTTCAAGAACGCTTCTGTGTGTTGGTTCTGGTACAATTGAAGACCTTTTCTGATTCTTTCTCTCAAAACATATAAGGCTGGGTTGGATTTCATGATTTCTTTCATGGCTGTTTGCATCAATGGCTTCAAGCCATGGAACCAATTTCCGTAGACATCGTACATGTTATAAGCAAGATCAATACCAACCATGGCTCCTGTGGGGGTGGGGTATTTGCTTGCACTGTCAGTGGTGTAATCCAAGAACTTTGCCCTCGTGTACCTGGAAATATCATGTGAGTCGTAGTCTCCGTACCTCAATTGCACGTCGATCCAGTATTTGTTCGTTGATGTAGCGTCCATGGAATCGTCTTTTTCCGTCAATAAAGAGGCCCGAGACACATTCCATTTATATGTTCCTTCGAGCACAATATCAGCTGTGGAGGAGTTCATTCTGTAGGATTTACGAGGGTGAATTGCTTGTTTCTCTACCAGGTCGATTTGAAGCGACTCCAACTCCTTATCAAACACTTGGCATAAGTCCTGGACGATGTTTTCGTGGATCTTTTGCCATAAATGGGCTCTGAAGATTTGGATCAAAGAGATCTTCAAAGTGGGGATTTTACCATGCAAAAAGATCCCGGTAAGATCCAATTGAACCAAGAACCCAACATACACGTTGGCTCTATTGATGGTTGGGGACCACCATAAAGTGAACCGACGATTTGGGATCTGACTTAACCCTGTTCTCTGGGCATTGGTCAATTTTTTGAACTTCAAAGTATCTTCGAATCCGCTACCTTTCTCCCAGAATAAGCCTTCCCACGAGTCGAATCCAGTACCTCGGAAAAGTGTGTGCTCCAAAATGGTCTCTATGCCTCCCAAGGCTTGGATAACATCGGTTCTATACGACGTCAAGTTCCATAACTTCCCATCATGATGGCTGGAGGTCCACCAGAAAGGCGAAAATCTGGCAAGTCCATATTGTCTGAATTCTCTTCTCACTCTGTGGCCCTTATCGTACGCAAGAGTGTGTCTGTCTTTCTGGAATAACGTACTGATTCTAGGAATACCCCTGTTCCAACTGGCCTCCATATCCTCGAAAGTCAACCTTCTGTTTTGTTCGGCAGCCTCTTGTCTCTTGATAGCATACTCTGCCCAAACTCTTTGAGAGTCCAAGAACTCGTTTTCCCAAGACGTGATGTATCTGAAGATGGTGGGGATGATTTTCTCTTCTTCGTGGCTGAGTCCGGCCCGGAAATGACTGATGCCTGTATCTGTTTGTTTCGACCATCTCAAATCAGAAGCGGGAATAAGGATGTGTGAGGCACTTATCATACCTAAACCTCCGAGTTCCTTGGGTGTATAGAAGACTGCAGGTGGGAATCTCGAGGGCATTTTGGAATTCAAGCCCAACTTGACACGATTTTGAATTTTGGTTTCACACTTCACCAACACATCGAGTAATGGCTCGGTGGAGATAATGGCTTCTCTGAAATAAGTGAAGAGCGCAATCAATGCAGTGTTCCATTTGGCTGCAGCCTTTGTGAATGTGGAAGAACCCGAAGACATGACGATTTGACGGATTCTACTCTGGAACTTATCAATCTCAGCACTGCTCACTTGTAGGAAGGCCTTTGCAGTACGCTCCTTTGTTTCCTGGTTCACAAGATCCCATACTCCTTCACGTGAAGGTATGGGGGTTTTCATCCTCGACTTGGGGAGTATTCTGACTTCGAATCCACACATGCTGAATAGCAAGTTGGCGTTGTCTCTAGAATACACCGACGCATAAGTGTCTTCCCATTCGATAGTGGTTATGGAACTGGGGATTCTGTTGCTGATTTCCCAGTACACTGCTTTACCCAAGTTGACGTCGTGTCTCATGAGGCGCATCCTCGAATCTTTTGGCCAGCACTTGTGGTTATTGTACCCAGAATACGTATCCAAATCTGGATTCTCGTTCAAAAAGTCTTGGATTAACTCGTCAGCCTCTTCGGCATTGAATCTGAAGAGAATGTGGATCTTGTCAAGGTATCGAGAGTATAGTCTTATAGGACTAGCCGTTTCTGTTTCCACGTTCTTGAACTGGAGGAAGTTGTTTGGGGATCCTGGAGGACCGGCGATCTCATTTGCTCTGTCCAACCCTAAGATCAATAGATCCACTACCAATCCGTAGAACTGGAACACAAAAGACCCGAACTGTAATCCTCGAATGAGACCATACATGTTGAGGTGGTTCATATCTTTATAAGTCAAGTTGATGTTGTTCTTGGAAGTGATGTAGTCGGCTATATTGGGGTCCACTATCAACCTCAATAACCGGTTTAACAACGTAAGGTCAATTTTCTCGGAAAACTTACTCAAGCTGGACTCGAACATCACGTTTGATTCGCCATTATCGGTGTTCCAGATGCCTTCCAAGTTGTTGATTCCCTGTGCCCATTTGTATACGAGAAGAGGAGGAACTTCGTCGTCACTGGGTTTAACCCAATTGGGGAATAACTGTCGTTTGTCAGCTTCATACCAGAGATACTGGTCCAAATACGCATCTGTGATTTTCTCCAAGGGATCAATGCTGTATGTGGGAAGAAGGTGAGTGTAGTAGTCCATCATCTCCACTTTAGCTTCCTTGAATATTCTTTGAGTTAACAAGAACTTCTTGATTCTTCCCAAACATTCGTGTGGATTATCGTATGCCTGTTCAATCAAAGCCAATTCCTCTCTTTGTGACGAGTTCAACGTTGCTCCAGCACTGTAGCTCTCCTTCAAATTCTCCAATGCCAATACCAAGAGCTTGGTGTCGTGTTTGTACGACAATGGGGGGAAGGGAATGGGACTAAACTTTCTGCCCTCAAGCCAATGAACCATGGTTTGGAATATGGTTATCCCCTCGTCAGGAGTTATATATGGTCCCTTCTCTGCAAACCCAACCTGTCGTTCTTGTTCACTCTTCAACCAAAGTCTAGTCAACCTTCCGAGATTCTTCTTGACCACAGTTTTCTCAACGGTAGCACCTCTTCTGATTCTGTCTCTATTGAAATGAGCCACCTGGATCCAGTTGTTGGCTTTGGCCTGGATATACCTGATGATTATCTTCTCGATGGGTTCGGGCAATCCAGGCACTTTCCAGGGGACGTTGGCTTTCCAACACCGCCATGCTTCACTCAAATGCTGGAGAATGACCTTGGACTTATTCTGCTTGATTCCCTCTGGAATCATATCGAGAATGTCGTGCATGACTTGAGCTCTCAACTCCAAATCGTAGTACGAGTCCATTCTTTGTTTGGTGATGGTCTTTGCGACGTCATTGCTTCTTCTTCCTTCGAATTGTCTGGCCAATAAGTTTCCAAGCCATCTCTCCAAAAGCGGGATGGTTCCTCTCATGAAGTTGATCCACACTTTCCACGCCGGTTGCCAGAACCCACACCCAGGCCCTTTGCCAATATCACGATTGAACCGGGCATATATCACGTGCTTCAAGTCTTTACACGCTCTGATTTGGTGCATGACTTTATACTTATACCGGTAAATTCCGGTGAGCTGACCCAAGTGGTTGAATATGTAGTTGATACCGTCTGCTAGTTGGTATGCATCCACGTTCCCGAGTCTGTATTGCACATGTGCATCCACCACAAGCTTCACGGCCTTGAGGATCTCTCTTATGAGATGGAAAGCTCCTCCAAACCGGGACCGTTTCCTTTCTTTGGTGGTGAGAGTTTTGGTGGGCTTCAAGTTGAAGTTGTAGTCCAAATGCAAGAAAGTCAACCCTCTTTTATGTATCAATAAATTCAACATGTTGTGGCCCTGTCTGCAAACTTGTAGACCAGCTTCCACCCAATCGATTGTGGTTTCCTGAAAGTACTTAGTGGCTTTCAAAGACTTAAGCAAGCTCACTTTACGCTGAGCTCTTGCCTTTGCCTTTTTGGGGTGATGAAGCTGGTTCAACACGTGATCTTTTAGTAGCTTCTGGTGGGAGATTCTGGTTTTGAGAGGGAGCTTATTGGACACCCTTTGGAGATAGAAGTCCTTCATCAACGGCACATCTGGGGCCCTCACGGTGGTGCCACTGGCCTTGTTGTATGGGTGGGGAGAAAACCAGAGGTTTATGGCGTGGGCGATCCCGTCCGGGAACACTTCGAGTTCTGAGGATTCGGAATCGGCATCCGACTCCACGTCTGAGCCAGCATCTGAGTCAGCATCTGAGTTGGCACCAGAACCAGTATCAGCATCAGAACCTGCTCCAGGCCCGTGGTCCAATAAAGCACCGAAATCCAGCGGAAGTTGGTAATCTTCTTCGTCAAGCAGCTCCTCGTCCAACGGAGGAATGGGAGAATAGTCAGCGTCAAAGTACCCCACGTCGGTTTCTTGTGTTCTGCATGCAATGGGGTGGTGGTAGTACGACGGTTGCACCAGTTTGACGAACGAATTGTACAAATAAGGAAATGCTATTCTATACTCAGTTCGCACGGGAACTCTGAATATGACTCTGTCAATAGCATCGAAGTCGGTAAAGTCGGTGTCGTTTGTGGATGTGGCCGTCTCCTGGTGGAGAGGTTCGAACTTGGGACCGCCAGGAATTACCAAGTTCAAGCTTTTGGCGGTGATAAACGACTGAGTGTCAAATAGATAGTAGTAGTTTGGATCCGATATATTGGGTGTCAACGGCTGCGAAAGATTGTACAACAGCCCGAGATGGCCCAAGCTGAGTCGCCACTTCTTGTAAGACTCACCATTGACCACGTTTTCGTCGTCCAAAAACGGTTTGTCCTCATAAATAAACGGCATATCTTCGATCTCTAAATCTATGGGCTCAGGCATGTCAGAATTCTCCAAGTTTTGGAGCCAGTCCAAGGGCGGCTCCTCGTCGTCGAAAGGAGGGAACCTCATCCTCTTGAAATGCTTTCTGCCTCGTTTTTCCTTTCTCATGGCTTCCCAGGTGGCTCCCCATTGGGCTCTATAAACAGGCTCGATTACTTTGGGTGTTTCGTTCACAAAAGTGATTGCACCTGTGATGTGGTAAAGCACTTTCACTTCCTTGGCGTTCTCCCACGGCTGTGGCATGTTTTCGAGGAGCTTTAGGATGGCGTGGGGCATATACTTGAGAGATCCTAGATGTGCTTTCTTATCAGCAGCGACTCTTTTGGTCGATAAGTCTCCGTGGTCAATCATGATTTTCCGTAAATGTTCCGGAGGCATCTCCACCTGGTTTGCGTGGACGGTACCCTGGTTTTTCTGGCGTCGTGGCGGCTCGAACCGGGATTTCTGCATTTGTTTCCATCTCTTGGCTCGGTCTAAGAGTTCTCGAGGCGTAACAGACACAGACCGGGTGTTTTTTGACACTTTGTGTTGTCTCGACGGTGGAGGCGGTGGCCTAGATGCTAATGGGGGCTTTGGGGGTGCTTTAACGCCGTTTGGTGGCGGTCTAGGGGGCGCTTTTGGTGGTGGTCTAGGTGCAGCACTTAGAGAAGCACTAGGAGCTTCCAGCCTTAAAGGCGTAGATTTAGCAGACGCAGAGCTAGGTGGTGGAGGCCTCGTTCCCGGAGGTGGTGGAGGCCTATGTGGACGCTTGGTAGTGCGTCCATTGACTCCTGGAGGTGGTGGTGGAGCTGGTCTTTTACTCATCTACTAACATACGCATCTACACAAAAATGCGAATTGGCTGGGGCAGTGGGAGACCGGCCGAGCGTGGGTGGAGTGTGGGTCGAGCGTGGGTGGAGTGTGGGTCGAGTGCGGTCGAGTGTGGGTCGAGCGAGTGCGTGGCCCTGGGCATGGGTGGGCCATCTCCCGCGGTAGAGCCAATCCAATTCCACTCTAAGTCGAGGCTAGGACCAGTCGCGGTAAGCCTTGGGCCGAGCCCCCGGCCGAGCCTGGGCCAACGTTCCAGTCTCAGTCCGTTCAGCACAATCAATCCAACTCGCGACTAATCCCAAAGCCATGTCAGATTCTGGCTCCCAAGCTTTGGCATTGGATCCAGAACCCGGAGTGTTCGAGGTCTTCTGGAACCAGATCTCCGAAACCTTCACTGCTCAAGCAGATGCTTCTCATTGGCGCATCAAACCAACTTTCTTGACCTACTGTTACTCATGGTACGGATTCGCATGCCTAAGTATGGCTCTTATTCTCAATAGAACGATGGTTATTGCATCCACAAACACCTCCAGGTTCCAACAGGTGTTTGCCAACGGAACCAGAAACCCTAATTCCAGTGTGGATACCTCGCAATTCCTAAGAAGAGCCAGTGAAGTGTGCTTCAGAGGAGGAATTATAATCGTTCTCTTATACAACATGTATTTGATTTTGGTCACATTGAATGTCACTGGCCAGCTTACAGATAGTGGCACTTTGTTTGTGCGTTTGCTCAAACAGTCAGGCTTTTTCGAGTATGATCTTAGCATCGCCGATAAGTACATGAAGACTCATACTTATTCAATTCTTCCAGGCCCTTCTACGGACATGTTATGGCCAGTTTTTGTGGGTTTCTGTATGCTGGTATATGTAGAGAGCTTTTTCTCGGCTATTCACGGCCAAAAACCGTACACAGAAGCAGGTTTGACCATTTTCGAACACTCGGTGGTGTTTGAAAGCGCCAGTGCAACCGGCGACTTCTTTTTGGGACACTCCAAGGTCGTCAAAAGACCCAGCGAAGAGTTGTTGATTATCTGCTTGTTCCTGACATTGAACCATTTGAACATCCAGCTCGGGGGCTTGATCAACAGAAATAAGTATAGACTTATTCCTTCGTCTGTCATTGGAATTGGCTTTCTCTCTTACTTTGCATCCGTCACATTCAGTGGAAAAGTGACCCAGTTCCCGGTGATTCTTCTCTTCTCGGTGTTCCCCCAGCTACTCATCGTGGCCGTTATCTTACTCTCGCTAGCGATCTTCATAATGGCCATCTTTGCTACGGGATTCAACTTGGAGGATTTGAACTACGCCAGTTTCTTCATCTCCGGAGACCCAGACTCACAGCACCACAATCTCTTCAAGTTGAGTGACGACTTCTACACGTGCTTGATGAACTTGGGAATGCTTTCCACCACCCTGGCCGGAAAGTCCAGCTACATCACCGAGTTGAGCATAGCCACCGTGGACGACGAGACCTGGATCGAGAGAAGCATCTGGCAGAAGTTCCAGGCCAATTTGAAAGGACTCAAGAACATCAACCACGCAACTTTGGTGGAGTATATCAACCATAAAAAAGGATACGGCAATCTCATCAGCGATCCCAACATGAAGTTGGTGTCTGGGTCTAAAGAGGAGGCCAATCCCGACCCCTATGGCTTGAAGCACACCAGTGTGTTCAGAAAGCGGTTCATTTACCTCCAAATGATGTTGGTTAACTTGTATGAACTATTCAAAGGGCTTTTTGTTACCAAGGTTTTGAAACGCGTGGCCCCCATTCCGGATCCTGTGGAGTACGATGACGTGGGAGAGGAGTGCTACGAACAGTTCGAGGCTAGAAGACAACGGGTACCTCCTTTCTTACGTAGATTTATCAAACCCAAGTCTAAGCCTATTCCAATCTCAACCCAAGGACTTGTGGATCTCGACTCGTTTGATGATGACCAACTTGCGCTGGATTACGTCAAGATCCTCACTGAGAGAGAGCTCTCGGAGATCGACAACTCCAGAGACTTCGTGGAAGAACTCAGTGACGACGACTACGACGACTACGAAGATTCAGATATAGAGAATGACGACTTGGACCAACAACAAACACAAGAGTATCAGGTGCTAGACCCGGAAGTGGACCAGGCGTTCATCAGTCCGGACCAGCTCAACGATATTCTCAACGACGACGACGCTTTAAGAATTCTTCAGTACCACCTCAAGAACGAAAGAGTGATCACCAGAGCTCAGTATAACCAATTCACCACCGAGAAACAACATTCGGAGGACGAGACCACCAGACTCATTGAGGTTCTTCTCAGTAAACGAGGAGCATATTTGGACCAGGTGTTGAACGGTAAGAAGCCAGATGATTCGGATATCGACCACAACTTGGTATGCGTAGTGTGTCAAACAAACCAGAGAGAGATTATCACGTGGCCGTGCAAGTGTTTTGCCATATGCAACGGATGCCGGTTGACGCTTGCGTCCAAGAGCATTGAGGGATGTGTGTGTTGTCGACGGGAGGTTGAGGGTGTTTCCAAGGTATTTGTGCCATAGGGTGGTATGCTAGTCGTACCGTCCTCGCACTGCCGTCGCACTGCCGTACCACCGCACTGCCGTACCACCGCACCACCGTACCACCGTACCACCGTACCATCGTACCACCGTACCACCGTACCTTCTCGTCGTACAAACATACCGAGGCTCGTCTCGGCACCGGCTCTAACACACCTCCAACTCACCTACACCTCCACCTCCAGCTCCAGCTCCACTTACCTCCCTCACCTCCCCACTCGTACACCCCCCTTATGCAAATATATAACGTCAATACGCCTCTACACACACGCCTCGGCCCTTACATGAACTTGCTTCAAGTGAGCATATTCTCACTAGTCTCACTCACTCTCATTGTTTCTCACTGATTGTCTCAGTAATACGCGGTTTAAAATTTTTTATTTACTCCTATCACCGAACTGTAAGTGCCTGTGCTTTTGACCACAATACCCATTATTGATTGCCAGTTCATTCACAAATCAAGCAAACACTCCCTAATTGCTCACAAACCATCCTTGTGACTGCATTTGCCATCGTTGTCATATCTTGTACTCGAATTATATCTCAACATGTCAGTCGAAAGCGAGTACATTTTCACCACTACAGAAACAACCACGGCCGTAGCAACCACCACGTTGCCTCCAACCTTAGAGAGTCTCACCAACACCTTGGGGATATACTTTGTTCACTATTTGAACTACTTATCCAAACTTCCAGGTGGCGATTGGATCTTATGGTACATTAAAGCTTCATATAAAGACGATCCTATAAGATCGATATTCGAGTTGGCGTTGTTCCTTTTTGGGGTCCACTATTTTTTCAAAGATAAGAAGAAGGAAACCGCCGTTCCCAAGTTGGGGAAACGGGAAATCAACGAATTAATTGAAGAATGGGAACCTCGGAACTTGTTTGATGAAGTCTCCGATTCCGAAAGATGGCAGCTCAAGTCTGCTCCCATAATCAAGGGCAGAAACGGACACTCTATAGAATTGGAAAATTTGAACAAAGGCAAACACGTTGTCAACTTAGCTTCAGATGATTTCTTGAATTTGAATGAAAATGAAGAAGTCATAGAGAAAGCAAGATTGGCTATAAGTAACAGCGGTGTGGGAGCATGTTCTCCACCCAATTTCTACGGTACCCAGGATTTCCATGTCAGATTGGAGGAAGATTTGTCTGAGTATTTGGAGAGCGAAAGATCCATTTTATACGGACAGGATATTGTCACTGCCAGTTCCGTCATTCCTGCATTCTTGAAGAGAGGAGACTTGTGTGTTGTGGACACTGGAGTCCACACAAACATCCAGAAGGCTTTGATTGTCAGTCGTTGTAATGTGGAATGGTTCAACCACAACGATACCAATCACTTGGAAGAAATCTTGAAGGAAGTAACACCAGCTTTGGACAAGGAGAAGCCATTGAGAAGAAGATTCATTATCACCGAAGCTATCTTCGAGTCGGATGGGTCTTTGGCCGACGTCCCAAAAATTGTGGAGTTGAGAAAGAAGTATAAATTCAGGTTATTCTTGGATGAAACCAATTCCATCGGAGTGTTGGGTAAAACCGGTAAAGGGGTCATCGAACACTTCGGGTTGGACAGAAAAGACATTTCAATCACCATTGGTACTTTGGCCAGAAGTTTCGCCAGTTCCGGAGGATTCTGTGTAGGAGAAATCCCAATGATCCACCATCAACAATTGTCGTCTTTGGCCTACGTTTTCAGTGCCGCATTACCTCCATATAGTGCCAAAGCCGCTTCTGAAGCCATCAGACAAGTAAGGAAGTTGAACTCTGATGGGGAGTCGGTTTTGATCTCCAAGTTGCACGCGCTCACCGAATTCGTTTATGAGGGAATCTCCAAAGCCATTCAGAATTCCAACTACATCCAAATCGATTCTCATCGCAGCTCTCCTATTGTGTATTTGAGTCTCAAATCTACTTATAGAAAGAAGCTTGGATTCCCTGAGTTTTACGGGAATGCCCATTTCTTACAAACCGGACTTAGATCCAAGCACAATAATGAGTTCGACCAGAAATTCAACCTCGAGAATTTCATCATACAGAAAATCATTGACCAACTTCTTGTGGACACCGGGGTGTTGGTCTCTAGATCCAGAAACATTCTACAACATGAAAATTTGCCAGTTTCAAAAGGAAGGTTGATGATACATATTAATACGGGAGTATCACTCCAAGACTTTGAAACCCTCATCTCCTCATTCAACAACGCTGTCAACGGGGTTTGTCAGGAAATCAACTCAGAACACGATCTCGATGCATTGGCACACGAAATAACCCAATATTGATCAAACAAGTTTAATCATTTAATTTAATATTTTGTATTTTTGGTCTCATTTGTTCATTCTGTTTCTTGCTTCCCTGGATATTGCTCTTGCGTCTTCGATGTCATGAGCGTTGTTATGATTCAAGTCTTTGGTCAACTCGTAGGCTTCTTCGTACTTCTTTTGATTCAAAGCATATCGAGCCAACCATAACCGTGCTTTTGAAGTCTCGTCAGTGATACCCCATTCAGGTTCTTGGTCGAAGCACAACTTCATGTACCTATGACAATCTTTGACGGAGTTGATCTTCTCGTACACAGTAGCCACTTTATAACAGATGTAGGGATCATATCCCACCTGGTTATCTTGAGACTTGCTCTGGGAGTCAATGGACAAAGCTTTTTTGAACGACTTGATTGCGTCGTCGTATTTGGATATTCGTTCAAAACAGTTGCCTATGGCCTGCCACATTCTCTTGTCCATTGGTTGTAATTTGGTGGCTCTTTGGTAGTAATATAATGAGTATAAATGCATGTCTAGAACCTCGTACGCCTGGCCCAAACCATACCAGGCCCTGAAATCCTTGGGGTTTATATCCACTGCCCTTCTATAACTCTCGATGGCGGCGTGGTTGTTTTTCAATTCCACAAATTCATGGCCCATTAACGTCCAGGCACTGAGACTGTGCTTGTTTAGTATTAATGCTCGTTTATAATACATGATTGCCTTCTCGTGTTCGCCCTTCATGGAGTGGTAGTTGGCAATGATGCAACACGTTTCCGGTCTGAACTTATCTATGTTTGAAGAATACTGGGCCAAAAATGACAACTTGCTCTTTTTCTCCATCACATATAACATGTTGGAGTAAGTGTCGAGATTGTCGATTCTCAACGGGTCCTCCACGAGAATCTTGTCGAAGATGACCTCGGCCTGGTAGTAGTCAAGCGAGTGGTAGCACATCAAGAATTTCTGGATCTTCAAGAAGTTGAAATTGGGGAAGATCTCCAACAACTGGTCCAAGATCCGGTTTGTTTCTGGTGTCAGCTGGTAGAACTCTTGTTGTAGAGCCACCTCGAAGATCTTGGACATCAAATTGCCGCTCAAGTTGTTTTTGGGGTCCTTTACTATATCCAATACCTTTATAGCCTCGTCATAATCACTAACAGAGTTGATCAATGCTTGCCAACAGGACCAATTATAGGGAAATATCTTCAAGGCCGTGAACAAGTTCTCGGATGCACACTTGAAGTTCTTCATTTTGTTCTGTACCAACCCTAATAAGTAGTACAAAAAGTGGTTTGGCGGGTGGGTTTCGTGGTTGAGCTTATTATACGCGTCTATTTCCTGGGCTATCTTGGACAATTTGGAGTCGTGGTCGTGGTTGGAGGCCTGGTCGCCTATGATGGACTTGTGGTGGATACTGCCAGTGGCGTTGGACGCGGTGTCATCGGGAAGAGGAAAGAGATTCACCGACCCTTCGGTTTCTTCTGTGGACTTCTTATCGACAGATAGTAGTTTGGCGTACAACTTCAAGAACACGGCGTTGCCACTGGTGCAGTCTTTCAACACGTACGCACACCGGTCGAACTCCTTTGTGCCGAGATACGCCTTGGCAAGTATCACACTGGTGTAATCTGTGAGTTCTGCAGCACTCAATTCGATCTGGGGAACCACCACCGTGTCAGGCTTCGCGAGCCCATTGATGGCCTCAGCACACCACTTGGCGGCCTGGATCTGGTGGAGGTCTGAGAGGATAATCTGCGCTCGCACGAGCTCGGTTCTGGTGCGGTCTACTACCGATTCAGGCTCCATTGACTTGAGGTTTAGGTTTGGTGATTCGAGTTCAAAAGTTTCGCGACTTTCACTAACTTAGCAGTTGACAGTAAGTGAACATGCAAGAGGCCCAGTACGAACAGCTTGTTCTGCAGTTGGAGCGGGTACGGTCCACCAAGCAATCCGCAGACGACCTACTACAACACCCCGGCCACAAAGGGCACAAAAAGAACGCGATTGTGGACTCGTTTCTTGTGACCAAGTTCCATCGAGACTTCAAGAACTGGCACCACCACCACAAAGCGCACCTAACGGAAACCGAACTCCCCGCATACAACCGTCGGGTCGGTGAAATCGCCAGAGCAGACTACGAGGTGGAGCTGTTGAGGCGAGACTACGAAAAAGAGCTGGAAAAATTGAAGGTGCCTTCTCAATTGATATCCATAGTTGCAATTCAAAAATACGATTCCAGTTTACTCGACAGCGTGGACGTAAACAGCCGAACAGAGGTGAACCTCAACGAGCTCTTCTCCATCGATGGGGCGTCCAAACCCAAAATAGACTACAACATCTTCAAGCAGTTGATGAATTACGAGTACAGGCTTCGAATCGAGCAAATGATCAAGTACGAGGTGTTGAACAAGATCAAAAAGGACATGGAAGCGCTCCACCAGAAGTGGAGTGACCACAACAACGAGCTCCAGAAGTTCATAGACACGCAGGTCAAACAGGTGGTGAGGAAAGTCAACGAAGTGAGAGAGACCGAACGAGATTTCGTAGATGAACTGGATCAGGAGATGTACGAAGACGAGTTACATAAGGACGGATCCGAGAATGTGTCCGAGAACGAGTCTGACAACGACACCGGCTTCGACAAGGTGGACGAAGAAGAGTTTCCTGGAGACAAGAGCCAGAGTCACGTGGACACTAGTATCCCGGAACTAGACGGCAAGCACGAGCAGATTGAAGGGCACAAAGAGCACGAACAGAACGAAGACAGTGGACAGGCGCCTGGGGTCAGTGTTGGTGAAGGCACAGACGCGCCAGAGTCACAAAACATCGACAGCGACGCTGACTCGCTTGATGAAGATCGCATGAACATAGATTAACATTTATTATGAATATATAGTCAAACATTACAAAAGTTCTAGTTTGCACCAGCCAATTCAGGACTAGGTACAGGTGGCTCGGCCTTTTCCCCCTTAAGGACATAATTTATAACTTGCAGAGCCGAGTCTCCAGCTTGTCTTCTATAATTGATTATTCTAATTAATTGGTATCCAGCAACACCTCCCAAGAAGAAGTTGACAGATGCCAACAATGGGTTTCTTGGCTTGATCACAAATCCAGCCCATCTAGTCCAAACACATCCAGTTGCAAATAAAGCAATTTGCTGACTTCCGGATAATTTTTCTACCGGTCTTTGGATATCATTGAGACCGGCAAAAACCAAAGACCATTTGGCGGTTGGGGCCCAGAAATGGATGGTTTTGGGGCCAGTTTCAGATTGTAAGAATCTCTGGAATTTTGAACCTGCTGCAGCTGCCATTTTTGTAATATATGCGTTAATCGGCTGGGTATGATCCACGAATTTTAGGTGAGAATATCATTTAAAATCTCCGCGCCGAATGCCTTTCTCATATGGGTCACGTGACCTGGAGATTATTGACCCGAGACACCGGGGTTGGTGTAAGGAGGTGGGGAAATTCTGGGGAAATATCGGAGTTGAGTTTGGGTGCAAAAGTGGTTGGTATGAGTGGTTGGGGTGATGGGGTTGTGTGGGAGTGCTTGTTTGGGCATTCGGAAGAATGGTTGAATTTTGTTTTTGATCATTTATGGTGATTTTTGCAATTGTGTGAAAAGTAAGATTGAGTGAGAGTTCGAGAATGAGAGCGAGCAATTGTTTGAGAGACTAGTGAGAAGAGGTTGGGGTACTGGTGAGTTCAGTGAAACCAGCGAGATTTTAACGAGATCAATTCCAACTCCAAAAGATATGAGTTTTCAGGATGAACGGATCAGTAAGCTTATCACGTGCACACTGGAATCACCAACCTGGTTGTCTGGTTCGAGGAACAAGTCACGTGTGCTACTCACTAACCGCACACCCTTTTATTGGCTGCGCAGTTCAAGCAATTACACCGTGCGAACGGCACGCGAACGGCATGCGAATGGCACGTGAAGGGCTCGCTACGGCACGCGAAGAGCGGTATAGTTGGTACCAAAGAGACGGCAATGCCCATGAAGGTGTGATGCTAGGACAAAGAGCACATGTAGAGTATATATAGCAAGATGTACCGGAGAACATCCACAAAGACCGGCACTCGCTGGTTGTGAGCAATCCTCGGAAAATTCGAGTTACTTCTCAACACAGCCAAACTGAAGTCTCCTCTGCTCCGGCAATTGGTTCGAAACCCTTGAGTTGGAGTTGGAGTTGGGAGTTGAAGTGTGTCGCGAGAATTGTCGTGGTCACATATTGAGTCGTGCACGACGTGGACATTGGCGGACCTCGGACTTTTTTCGCAATTGGCAACCAGAATGCGAGTCTCGGGTCCGGTGCGTTTGCAGCCAATCAACTGACATTCAAACTCGATTAACCAAACCACTCTGGGATGAAATCTGGAGATGGACAAATAATTCCGAGGCCCTTACCGGGGGTATATTTCCATGGTAACAGACGGTCAAATCACACGAAATCGGCGTTTAAGCACCCGAAAATCAGCCCACCCATACAAACCCCTGATACGTAGCTCCTGACCCAATTTACAGCTCTCAAACCAGTTCCAA
This sequence comes from Yamadazyma siamensis, assembly GCA_030581535.1. Taxonomy (NCBI): domain Eukaryota; kingdom Fungi; phylum Ascomycota; class Pichiomycetes; order Serinales; family Debaryomycetaceae; genus Yamadazyma; species Yamadazyma siamensis. The sequence goes on from JAKTTO010000023.1 coordinate 129,622, forward strand.
ACACCACTTTCACCAGTGTTTACCCGCACGCACCCACTAAAACATGTGTAAATTCGAGGGTCAAACCGGTCTCAAATTGGTGGGACATTATTTGTTTTAGTTCGCACCTCATTGGCCAATTCTCAATCAAAATGACAATATACACTACCAGTTCCCCAAACCCATTATTTATGATCCTTTAAATCCTGATAAAAATTTTCCTGGTACATAATTTTTTCTTTTAGGATACAATTGTTAAATCATGTTGTCAATCACTAAAAGAGCTATCAAGTTAAACGGTAACACCACCCGTAACTTGGCTACTGCATCCCTTACTAGGGATTCCCAAGTTAACCAAAACTTGTTGGAAGATTTCTCCTTCATTAACTACAAAAAGAATCTTGAAAATGTCGAGATTGTGAAGCAAAGATTAAACAGACCTTTAACCTATGCTGAAAAATTGTTATACGGTCATTTAGATGATCCTCATGGTCAAGATATTGAAAGAGGTGTTTCTTATTTGAAATTGAGACCTGACAGAGTTGCTTGTCAAGATGCTACTGCTCAAATGGCTATTTTACAATTCATGTCTGCTGGTATGCCACAAGTCGCTACTCCTTCTACTGTTCACTGTGATCATTTAATTCAAGCTCAAGTTGGTTCTGCTAAAGATTTGGCCAGAGCTATCGACTTAAACAAAGAAGTTTTCAACTTTTTGTCCACTGCATGTGCCAAATACAACTTGGGTTTCTGGAAACCAGGTTCTGGTATTATCCATCAAATCGTCTTGGAAAACTACGCTTTCCCAGGTGCTTTGTTAATCGGTACCGATTCTCACACCCCTAATGCTGGTGGTTTGGGTCAATTGGCTATTGGTGTTGGTGGTGCTGATGCCGTTGATGTCATGGCCGATTTGGCTTGGGAATTAAAGGCTCCAAAAATCATTGGTGTCAAATTGACCGGTAGAATGTCTGGATGGACTTCTCCAAAAGATATCATTCTTAAATTGGCTGGTATTACTACCGTTAAGGGTGGTACCGGTGCCATTGTTGAATACTTTGGTTCTGGTGTTGAAACCTTCTCTTGTACTGGTATGGGTACCATCTGTAATATGGGTGCTGAAATTGGTGCCACCACTTCTGTTTTCCCATTCAACAACTCTATGGTTGACTACTTGAATGCTACCGGAAGATCTCAAATCGCTGATTTCGCAAACTTGTACAAGAAGGACTTCTTATCTGCTGATGAAGGTTGTGAATACGATCAAGTTATTGAAATTGACTTGAACACCTTGGAACCTCACGTCAATGGTCCTTTCACCCCAGATTTGGCCACTCCTATCTCCAAGATGAGAGAAACCGCCATTGCTAACGGATGGCCTTTGGAAGTTAAGGTTGGTTTGATTGGTTCTTGTACCAACTCTTCTTACGAAGATATGACCAGAGCTGCTTCTATTATTGAAGACGCTGCTTCTCACGGATTAAAATCTAAATCTATTTACACTGTTTCCCCAGGTTCTGAACAAGTTAGAGCCACCATCGAAAGAGACGGTCAATTGAAGACTTTCGAAGATTTCGGAGGTGTCGTTATGGCCAACGCTTGTGGTCCATGTATCGGTCAATGGGACAGACAAGACATCAAGAAGGGTGACAAGAACACCATTGTTTCCTCTTTCAACAGAAATTTCACTTCCAGAAACGACGGTAACCCAGCTACCCACGCTTTCGTTGCTTCTCCAGAAATGGTTACTGCTTACGCCATTGCTGGTGACTTAGGTTTCAACCCAATCACCGACACCTTGAAGGATCCTAACGGAAACGAATTCAAATTGAAGGAACCAGTTGGTGTTGGTTTACCTCCAAGAGGTTACGACAAGGGTGTTAACACCTACCAAGCTCCTCCAGCTGATAGAGCTTCTGTTGAAGTTGTCATTGATCCAAAATCTGACAGATTACAAAAATTGACTCCTTTCAAACCATGGGATGGTAAAGATGCTGAAAAATTACCAATCTTGATCAAGGCTGTTGGTAAGACCACAACTGACCATATCTCTATGGCTGGTCCTTGGTTGAAATACAGAGGTCACTTGGAAAACATTTCTAACAACTATATGATTGGTGCCATCAACGCCGAAAATGGTGAAGCTAACAACGTTAAGAACCACTACACTGGTGAATACAAGGGTGTTCCAGACACTGCTGCTGACTACAGAGATTCTGGTAGAAAGTGGGTTGTTATTGGTGATGAAAACTTTGGTGAAGGTTCTTCCAGAGAACACGCTGCTTTGGAACCAAGATTCTTGGGTGCTTTCGCTATTATCACCAAATCTTTCGCCAGAATTCACGAAACCAACTTGAAGAAACAAGGTTTGTTACCATTGAACTTCGTTAACGTTGCTGATTACGACAGAATCAACTTCGATGATGAAATCTCTTTGTTGGGATTGAACGAATTAGCTCCAGGTAAAAACGTTCACTTGAGAGTTCACCCAAAGAACGGTGAAGCTTGGGACACTGAATTATCTCACACCTTCAACTCTGAACAAATCGAATGGTTCAAGTACGGTTCTGCATTAAACAAAATGGCTGCTTCCAAAGCTTAAATCTGAAGTTCACTTTTGACATCGTTATTTATTTATTTGTTGAAATGAAATACATATTCATATAATCGTCTGTAGGTGCGGCATGCATTAAGCTGTGAGATCAGAAGCCATGATGCTGTAAATTAATGTGCTATAATTACTGTTGAGGTTCGATTATCAAAAATTTAGGGTTAATGGTAACAAAAAACAAAGCCCGACGCGGGACTCGAACCCGCAACCTTTTGATGGCTACTTTTTAAAAGTCAAACGCTCTAGCCGATTGAGCTAGCCAGGCTATTACACACGCAACAGGTGCAGGACACATGAGTGCTCAAATTTTTCCAAAGTGGTAACCACACGACTTTCAATAATCCTATCTATGGCAAGCTGTGGTCGATCCGCGAGGAGCAGTTCGTAGCGATTGAGCCAGTTTCTTTCGAATCGAATGTTCCACGACCGTTGATTCACGTACTGCTCATCCTCGTGTCATATTTGCCAATGTGGAGTAGAGCTCCGAGACAAAATTAGAGCCGTAATTTGAGCGCGCACGCTGAATCTGAGCGTACCCAGCCTATTTCACACAATCGGAACAATCATCCAATCCACAATGAGTGCCTCTGAGACATCATACAGTCCTTTCGTCCAAGAATTGCGTAGAACAACCAATGCCTTCCACAAAGAGGAAATATATTTCAACCATTTGAAAGTCACTGTATACAATACAGACAAGTTAGGACCATACTTGAGTAAATTCAATGTCAAGAAAGATAATGACTCGTTGACGGAAATTCCATTGAAAGTCCTTTATTTTGTTCATGGACAAACCCGTAATCAGGACCATTCGGCAGGATTTGCTTCTTATATCGTCAGTAAGTATAATGAGCTCAAGGAAGACAACGATATCCCAGTGATTTTTGTAGTTTTTGATTTGGGAAATCACGGTTCCAGAAACGTCAACGATAAACCATTCAGCACTTATGACACCAACAAGCATTATGTACTCGACTTGGTATTCAACGTGGATAGTGGGGTGGAGGAGCTCAAGTTGATCATGGAATACTTACCTTTTTACCTCAACTTCGACCAGCACGTGCCAAAGTTGTCCCACTACAAGTACAAATACCACAATATTGTAGGAGGATGCTCCATGGGAGGATACGTCACCCACAGATTTGTCACCAAGTATCCCCATTTGGTGGACATTGCATATCCTCTCATCAGTAACACCGACTTGTCGTCTTGCATGTTGGACCGATTATTGAAAAAGGGCCCTGACGGGTCTAAGAAGTACTTAAAAGAGTATGAGGAATTGAATCTTACGGACGAACAAAAGTCATTTTACCCAAGAGAATTCCACAACTACTTGCGTGATGTAGACGATAAGGTTGCTGAGAACTTCCCTTCACCCAGAGTTAAGTTGTTCTCAGCTTTTGGCGGTAAAGACACTCACGTTCCCCCAGCCTACAGTAAGCTTTTCTTCCAATTGCAGCAAATACAAGACCCAGACACCGAGGTGTTCTTCGATGAAGACGCCGGACACGAAGTCACACAAGCCATGCTTGACAAATTCTCTCAATGGCTTGTCAAACACATTTAAGTATTAGTAGTAATAGTTGAAACTAACACATTTGTGCTCAATTCAGTATACAAATTAATTCGCATTCTGTAAAATCTAATTCCAAATACTTACCAACATGATGAAGAATTCTCTCAGTGCCGGTCTACATCCGCCAATCTATTCCAGTTATCCTGCATCGCTCGATGACGGGACCTCCTCGATAGCAAGTTCCAGTAAATTCACCCACGCAAACAACAAAGAATTATCCGACCAGGTCAACTATATTACTTTCAATCAAGACAACACCTTCGTTGCCGTGGGCTTAAACTCAGGCTATAAAGTGTTCAACTGTGTTCCCCACTTGGGTAAGTGTTATCGTTCTGTGAAAAATGAACCCATAGGCCTCATTGAAATGTTGTATAATACCAGTCTCGTGGTGCTAATAGGCTTGGGTGAAGATTTGGGCTCGTCTCCCAGGAAGCTAAAAATCGTCAATTCAAAGAAGAATTCCACCATATGTGACTTGGTGTTCCCGTCGACGATATTGAATGTCAAGTTGAGTAAACTGAGGCTCTTGGTGATGCTTGAAACCCAGATCTATATTTATGATATCTCCACCATGAAGCTACTCCACACCATAGAAACCAGTGCCAACCCAAACGGGTTGGTGGCCTTTGCAAACACAGACATGACCAACAGCCCCAACACATTCCTAGCATACCCTTCGCCTCCCAAAACCATCACCCATGACACGTTGATCGTGAATGGAATCAATACCAACGGAGGAAGTAATTCAGTTCAAAACAATATCCAGTCGGTCAGTAACTCGCCCAATAGAGTAGGTGACGTGATTATCTTTGACGTGACGAATCTACAGCCTTTATCGGTCATCGAAGCACACAAGTCGAGCTTAGCTGCGTTGACGTTATCCAACGACGGAACCTTATTGGCCACTGCCTCTGATAAGGGAACCATCATCCGTGTTTTCAATGTGCTAACAGGAGTGAAGTTGTTTCAATTCCGAAGAGGTACCTACTCCACCAAGATATTCTCCTTGAAGTTCAGCAGCGACAACGGGTTTATCATTGTCACCAGTTCCAGTGGAACAGTGCACATATTCAGATTAGGGGAAGAGGAAGCGTTACAAAACAAGCACAAGAAAAAGAGAAAGAAGAAGCCCATCATCTTGACTGAAAGCACAATTGAAGAGGAGGTGGGAGAGGACAGAAACTCTGATTACGCTGATTCCGATATTAAAGAGTCTGACAAGAAAGATGTTCAAACGCACGACACAGACAACAACGAGCGTAACAGTAACATTAACAACGACAACGACAATAACAACGACAACGAGAATGAAAACGACAACGATGACGACGACGAAATCAGAGACGATGGAGATGATAGTGATGCCGAGGAGGCTGACGGAATGGAAGAGGATACAGACTCCGAGTCACTTTCCACCAAGAGAAAGTTATCCCAAGGATCCACAGGCTCTTTCGCCAGCATCAACAGCGGACTCTCTAGCGAAGACATACCGTCAATGGCAAATGGCCCAGCCAGTAAAACTGAGCCAATCATCGACCAGACAAGATTGTCAGTTGCACGTATCATCAGAAGATCGTCCCAAACTTTGGGAAGAAAAGCGGCCCAGAAAATGGGAGATTTCTTACCATCCAGGTTCTCGTCGATTTTGGAACCAACCAGACATTTTGCGTCCATCAAAATCAACAGTATTGGAAAAGATATCAAGTCTATAGCTGCCATGAATAACGAGCTTCAAGAGGACTTGGTACCACAACAGTACCTCAATAATTCTGAGAACAAGGACAGAGACTTGGTTCCGGAGATTGACAAGTCTAAAGATGTTTTGAACATGAAGTTGTTGCATATCAATGTCGTAACATCGGAGGGGATTTCATATACTTATGGATTAGATCCAGAGAGAGGAGGAGACTGTATTTTGCTACACCAATATTCTCTATTGGATTAAGTGGAGACGTTCGGGTGCTTGAGAGTACATGCTAGAGAGTACATGCTAGAGAGTACGGGCTGGAGAGTCAATGGCTGGAGAGCCAATGGCTGGAGATTTAAAGGCTCGAGACTTAATGGCTACTTGGTGCGCCGGTGGTCAGAACGAATGAATCAGCCATTGTATCCACGCCTCACCACGCTCTCAAGAGTAAGTAGGATGAAATAGTATCTGTAATTTATGACCACACGTTCACGGCCGACACCCTACAGTAAGCACCAACAGGCCTCTACTCTCACGTAATCACCTTATTCATCAACACAAACCTGAACCTCACAAACCAACCACAAATTCAAACCTTACATACTCACACTACACAGTATTACTAAATCACGGAAAAGAAGTGCTCACAATATTACTAAATCGCGGAAAAGTAAGGCATGGCTCCGAGCCCAAGGCCTCGCTTTGTAAGTTTCGCAAGTATGGCGCGAGTGAAAAAGTGCGGCTCAAGGAAGGTGTCAAATTATATAAAAGGTTGACCCCCAATTGTGGAATCACTACAGTCAATTGATTCAATTGAAACAACAACCACCACAAATCTAATAAGTAAATCATAATGTCCTCCATTGTCGTTATCGGAACCTCAGGATTCTTGGGTAAGCCAGTTTTGGAAGCCCTTCAAGCTGCTCCATTCAGTGACAAAATCAAGTACCCAATCAAAGCTATTTCCACCAAGGACAAGTCCAGTGAATCCACTGATAAAGTCCAGTATGTCCAAGCAGACTTGAACAACGATGTTTCAGACCAATTCAAAGGAACTGATGTCGTTATCAGTTTGGTTAAAGCCGATCCCACCGTTTTAGCTGCTGTTGAGAAGTTCGTTACAGCTGTCAAACCAAAGGTGTACATTCCTTCGGAATTTGGAGTTGAGATCAGAAGACTCTCGGACTCGGAAATCCACCCAGCTCTCCTTGGTAAGAAGGAACACGCTGCCAAAGTTGCTGCTCAGGGTATCAAAGTTGTGAAGATTTCTACTACTCTCTTCAAAGCTCCCCCAGTTTTCCTTTACGGATTTACTGACCATATTGGTATCTTCCAATCCAAGAAACAGTACACCAAAGTCACCGACGGAGCTCCTACTGTGCAATACACCACCTTACCAGATATCGGTAGAGTGGTTGCTTCAATTGCCACCTCCGAAGCTGCTTCCAGTGACCCATCCAAATTACAAGACTTATACAGAGTGTACTCACTGGAAACCACAATCGACGCGCTCCTTGCTGAGAAGCAAGCCGAGCTCGGAGAATTCACCGTGGAGGAAACCACCAAGGAAGAACTTCTCAAGGCTTACAAGGCTCAAGCTGAACCAAACTTCATTGACGCGTTGTTTGCTTATTGGGCGCAAGGTTTGGACAAAGGTGCCACTTTCAGTGCTAACGAAAGAGAACTCGTTAATCCTGGTGAATCCTTATGGAAATGGGATACTTAGACGTGCCATATATGTGGCTCGTACATAGAGTAATAGATATGTAGAATGTAAGTGGATTGAGTGATTACTAATAGTTGTATGGCAAGGTTGATTACAAATGTTTGTGGTCAAATCTCGTATATTGAAGGTGCGGCAGTAACAAAATATTTCTGCGATTCCTGCGCACTCAGTGGGAACGTGCACGCCTGGTTCTTTTGGACCCATTCCCAGATTCTTTTGGAACCATTCCCAGATTCTTTTGGACCCAGTCCCAGATTCTTCTGAGCCCAACCACAAGTATACGTAGCTGTCGGTCACTGTAAATAAATACACCCCTGAAACCAATATCTCTCGAAATTTCTGGGCGTTACTGTTGCTACACACAATTGTTAAAATATGGTTTGACTCATTACGAATCAGCCTGTATATAGTTTTCACCACCATTTCCCATCCAAATGTTATAAAGGCAGGCCTATTTGTCCTAAGTATTAGCTTAAGAACCACAACTCATACACTCCAGTTCAATTCCATAACATGATCTCCTTCTTGAAAAGAAAAACCAGAAAAACCACCTTGACTGCTCAAGAACCTCAGGATAATGATAGCACCTATGATACAGACACGTTCGTAGGTATAAAAAGCACAGCTTCCTCCTCGAGTGATACGACATGGGAACAAGGCCCAATACAATCCACGAACACAAGAGACGTGAACAAAAAGGCAAAAGATGTGCACAAAAAGGCCAAGGTGAATAGAAAGCCTGTGAAAACATCATATGTGGCTGCTGCTACATACCTTTCTCTAAAGTGATATATAAGTTAAATTATGTTAATACCTATAGCTGATATTTATTCATTAATGTACATGTCTGGATGTTTCCTCGTTAAAAAATTCCCAACCATCCCAGCTTCTTCTTGGGGTCTTTCGCTTTCTTAGTTCCCGCTTTCTTCGATGACTTTGATTCCTTGGAGTTCTTGCCTTTCTTGCTAGACTTCTCTGATGATGCTTTTTTTGAATCTGCTGGTGCCTTCTTTGAATCTGCTGGTGCCTTCTTTGAATCTGCTGGTGCCTTCTTTGAATCTGCTGGTGCCTTCTTTGAATCTACCTTCTTCGAATCTGCCGATGCCTTCTTTTTGTCCTTACTTTTGGCGTCCTTTTTTGATTCACCCTTCACTTTCTCGTTCTTGTCATCCGTCTTGCCCTTGGACTTCTTAGTCGCTTTTTCGGTGTCCGAACCATCACTTACTTTCGGTTTGTTCGCTGACTTTTTCTTTCCTGTTGCTTCTTTCTCGGAAGTGACTTTTTTGTCCTTCGACTTTTCGGCGTCCTTTGCTGGAGGGTTTTTCTTGGGCGTACCCTTGGCCGCAGCATTAGTTTTGGCATTGGAATCAGATCCTTTCCCGGTCTTTTTTAAACTCAACTCGTTCTTTTCGTCATTTGTCTCCTTCTGAGGCTTGGAATCCTTGGATGGCTTCTTCTTCGAACTACCCTTGTTCTTGGGAGTAGCAGAATCATTATCTGCAGATTTATCAAGTTCAGGCAAATCATGTCCAGCCTTGGAATTTTCCATATTTGTAGGCCTGTGTTGTCTCTGAGGAGCCTTGTTAGAGGGGGGATTGTATTTCGGCTTGTCACCATACATATCATGTAACTTCTGGAGATATGCAGCTCTTTCGTAAGCAGCTATATCTGAATCTTCTTGAACGTACTCCTGGACATGTTCAATATTGAACTCTTCTTCCTCGACCTCCGAAGCAAAGGTTTCTGAGTCAAAGATCAAATGCACATCGCCAGATTCTTCACCGGTGTAATCTAATCCATATTGGTAGCAGAAATCCGCAGAGCTCTGCAAAGCACAAATGACATTATCATTATTGAAGCCTTCCATGTTATCTGGTTCCACCACCTCACTGAAGACATGCATATTATCGGTTGAGGTCAAAGTCCTCAACAAGCCTTTTATGGTAATCTTGTGGATGGTGAAATCTGAGATGGATAGAGAAAGAGTCAAATAATCTTCCAACCCATGTTGAGTAAATTCAAGATCCCAACTAGAGATTCCGTTGGGAATGAGGATGTTAGGTCCAACACACACTTCCTCAGGCTTGAGTAGATCCCAACCAATAATTGGAATATCAAAGGAAATCGATGAACTGACATGACTGATTTTGTAGAACGGTTTTTCTCGTTCACGGTACATGATTTCCCCATCTTCGTTTTCGTACTTCTCGTTTTGTTTGATGACGTCTTTCGTTACGACCACCATGTTGGGCCTGTACATGTTGTTACCACACCCACAATTGTCGATGTGTGCTCTGGCAAATCCCACCCAAATCTCTCTGGAGGGAGCAATGAACGTTTTGTACTTGTTATCTATTAATGCATTGATATTGATCAATTCAGTTCCACCTCTCAAAGGTCCCACGGCTTCCCTGGTTACCAAAGACGGATTCAAACGGTACGCGAAGGAGCAGACCCCGGTGTCGTAAACAAGATCACATTTGAGGACTTCGAAATTGGCCCATCGATAAACAAATTGTAAAAACTTGTCATAGCCAGCTGTTTGTCGATCAAGTTCACTTACAAATGGAGTCCAATTTTTTTGCTTGCCTCTTCTGGGTGAGTTCTTGATCTTAAGCTCAATGGCTTTGTTATAGTAATTTCGGTCATAAACAGCATCCTTGAACCCGTCGGTATTTTTCTTGCCCTTTTGGAACTGCCATGGCCACGAAATAAACATGGATCTGTAAAATTCTGCTTTCAATAACACTCTGTTATCGTTGTCGTCGTCGAAATGCACCAATTTTCTGTGGTAAGCGTTAAAGACAATCAAAGGTTCATCATAGCCTGCTTTATTTCTCACCAAGATTAATCTAGGGTCCTCGGGTCCGTAATATTTACCCTCAACGTCATCGTAGTCGTGCCAGAACGGAATGGGCAAGAAGTACGGAAATTTGATCACCTTGTAGTGCTTCTCTTCTTTTGGTGCTTTTTTCGGATTGCCTTTGGCATCCACCGACTGTTCCGTTTTTTGCTTCTTGGGGTTCAAGTTATTTGTTGGTACAACGATCTTGGTGTTGACCAATTCGTTCCAGTTCTTGTCAAAGAGCTGACCGTATGTTAAGCTCACTATGGGCTGATTCCTGAGACCCTTAGGAGCATATAAAATACGGGAAATCATGAAATGGGCTTGGTACTGTTCGAGCCATACAGAAGAACCGGCTAGCCTGTACCAGTAGTGGTCCACCACCTTATATTGGAGCTGAAGCTTCAATTCTCTGAGAAAAAATGGCGACAATTCCTTATAGTAAGGATTCAGCTCCGCTTCATCCAAAAATCTCAGTAAAATTTCATGAAGGCTAGCGTCTACACTCACTGGGGAGTCAATTTCCACACTGACATTGGTCTGAATCCTCCCACATTTCTGGAGATCCAAATCGATAGCTTTATTATCGTTATAGAGGATAATATCGTGTTTCTTATAATGAGCCTTTCTGATTTCGGAAGTGAGTGGCAGCCCAAGGTTCTGTGATTTGAAAATTTTGGGGTTGCCCAACTCCTTCATGTTGAATGTCTTACTAGACTTTATGAACACATCGAGGTCTTTGCCCTTGAGAGGGAAATCGTGGGGAACTATTAATTGATTTCTGGTGATTCTTTTTTTCATTAATCGAGCGAATGCACCTGTCCCCTGATGATAAGCACTCTTGAAGTCCGCCAATATTGTTTCGTTGTCATAACTTGCAAGCTGTAGGACTATGAATGTGGTGAGAATGGTGACAGTCACCAAAAGTGCGTTGATTTTCCTCTTGATCCACATCCTGCCAATTCGGAGGGTGCCTAGCTTTCTAAAAAATTCAACTAAAAGTTAACCTAAAAAATTTATTCGCGTAGATCAACATTCTTTCGGCTGCAAAAATGCGTGTATTTCCGTAATTAAATGCTATGTTCAGGGAAGTACTCCAGTGCATCTGGCGATGGGTGTACTACGGTATATCTGAGGTGTATTCTATTTGCGTTAAGTGTGTTCATCCTTGTCTTTATCCTCGTCTTTATCCTCGCTTTTATCGTCATCTTCTTTGTCCTCGGGAGTGTTTTTGGCTTCCTGTGCCTTACGGAAATCGTCTCCTAATTTCTTACAAAAGTCCCTGGATCCTTCGAGTGCACATTCAACGTTATCAGCCGTAGAACCTTTGGAGTCAATCAAATTAATTATGTGTTTGAGAACGTTCTTGACATGAATTATATCAACAGTAGAATCGGAGAGCGAGTATGAGAGTGTCAAGTGGTCCTCGAACTCGTTTTCTCCGGTGGGTTTGATTGACCAAGAACTGATTCCATTGGGTATAAATACATTGGGATGACCTTGAACACAAATGTCCTTTGGATTGGCCAAATCCCACCCGATGGATTCAACATCAAACGAAATGAACGAACTTATAAGGTTGATCTTGTAGGATCCATCTTGATTTTTCACAATAACAACCAAGTTGGGTCTATAGAGATCACCACCACATCCACAATCTTTTAAATGAGCCCTAGCAAACCCAACAACAACTTCGGTATTATTGGGTAAATGCACTATGTCTTGTAGACCGTATTGTTCTACAAAGGCATTCACGTTGATCAACTCGGTTCCTCCTCTCAAAGGTCCCACGGGAGTTGAAGCTGGAAGCTGTTCGTCCATCTTATAAACAAACTCGCATCCAGCAGTGGCTCCTGAAATATCAGTTAATTGACACTTGAGGATTTCCAAGCTCGCCCATCTGTAAACGAAATAAATGTACTTGTCGTAGGTATACTGTTGTCTTTCGTGGAAGTCCAAGAATGGGGTCCAGTTTTTCTGGACCTTCCTTCTCTTCATCCCCGTTCTCTTCAACTCTATAGCTTTGTTGAATATCATTTTATCGGTGTTTACATTGGGGATCTGATTAATATTGGCTTTTCCCCTTTGGAATTGCCAGGGGAAACACATGAACATGGACCTGTAATACTCAAACGTGAAAGTTTCTTTGAATTCGTTTTCAATGTCCTTGTTCACGATCTTTCTGTGGTAGGAGTTGTAAACTATGACTGGTTCCTCATAGCCTAACTCATTTTTCACCAATAAGATTCTGGGGTCTTCGGGTCCATAGTATTTTGATTGTGTTCTGGAGGGGTCATGGTACACGGGAATGGGAAGAAATTGTGGATATGACACTTTTTTGAAGAAACGCCCATTCAAGAATACCTGATCGTGAATTGACTCAGCATCGTTAGTGGGGATGATCAAGTCAAGGTTTTCCATTTCTTGCCATTTCTCGTTGAATATTTGAGCGTATGTCAAACTGAAATGAGGTTGGTTTCTGTGGCCGTTGGGACTGTAAATGATTCTTGATATCATATAGTGTACCCCATACTGGCTCAACCATACAGATGTACCTGCCAATCGGTACCAATGGTCATTGATAGTGTTTTCCTCAAAATGCTTGTCTATGTCGTCTTTGAAGTATGGCAATACTTCTTGGTATACCGGAGAGTTACTCTCTTTGAATTTTTTGATGATTGGTGTCAAGTCCACGTCCAATGACTTCAGACTGGTGACCTCAATGTCAATATTGTGTTTGATCTCCTGACATCTTCCCGTGTCCCCATTCAAGTCCTTTTCGTTGCGGTACACGTCCACTCCGTGCAGATGGTAGTTCTTAAGAGTATCGAGTGATTCTAAAGCGTTGGCAACGGCCTTTTCACTGTTGAATCTCACGAGCTTCTGGTCCTTCGAGATCTTCTTCTTGGAGCCTATATCCTCGGCATAGAACTTCGAGAGCTCCTCGTCCGACAATGGGAAATCTTTGGGAAAAAGAACAATCTTGTCTTTGGGTTTTAGGTCTCCAATTTTGCTAACACTGATGTCCAGTTTTGGCTTTGGCTTTGGTTTTGGTTTTGGTTTCGGATCCTGTTGGTCTCCTTCGTGTTCGGGTTTGCTGCCACTGCCGCCGAATTTGAAATTGTCGAAACTCAACGGAACTTTTTTGTCATCTCCACCGTTTGAAGATGGAGTGAGATAAGTTATGTCTGTGTACCTGGCGAAACCTAGAGTGGTGGTGATCACCAAAGTTAGTAGTATTCCTCCCAACACTAACTTTTTACAGTCCACCGATGGCACAAGCATTGCACTGCAATATGTCTAATTTTTTATTAAACTATAAATTTTACTTCTAATTTGTAGATTAATTGGGGCTGAGTTGGTTGCACGAGGGGCACATCAGCATACTACGACTCTCGTGGTACCGTACCGCGACATTGCCCTAAATATAGCCTCGCACTATAGCCTATCACGCTTGGAGGCTTGGCTAGGATTACCTCTTTCGATAGCATTCTAGACGCGCAAGTTGCTGAATTCCTTTGCCGTAGTAATAAGAGGGCTCGATTGGCCAGCGTCGTCAGAGTTGCCCAGTTCGTTGATTCTCAGGCGAGTTTCGGCCAACGAAGATTCGCTTGTCTGTGGCTGGGACCTATTTTGAGACACAACCGAGACGAGCCTAGAGTTTTCACCGAGTCGAGAGTCTTCGAGTCTAGGGTTTTCAAGTCTAGAGTCTTCACCTGGGAGCCCTGAGTCCTCGTCCAACTCGTCCAAGTCCCCATCCAACTCGTCCAAGTCCCCGTCGAGCTCTTCGTCGTAGTCGTAGTCATCATCGTCGTCGTCGTAGTCATATTCGTCGTCTACAGCGTCATCATCGTCGCCTTCGTCGTCATCATAATCATCGTCGGTGTAGTCGTCGTCGTCGTCATCATCGTCGTCGTCGACCTGGTCAACCTGGTCATCATCGAGGTCGTCATCAAACGGTTCATCAACATTGTTTCTGGATTTACTGGGACTATTGATGTCGAGATCATCCACATCGTCTCCGTAATCAAACGAATCTTCAGCATCTGCTCCTGTTTTGTTGAAGCTCATGAATCCTTTGAGTGGGGACGTGAACGAGGAAATAGAACTGGGACGGTCTTTCTTTTCAGGCTTCTTCTTTTCCGTTTTTTCTACTGTAGAGGTGGCATCACTGCTACCAAACGACCTTATTGAAAGTAAACTTGGCGATTTGGGCTCGGGCACAATCTCATCATCCTCGATGTCTGTGAGTTCATCCATGTCGAGGGGCTCTCTCCAATAGTTGACATCATTGAATCTCTCTTCTGCCGTCTTGGATGCAAATCCTGACTGGTGGGGGTTCAGTAAACTGGAGTAGTTCCCGAGCTCGCTGATGGGTGGAAAATATTGATCTACGAGTTCTCCGATACCCAAGTATGAGGACTTGACTCCTGATAATTCCAACAACTCGAGATGCACTTCACCGTCCGGATTGATGGTGAATATTCTATGGCTGGGGATGTGGACTGACCTGTAGCTTATGGCGTCGGTGATTCTGTTTCCAAATCCAGCGTAAAATGGCGTTTTGTCTTTATCATATAGGTCGTCATCGTCATTAGTTGTTGGATGGACCTCGCTGGGATTGTGGTAAAGACTCTTGATGTCATTCAAACACGACATTTTGAACACCTCTGGCTTTTTCAATATCATCTCCCTCTTTAATGCAGCCATGGTTCTATCTGGACTTAATATAACGGGCCCAGAAGGTAGCTTGATGTTATTCTCTTGTACGATACTCCTGAGATACGCCCTCGTAGAATCTGCCTGACCCACGGATCTAGACGTCAAGTAGAGAATATTGTATCCGTTTTTGGAGATGTCTTGGAAAAGCTTCGACACTCCAGCGTGGGTCCAATCTTTTCCGATGAAATTCAACACGTGACCCAAGGCGTCTGATTTGGTAATGGTACCGTCGATGTCAGAAATCACTATAGGAGTCGTGGACTTCCAAAGATACAAATTGGATGTCACCAGCGAGTTTCCTTGGTTCAACTTGAAAAACAACTTGTTTTCTCCGTACTTCAAGTTCATCTTTTTCAATTGATCTGACGTCAATCTCAAGGTCTTGAAATATGTCTTTTCGTCATCAAGATTGGTGCTACTGCTGGTTAAGTCTTGCTGATTCTCGGCTATAACCTTTGCTATATGTTCAGATTCTGCCAAGGAGATTTCTTCAGACCCTTCTAAATCCTCGACATTGGAGATACGGATGTTTCCGTTTTTATCCATTTTGATGATCTGGTCCCATAAGTTGAGCTGACTTTCCTCGCCAATTTCGTGGCTGAGTTTCCCCAACTCCTCGATGAAGATTTTCTTCATCATTTCGTCCGAGTTGTCGATGTTCTTCTGGGAGTTTGGTTTATAACCATCCATATCCAAAACCAAGTCCCCGTTGTTATCAATTTTCGATGGGATGTTGAGCTTTTTTGTGACTTTTGTGGCTTTCTCAAATGCAATCTTGGAGGTGATACTTGGTGTAGGAGTGTTTCCTCCTTCGGGTGTGAATCCGGGACTTGGTGGTTTTGAGTCACTTAGTTTGATTCTCGACTCCATGTCCCCGAGATCGTTTTCGTTATCATTCAAATCGAAACCGTCAAGGTCATTGACTGTTTCTAGATCAGAATTGGAGCCCGCTGCTGTTAAACTTGGAGAAGATCCAGGAGAGGAAACAGGAGATATCACTGGGGAAGTCATTGCACTTTTGGAGATCAAACTATCATTCGAGGTTTCCAAAACAAAGAATGCTTCTCCCCCGTCTCCCAACTTCATCGGCAAGTCAGTTTTGATGCCATTGACATAGAAGTCGATTTTTTTCTGCAGGGGTTTGATGATTTGGAACTTTCCGAATCGTATATGGAAAGGAGAGCAATGAAGAGATCCGTCGGGCTGTTCCACCACAATGATATCGATTGCCCCCAGGAGCGTGGCGGGGTTCAACGAATTCCATTGGTTATATACATAGCCCCCAACCTTTCCAACGTATTGCATGATCTATAGATGTATGTGGATGTCAGGTTAATTCGCGAGTGATCAATTGAGATCGTAAAAGTTGCGAGTTTGAGACAAACGGGAAATGTCAAGTGAGCGTGGAGAAGCAACCGTACAACAATGTATGTGAGGTGCGGTGGCCGCCATTGTAGAGGTATGGTTATATATTTGGAAGTCCTGAGGTTGGGCTTTTACATGTGTGTTGTAAAATTAGGGTATGTGAATTGAGAACACTGTATGTATACTAGTGCGTGGTGGTGTGTCAGTTTGTTTGTCTACTTACTGAACCAGCCCACCTGGTTCGAACTTGAGGTGTTTTGGATTCGAAATCCTCGACCATGGCATTGTCCACCAATTGCGTTTGTGTGTAAGAGAGTCGATAGTACTCATGGCTGATAGTATTAAGCTTGTTACTAAAAGTCTGTGACGGTCTCTACTTCCTCGACACATTTTCTCTAGAAGAGCTTTGTACCGTTCGTAGTCTCAGTTCAGTTCACAGGCTGCCAGGCCACGTAGTGTTATCAAGACCATATTGGCGATTCCAAATTCAATGCAGTTTGTCAGTTTAGCATTGAAAGAGTCGGTTTGGCACTCGAGGTGAAGTGGACGTCTTGAATCTTCCGAAACACCGTATACAAGCGTACACGACTCAGGCCTACTTCCAACCCAATAGGTGCATTAGTTCTCCGGCAACGTCTCGGTGTTTGGATTTCATGAGAAACAATAAAGACATCTTTGGAGACGATGTGGGAAAAACTGGCAATAGAAATATGTAGAGGTAATGGCAGACCATTGATGTGCAGTGAAAGTAAGGCTACGGCGTGGCATGCACAACCAAGAGATCACCCGATTTCACCCAAAGGGAACTTCAATGTAAGAGAAAACGTACTCATTCGCAGTAGAGTAGATATTAAGGTGGGTACCTGGCACTGCCTAGACCATGTAGAAGAAGTCTTTATGCACAATCACGGGTGTGGCGAAACTGTGAAACCTGAAAAAGCTTGTATCATAAATGAAACAGATATGAAACAGATATGAAACAACTATGAAACAACTATGAACCAAGTATGAAACAAATATGAAACAAACACGAAACAAACATGAAACAAGCGTATATATAAAAAGGCAAGGATCAGAGGGAAAAATTATGTTTTCACCACGCAGAAAATCCCTATACAACATTACACCCAATACCAGTCCCGGAAAGGACACCAGTGTGACTTTGTTTCAAAAAAGGGTCCAGGCCAGTCCTCAGTATATCATCAAACCCTTTACCCAAAAACGCAGTTTGAATGTGAACACTGACATTGCACGTGACATCGAGGAGGAGGCACGTGACAAAGAAGCACATCACCCACAAACAGAAGCCTATGAAACAAAAGGGGCAAGTACGAGTGACGACAACCGCCCTAAGTTGAAGTCGCTGGTTCCAAGTTCGGATCACAAAAAAAACCCCACACCCTCCAAACTAGGTGATCCCGTTGCAGCCACTAACGATAATCATCACTCCAGTCTCACACAATTGGAACGCGAAATCGTAGGCCTTATCAAAGAGGTACGTGCACAAGTACAGGAGCTAAGCCAGGATACCGCCCACAAGTATGTCATCATCATGGATAAAATCGACTATTTGAGTGAAAATATCAGATTAAATAATCAACTAGTGTATGAGGCTCAGGTCAGTTCCGGAATGCCGTGCACCCTTGGTGATAACTCCATCAGCCAATACAATCAAGATGATTTGCATTTGCACTCGCACTCACATTGGCACGCGCACGCCCAATCTTCGATAAGGAAGCGTGTGGGGCCAAAATCTTATCCAACAATTGGCGAACGCGAGCAAAGAGGACGTGAGGTGGACGGTGAGGAAGAATCATGTGACCAGCATCCACACCCTCAATTCCCCCACATATTCACGATGCTAATCACCACCACGTGCTTCGTGATTCCCACATCCATCCTCTTGATGGAACTTGGTTGAGTAGTGCACCTTAGATCTAGCAATACATGTGCGTAACTGCAAAAACCGTTGTGCCATTTGAATTCCTAATCTAGTTACACGTCCCAGAGATAATCGCGGAAAATTTTTTCTTTTTCAGATACTTTGTGGTTATTGTAATACTTATAGACGCCATTCCTTTTTATCACAGAAGATTCGTAACATGGAAACCGATAAAACCGATGGAGTCAAGGAGAATCTTGAGTTGGAGCACCTGAAATCCGGTGAATTCTCCGATACCGTGGCTCATGGCCATCATTACCGCGGAGGTGAATTGAAAAGAACCTTCTCTATGTGGTCAGTTTTGGGTGTTGGGTTCGGTTTGACCAACTCGTGGTTTGGAATCTCTGCTTCTTTGATCACTGGTATCCAATCGGGAGGCCCATTGTTGATTGTTTACGGAATCTTGATCATTTCTTTCATTTCTTATAACGTGGGAATCACCTTATCTGAATTATCTTCTGCTATTCCCAGTGCTGGTGGTCAATACGTGTGGACCAGAGTTTTGGCACCCAGAAAGTACTCGAGTTTCTTGGCGTACTTGGATGGTGCTTTCGGATGGTGTGGGGCTTTGTTTACTTCGGCTTCCATGGCCTTGTCCGTTGCAAGTAATATCATGGCTTTTTGGAACTTGATGCACCCCGATCATGTGACCAAGAGATGGGAGTTGTTTGTCATTTACCAGATCGTCAACGTCATTTTGGTCTTGTTCAACACTTACGGTAGAATCTTGCCTTACATCGCCAATGCTGCTTTATATATCTCATTGTTTTCTTATGTCACCATCACCATTACCGTTTTGGTGTGCTCCAGAGGCCAATACCAACCGGCATCGTTTGTGTTTTCGGAATTCCAAAACGGTACCGGCTGGAGCTCGGCTGGTATTGCCTTTATTGTTGGTTTGATCAATCCTAACTGGTCTTTCAGTTGTTTGGATTGTGCAACTCACTTGGCTGAAGAAGTCTTACAGCCGGAAAGAGTAATCCCTATTGCTGTTTTGGGAACTGTCACCATTGGTATGGTCACCTCCTTCACTTACTCCATCGCCATGTTCTTCTCTGTGCGTAATTTGGATGAGATCCTCAATTCCGGTACCGGAATGCCTATTTTAGATATTTATCACCAAGCTTTGAACTCCAGAGCCGGTGCCATTTGTTTGGGAGTGTTGATTTTGTTGACCGCATGTGGATGCACAATTGCTTCTCACACTTGGCAAGCAAGATTGTGTTGGTCTTTTGCCAGAGACAACGGATTACCATTTTCTGATAAACTCTCAATGGTTGATAGAAGATTGGGAATCCCATTGAATGCCCACTTGTTCTCTTCTGCTGTTGTTGCAGTGTTGGGATGCTTGTACTTGATTTCTGACACTGCTTTTAACTCCATGGTTGTGGGATGTATCACCTTCTTGTTGTTGAGTTATTCGGTTCCAACCTTGTGCTTGTTATACAGAGGAAGAAACAATATCAAGCACGGTCCATTCTGGTTGGGTAAAGTGGGATTGGTTGCTAATATCATCACTCTTTGCTGGACACTTTTTGCTGTCGTTTTTTTCTCGTTCCCAAGTTTCATGCCTGTTACTGCTGGAAGTATGAACTACATTTCTGTGGTTTACTTCATTGCATTGATTCTTATTTTGCTGTACTGGTTCTTCCCAGTGAAGAGATTCTCGTGTAGAGAGGTATTTGCTGGAGGAAGAGGTAATGATGACGAAGAGGAGTTCCCAGACGTTTGTAAGTACGATCTTTAGGATCCAACAAATGTCACTTAAGTCGAGGCCACTTAAGTTCACTCAATTTCACTTCTATAGACATTGTTCAGACTCATGGGCCATCCATGGCCATCCATGGTCGATCATGTAAAAGTAATAGATAATTAATTTTTCGATGACACCGTTAAGTAATAACTATAGTGCTAATGAGTTTGAGAGCCTACAGGGTAGAGCATTAATTGAGTGAACACAGTCGACAATATCACTGCAATTGCTCACAGAATACTGACTACACTGGTCGTACACAAGGACTACATACACAGAAACTAACTGTTTGGATCTACTGACACCTCTCTTTCATAGTTCACTCCAGACAGGTTCTTAAAAGATTCAATTTAGTCTTTCCATCAAATATCGCATATATTTTATGATAGGTCGAACCAAGAATCACAAAGTGTCCCACGATTCCAAGAACTGAAACCAATGAGACGGGTGACTCTCAGAACCATAACAATGCACTGTCTAACATGATGGATTACTTTTGGACAAAGTTAATAAAGAAAATTTTTTTGAGCTTCTACTTTTTTTATAGACGCAGAGTCGTGTCTGCTACCACCAATCGCATTATTCTCGAAAGTAAAAATATTTGCAAGTAAACATTTGGATCTGTTGAACATGTCGTTATTTGGTCAATCATCTTCAACATCCGGTGGATTTGGAACCACAGGCGCATCTTCTGGCACCAGTCTTTTTGGGTCTGCTTCCAATAATTCCAATGCCGCCTCCACAAACCAAAACAGTGCTATTCCTTCCTTCAGCATTGGTCAATCTGCTCAGCAACAGAACCAACAGCAAAACCAACAGAACCAACAACAACAACCGCAGAACCAACAACAATCATCTTCATTATTTGGTCAGCCCCAAAACACGAATCAGGCTCCATCTCAGTCCACTACGAGCCTGCTTTTCGGCTCCAAACCCGCTACTTCTGCCACTGTTTCTTCAGGTGTTTCCACTTTCTCAACCACGAACCCCATCAACTCCACTGTCAACACAACAGTCAACAAGGACCAAATTCCAAAGTCTACGGGTTCTGAAACAACCACCTCGACCTCCAAGTTGTTGAAGGATTTGATCGAGTCTGCAAATAACTTACCAAAGTCCAATAATCACGATCTAGGATCAATTCATTTGACGTTGAGTGAGTTACAGAGAAAGTCAAACGCATTGAGGAAAAACAAAGACTCGCCTGCCAACTTCACCAGAGCTCACTATTTGTTGGCGTCCAGCGGAATCAGTGCCGAAGAAATCGAGAGTGACTTAAAGACCATTGATTTCAGTGTGGATCGTCACGGCCAAACAAACGCCACCACCTCCTCGGCGTTTAATAAAGTCACCAAACCAAAACACGAAGGAATCGACCAGTTCTTGAAAACCAAGAAAGAAGAAAACATACTAGCAACAATCGAACAGTCTCTTAGTGCTGCATCTAAAGATTTTGATGATTATATCAACAAGACCATTTCCATTGATTGGAAAGTGAAGAGAAACGAGTTGAGAAAGTCCTTGTTAAACCAATCCAATAATAGCATAAAGGCCGACAAACCAGTCAAAGCTGTCACCTGGAACAAATCTGTGCCTGGCAACTATTCCATTTTGGCTCCTTTGAAGACCTCCAAGTCTGTTCTCAACGAGAAATCTTCAGCCAGACAATACACCAGAGATAAGTTCGAGCAGTATGCCACCATAGTGTACCAGCTCAACGAAGCCAGAACTCAAAACCACCATTTCCCGTTATTTTCCAGTTTTGAAGAGTTAAATAAAGTCAGCGTCGACTTGAAGTCCAAACAAGTGATGGACGTGTGCAAGATTTTAATAGAATTGACTGGAGAGAATGTCGACAAGGTGAACCAAGAGCAAAAGTTCTATGAAAGTTATGGCAATGGCAAGTCGATTGACGGGGTATCCATCAACCTGTTGATTGTGAGCAAAAGTAAAGCACATTTGGAGGAACAGTTCCGCCAATACGTGGACGAGATCTATAATAAAGATAGTGACAAGGAAAGCTACTCACCACCCAACAATATCAATAAGATCAAGGTGTTGATCGATAAAGTCATAGTAAAGAACCACAAGAGTTTCAACGATCAAGCTGTAAGGATAAACGGCACTCCACTCTGGGCCTTGATATATTACTTATTCAGAGCAGGACTTTATGATGACGCTTTACAATTGGTATTGTCCAACAGGGAAGTATTCGAGAAGTTTGACAAGAATTTCCCATTATACTTGAAGAAGTATCTCCAGGACGACAAGTTTTCGCTTCCTGGGGACTTGAATGACAGATTGGTGTCAGAATTCAACCAGCAGTTTGGTTTCATCAATGACTTGAAGGATGAATTCGATCCTTACAAGTACACTGTGTACAAGATCATAGGTAAATGTGACTTATCCAAGAAGTCATTACCTCCATTACTCAACTTGAGCATAGAAGATTGGTTATGGTTCCATCTTTCGATCGTGAACGAATCCGTCAACACATCCGACTTGATATACGAGAACTACTCTTTGGAGAATTTGCAGAAGCAGATCGTGCAAATGGGTGCCAGCAGATTAAATGCATCTTCGAATAATCCTATGTATTTGAAAGCGTTGGTGGCAGTGGGATTGTACGAATTGGCGGTCTCGTATGCATTCGAAAACTTGAGTGAGATTGATGCTGTCCACCTTGCCATTGGGTTGAATTACTACGGATTATTGAAGGTTTCAAGCAGCATAACAAAAGATGAATTGGTGACGTTGAATCCAACCACCAATGTTTACGAAATTAATTTCCTGAGATTGATTGGATCATTCACAAGAACTTTCAAGATCAGTGATCCTAAAGTTGCATGTCAATATTTGATTTTGATCAGTTTATCCAGAGGAGGTAACTCTAGTGAGGAGATCAGCCAATGTCACGAAGCATTGAAAGAATTGATTTTGGTAACCAGAGAATTCAATTTGTTACTTGGTGAGATCAACGAACAAAACGGAGAGAAAACCAGTGGATTATTGGAGAAACAAAGATCATTGATTCACTTGGACGACATCCAAGACTTCTACTACCAAGTGATTGAACTGAGTGCTAAGAAATGTGAAGAGGAAGGAAGAGTGTTTGATTCATTATTGTTGTACCAGTTGTGTCAAGACTATGATACCGTGTTGAGCATCATCAATCGTATCTTAAGTGAGTTATCTGCTACCACTGAGTTGGATAGATCTTTGATCAATTCCGGTTTCTATGGTGAAAATGGAGAAGAATTCACCATTGAAAATAACATTGTTTTGTTGAGTAAACACATCGTGAATATCTTCAACAATAATGGGGAAATATTAAGTAAAGTCAACAAGACATTGAAGAAGACATCGGATATTTTGTTGGCTATTATCTCAGTGAGGGAGTCCTTTATTGCCAAAAACTTCAATCAAGTATTATCACAGATCGAGAACTTGAATTTGATACCTGTGAGAAACAACCACGACTTGATTGAAATCAGAAAAATGGCTGAATATGTACAGACATCGTTGGACGATAGCATTTTGAAGGTGATTCCCTCATTATTGATGATTGCCATGACCTCCATTTCCCAAATCAATTATCAAATTTTGACCAAAACATTCAAGAGTCTCGCCAATGAGACTGAAGAGCTCAAGGGTTTAAAGGCAAAAGCAAAGAGTTGTATGATCTTTGCCGGTATCATTCAATACAACATGCCTAGAGAAACCTACAGTCTTCTTGTTCAATTAGAAAGTCAATTGTAAAATAATAATGATAATAAATAAACGATCATTGAAGTGCCAAGCTGTTCAAGAGAAGCGTGAAACATGGCCACGGTAATCTGAATCACATAAGTGCAAGTACGTCCTTGCTCAGTTCCTGTGTATGTCATTCCTCAGTTCCTGTGTTATAAATCCAGCATACTTCCGAATATTGTTGTGTGTAATCAGACATTTTGGATTCGTGTTTCGCACATCCAATGGCCCGTAATAAAGAGACTGTACGATATGAGTTTCCGTCCAAGTTCATGGCCTTGGCTCTGAGCTTCGATAAGCTGTACTTTAAACCCACTGCAGAGTCCACCATCGAAGACCAAATCGTTATTATCAACAATTTCCTTAGTGCTGAACTGTGCAACGAGCTCATCTCTTCTTTTGGTAAGTTAAACCTAGAGACAACACCTCTCATCAAAAGCAAGGACTATGCAGCTCGAGTCAATGACAGGGTAATGGTTGAGGATTTACTGGCCTCAAAGAGCCTCTGGTTGTATTTACAAAAGATCCTATTGCAAGACGATTATGACCAGAATATTGTACAAAGAACGTTTGCTCGAGCCAAGGGCCTCAATCCCCAACTCAGAATATACAGGTACCAAAAGGGACACTATTTTGGGAAGCATTACGACGAGTCTGTCAAGAGTCTCAATGGCAGGACCAAGTGGACGCTTTTGGTGTATCTCACGGGAGGTGATGAATTTGTAGGAGGAGGAACCATTTTCTATGACCACCACAAAAACCCTTTAAATATCCACCCCACCAAAGGCATGGCGTTATTACATAAGCACGGTGACGACTGCTTGATGCACGAGGCCGAGTTGGTGAAAAGTGGTGTCAAATGGGTGCTTAGAAGCGACGTTGTGTTTTAGTTCCAAGAACTCAAGTCATTTTTGTGACTGATTTGGATACGAAGAAGTCGCTAGTGTGTTCGATGATCTGGGTGGCATTCATGCTGGTATTGAGCTTCTTTCGGATCCAGTTGCTGAGCTTGTTCTGGATGTTTGCCTGGGAGTATCTTTGGTCGATAAGGTGTATGGTGGCATAATCATTGACGTGTCTGATACTTCTCCCAACAGCCTGGTTGATAGCCCTCATGCATATGTTCTCGATGTACTGTCTGCTGGCTTCCTTGGCCTTTTGTGTGGACGACGTCTTCCGGAAGACGCTTTCCTCGATGAAATTCTTTTTTGCAATCAACTCACCAGACATCAAGTTGGGGTAAGGGAGTCCCACCATCACAACACATCGGGCCAAATCGTCCAGAAAGTTGATTCCTTCCGAGAGCTTTCCACCAACCACCGAAAATAGCACACTGCCACGGCCCTTTGTGATGGAATCGCTGTACTCACTCAAAACCTTGGCCACGCTACTGGCTGACTCAGGCTCCACAAAAATCGCTTTTTTGAATCGTTTCAACATCGAAGTGCTCTGCCAGTATGAGTACACGTGCTTGAGGTACAGATAGCTCGGAAGGAAAACTACCACGCCTCCAGGTACAACCTTCACGAGGTCCGTTATGTACGCACCAAGAGCATCCAACATCGGGGGGCTGTTTCTGTTCTTGAACAGAAAGTCAAACACTGTGTTGGTCCCTGACAGAACCGTGAAAGCCGTGAGGTTGGTATCGGGAATCACATGATCACATGAAAAGGTGTTGATTTGGTTCGGGTGTAAGTAGGGAAATAAGTAGTCAATGTAATCTTGCATGGGTTCCATGGTTCCTCCTGCTAAAATCAAGCACCTGCAGTTGTCCACGATGGGCTTGAATAACTGTGACGGGTCGAGAAGCATGTACTTGATTTCTGGGTTGTTGGGGTCAGATGCTTCCCAGAAAAATCTTCCTTCAGTAGAAGGATTACTCAACAGCTTGAGGAACCGCACGATTTTGAACAAAAGTGGATTTGACAGTACCTGGTGGGTGTTCAGGGTCTTCTCCAAGTAGTTCTCTATTTTGTATGCTATCCTGGACTTCTTTAGGTACTGGCTGAGCTTGTGGATGTTGAACAAGTCCGACGAGTTGTCAATGAAGATGTCCCCTACATTTATAGTGACTCCGGATCTGATGGCTTTTTTCGCTTTAGCCTGTTCTATGAACTTCATCAACACTTTGCACACCTTCAATATTTTCATCAAGTTGATTTTGTTACCAGAATTCAATCTCTTGACGAACTTATTCAAGTATAGATTGAGTGCACTGACCAAAGAAGCCAAATCACTCAATGAGATGGTACCCGAGTGGATGGCATTTATGGTATCCAATAAGTTATGTGCCTCGTCCACAATCACCACCGCATTATTGACGTTGATGTTGGACGAATCTCTAGCATTTTCATCGAGCAAGAGCTGGTACGGAAGCGAGATTACCTCTGTATGATCCATGTTACTCCTTACATTATAGTAGGGACATGTCTTGAGTGTGGACCCGAGCTCTTTGAGCGCCAGAGTGTCGTGGACCCGAGTATGAGTGTACTCGTTGAATTGAGTTTGGATATGGGGGACCTTACTATTACAATAATATTCACAGCCACTCTCTGACTTGTTGAGGTCAGAGCACGCTTCGTTGATCGCATCTCCGCTGGGCATAAGCGACACTTTTGGGTGAACACACAACTGTTTTCTGGATCCCAATGCAAGAAATTTGGTTCTTTCTGAAACCGTAGAGTGATTTTCTTCTACGAAGGACGCTTCGAACGACGTGATGGCCAATTGATCCGCAAACTGTACAAGCTGTGTATGTGTTCTAGAAGCGAAAAGAATTCTGGGTGGGGTTTCTTCATGAGCCACGACCACTTTCTCAGATCCATCTACTTTTCTCATGAGTTTGGATATCTCGAGCTTCAACCGAATATTCTCATCGGCTGCTTTTATATTGCTTTCAGAATCACTGTGGTAGTCTTCGGGAAGAAAATTCTCCTTGGTTTCGAGTCTACGTTTCTTCTCAGGGAGCGTGTGCACCTTCTGTATTCCAATCTCGTATTCTTTTGCAGCCTCACGTAGTCGCGTCTCATAATCTCTGGATTCAGAGTGATAGACAGACGTTTTGGTTCGATTATACGCCTGGTTCACCCACTCTGGGTCTGAATCGGAATCTGAGTCCACGTTACCCACATCTTGTGAGTCTAAGTTCTGACTACTGTCACACGCCAGGTTTTGTGTGGGATTAGTTCGCTTCTGTTCTCGCAACCAGGTCATAGTGGAACATATAAGTGAAAGAGTTTTACCAGTCCCCGTAGGGCTCTCAAAGATCCCCACCTTGACGCCTTTGTTAATTGTGTCGTAAATACGTGTCATCAACTCCACCTGGATCTCGTACGGTTGGTACGGATGGTGGAAGTTGTGGGGCTTTGTCATAGTCTATATAGGACTCCGCGACTTTTTGGTTTTCATTACCTACATCTTATTTCTATACACCATTTTCCTGAACTCTTCAAGCCCCTCTTTGTCAGTACAAGATCCCCCACACACCACAACCACCACCACGTCGTCGGGTTGGAGGTGCCCAAACCTCTTCAAAAGAATATCAACTCTATTCAATGCCACGCTCACCGCAGCTCCACAAGCAGGCTCTATAATAGTGCCAAATATATCATGGTACTGTACCGTTGCCTTGACGGAGTCCAAGTCGTCAATGGACTCCACGAACGTATGGTTCTTTTCGTCCTGGTGGAGATAGTTGTGTAAGCTCTGTTCAGATAAGTACGAACATGCCAAAGAAGTAGCCACAGACTTGACGGAATCAAGAGTGAACACCTTACCCTTCTTCACCGTTTCTACAAACGTGGGTGCTTGTGTGGTCTCCATTAGAAGCACATCGGACGAGATCTGGTTTCTCTTGAGTCCAGAGATAAGTCCGTTATAAAGTCCTCCCCCGCCTACCGAGCACACCACGCCTCTAAGCTTGCCAGGTTTGATCTGGGAGTCCTGGTGTATTTCGTCAATGAGTGAGGAATGCCCTTCCCAAATGAGCTTGTTTTCGAAAGGGTGACAGTACACCTTTTCAATTGTTTCGCTTACGAGTGCCATTTGTGATTGAAGATACTTATCTGCTTCATTGATTGAGTCGCCGAAAATCAACACATTTGCACCGTAATCTTTCAACTTGGAAATGATAAACTTCTTGGTGCTACTAGGAACAGCAACGGTACATTGAACGTTGTAATATTGAGCCAGGTACGCAGCTGCTAAGCCAGCATTACCACCGCTCGACGCAAAAACATGGATTTTAGCGTTTGGAGTTCTGGCTCTGGCCTCCGAAACTCTCACGCCAATCAAATTGCCTATACCTCTCAACTTGAAGCTTCCCGAAGGCTGCTCGTATTCGTTCTTGAATAGAACCCTACAGGGAGGAGTGAAAGGGAGCTTTTGGGTCACATCAACAAGAGACGTGTGTTTGTGGGGAGCTTCCAAATTCTCAATATAGCTCAATGACATACCACTGAATTTTAGTGGTATAATTTGCAAGGATACCCATGTATATAAAAGGCAAGTGGTGCTAGCGGGTTTACAAAGTTTAGCAGCCAAAGTGACTCTGGGTCGCACCGGAGTTTGACTCGAGTCTCAATTTTGACTCCTAACCTGCCACTCGCGCCGTTTGGGTGCAAACCCTTCGGTTATCCAAGGAATGCACAACCGGTGCCTCCACCATTCTCCACCGAAAACACACACATTCTCCACCACAGAAATTTAGCAATGGTGGCTATCCTCTATAGATCCTGTTTCCTGTAAATACACAGTAGTGCAACGTGTTTATCATCTCTGATGCTAGGCCGTCAGGAAGAGTGTCCTCAATATGGTACACGTATTTGTCGAGTTCGTCGGTGTAGTTCTGGGTGTCGAGAATAGGCAAGCATGTTAAATCACACCGTTTCCATTGATGGCCTGATTTTGAGATTTCGCTGGAACCACCACCGTCTCCACGGGCGGCTGTAAAAGACTCGGAAACAAACTCGGTTTCCACTTCAACCGTTACTTCTTTGTCTGGGAACGGAAGCTGCTCGGAAACGTCGTTCTTGTTTGCCAACGACATTAGCACATACTTGTCAGAATTGGAGGTGTCTGAGGCTACTGGAAGTAAAGACTGGACAATAGTCTGTCTTATGATTCTTTCAAAGGCATACGATTCGTCCTGAAGACTCTTTTTGAACCTGCTTGTTTCCTCTTTGGGGGCATCAACATGAGCCAGCTCTTCCTCTGCCAATCTATTGTAGATGATATTGGCTGCATTTATTAGCACCAAGTTCAAATTGAATGCCACTTGTAAGCTTATGATCTGAGGATTGTTCGTGAGGTTTGCAGTCAACACCTCGCCTACTGATCCTTTTACTGATGGGTCAATCTCCACCGACGTGTGTGTTTTCACTAGGGATTTGAACTCAGTGAGGCTTTTGTAGAACACCTCGAGAAACTCGGACGACGACGTGACCGAGAAGTTCCGTGGGAACGTCAAGATCTGGTTGTATAAGTGGAACCACATCAGATTGAGTACACTAAGCGTAGTCGTGTTGGGTATCAATGTCGGTGTGTACGTGTAAGTGTGTGGAAGAACTTGCTCTATCGGGATGAACCCTACCTGGTACTCGCTTTTACTCAAAATGGAGTAGTTGAGTTGGTTTCTGGGGTAAATCTTATGCACCAATGAAAGAACTCCTCCAGCATTTAGCGACACTCCAAAGAGAAGAAAGTTGCCTTCGTTGTTGGAATGTGGTTCCTCACTGTTACTCAACTGGTACTTCAATATCCGTTCCTTGACGTAGTGGTCTAGAGCATTGCTGCTGCTGGAACTGCGGGTTTCTAGGCTCACCAACTCGAACCTGCCGTGCTCAAATCCCACAAGTACGTGGTTGTGAAATGGGACAACACTGGCAACACCGGTTCCTCCGAGCTGTACTTCAAAAGAGTCTCCGTCAAGCAGCACTACAAGCAACACGTTTGCGTATTGCACCAAGAGACGCATGTGGTCCCACACAGTTTTTATGATTTTGAAACGAGTTGGTTCGTGTACCGATTTCAAAGTATCGGAGTTGGTGTTGTACACAAAAACCTGGTTTTTGATGGTAACGATCGCCACATACACTTGGTCGTCTACCACGTGAGGCACAATGGTGTGCACGTTTGGAACATCGAGCTTCCGAGTGTCCAAGATCTCTCCATTCACAAATGTGTGAATACTATTATTTGCTGTTAACAAAAGCATATAGTCTTTGCCCTCGAGGGAAATGAACCCGAAGTCGGTGATTCGTAACTTTGTCATTTCCTCGTAGTCCAAATACACTTCCCCCATTTCGATTGTGTGATCCACAAATTGTAGTAAAATGTCAAACATGTTGTATACTATACGGTAGGAGCCGGTGTTTTTGTTATCACGTGAAACCACCAACAACTCACCGGTGTTATAGAGTACTGCCAACAAACACAGTTTCGATACGCTGGAGCTGTTGGACCACTGGTGTTTTACAATTGAAGCGACATTAATTCTTCCAAAATCGAATTCTGGACTCAGCGATTGCACGTTCACACGGTTAAATTTGCATATATCGTGTTCCCCAAGTTGTTCTGAGTTGAGTATCAGTGTCTGTTGGAATAGTTCAAAGGAATTCAAGGCATTATTCTTGGTGGTAAGATGGGAGTCAGAAGAAACATCATAAATAACTTGAGACTCAATGGACTTTAATAGATTGGGGAGTTTCGGTTCGAGAATCGTCAAGTGGGTGACATTGTTCACTGCTAGCTGCAGGTTGGGCGACCATTGGTTCGGTTCGCTCTCGCTGGCTGCCACTAGCGACCGTAGAACTGTGATGTCTCTAATCATATTAAATCAACAGTCGCGATTCAATGTAAATGGAATATGTAAATGGAATATGTAAATGGAATACAACTACAATAATTAATTAACTAGAATGACTGATATAATACACTGTGGCATAATGTGTGGGATGTAGGAGCGTCTATGGAGTCAATAACGTATGGTGAATGAACAGTTGTCCTACAGTAAAGAAAAGAATTATGCCAATGACATGAATGTTAGCGAGGATACTGTAGGTATTCTTAATTTTCACTAGCATCTTGTGGTTTTTGTCTCAAAAACAAAATGTGGTTGTGAATCTCCAAGCATATACGTGTTCTGTCTTCCAGGTCAGCTGCTGGAACCTTTGTAACATCGATAGACATCTCACAAAAAAGCCATTGGAGACTCTCCATTATCGAGAGCTCCACATCGACGCCTGAAGCTTCACTGATGATATTATTTTCGTAGATTCTTCTATTTTTGCCGTCTGCTTTTGGTCCCCTTCCGAAAGAATTGGCAATGAAGAATTCATGTAATTTGTATTTGGGCCAATTGGCATGCAAAAACATCAAGTTTGAAGCTTTGAAATAATGGAAGTCGTAGTTCAGGTGCTCCTTATCACCACTATTAAGGGCATAGTCAAGTTGGAAGTCGGAGTTGAAACATGCTTCGTTACCGTTCTGGAAGTTGTCCACCAACGGGTCGTATTGTCCCATTCCGAAGAATTCGTGTTTGTTTGCATTATTCATAGGCCCAAACTCCCTGTTGAATTCTTTGACTTGATAGTATGGCAAATTAAGTTTATGTGCAGCAGCAATGAAAGTTTCTTTGTCTCCTTCTCCAGCTGCTCCTTGGCTTAGTAAAGGATAGTAGTAAGCTGGTCCATAGAAGTTGTAGTACATGGAAAGAATCAATGTTTGGAAATGTGCTCTTTTGTTGACCAAAAGTTGGCCTGTTTCCGAAGAAGCTTCGGGAATAGTTCCTTCGGAATCATGGTACGACACTTTCTCCAGAGACCCTCTAACGTCTCCGTGGAAGTAACTATTTCTGACTCTATTATCGGGATTGGTTTTAATTCCTGTTATATCATAGAACAATGGAGACGTGGATCTCCTCCAGAGATCAGGCCAAAGCACAAGATTGGACGACGTGAATGGCTCATTCACGAAAAGATTATCGGGGTTTCTTAAAGGAATGTTATCTGCATCCAAATAGAGAACTCTTTCAAAGGACGATACCAAAAGAGCCACGTTTTTCAACTGATAGTTCTTGATTTGTCTCATGATAACCTTTGGCACATAATCTGAAATCACCTTGCAGTGGCCGTTGAGACTGGGCAAGATGTTGTTACATAAATCCACATCATAATCAGACTCGTTGGGAACTATCAATTCAACGGGCAACTTCGAACCGGTGCTTCTTAGCATTTTTATGGACAA
This sequence comes from Yamadazyma siamensis, assembly GCA_030581535.1. Classification (NCBI taxonomy): domain Eukaryota; kingdom Fungi; phylum Ascomycota; class Pichiomycetes; order Serinales; family Debaryomycetaceae; genus Yamadazyma; species Yamadazyma siamensis. The sequence goes on from JAKTTO010000023.1 coordinate 161,822, forward strand.
CAATGCCAATTGATTATAGTCATCACCACCTAAGTACACTATTCCGTCGCCTTTCATGTAATCGTTGAACTTGGAGTGTTCTAGAAGCTCCTGTGGAATTTCACGGATCATTTTGTCGAGAAAAGACGCATGGCTCTCCTTAAGATTGTCTATTTCGTTGTGGTCAAGTCTCATGTAATAACGCAACAACTGGGAGGTCCTTATTGGTTCTTCGAGATAGTTTTCCCGCAAGTGGCCCCCATAAACAGGCACTCTTCCGTTTTTATTGGGGTATTTGTTCTCATCTTTGGCGAGTCTGTAATGGTCGTCATTATTGATCGAAGGGATCGTTGGACCATACTTTTCGATGGAATCAAACAAATCGGTGAAGAACTTACGGAACAAGTCTTTGAATTTGTCTTCGCTTCCGAGCTTGGACAATGAATTCAAATTGTAGACATCAGCCGCTTGTTGGCTGCGGTGAGCAGATATGTTGGTGTAGTCATAAGCATTTGCGTAGAAGACAGTGTAGCCCTCTTTCTCAAGTGCTTTGGGGTCCACTAGCTCAAGATCAGGGTTGGATTTGAATGTCAGTTCCTTCAGGGATTCACTAGGAGAAACCAATTGCTTCTGAACCACAGCTATTTTTGAATCACCCCGTATATGGTAGAGTCTATACTCCGACTGTGTAAAAGAAATAGATTCAATGTTGAGGTGGGTGGTCACGTACACGGTGTGTATTATCGCAAGTAGCACGCATCCTAGGATAAGCTTTTTATAGTTTCGAGATATGTCGAAGGATATCATTATCGATATAATATTCGCGTAGATAGAGCCGAAATGTAAGCGTTGCTGAGCAACTTATGGACGATAGTACAGGGGTAGGTGGTCAGTTTTTGGTGATGATTCAAGCCAATGTGATAGCACTCGCAAGGTTGTTGATGCCAACAATCTGTGTTGTGATTTTCAAATTTGCAGATCGCAAGAAATGTATTGCAAAATATTTTCTAACGCAACTGTGAATGCCATTGTCAAAAGATTTAATTTGTTGCAATCTATGAGCACAGAATGCAGGATGTTTTAAAACGAGAATAGGAGCTGATAATGAGAACTGCCCGCTCCTGTGTTTTGTGGTACTGACACTGGCACTGCGTGTACGTAAGAGTGTGCGAGAGTATGTGTAAATAGAGGTCCACTCAGGGAGTTGGTGAAATACGGCGTGGTATATGTGCTTGTACAATAGTTCCCCGGGCGTACAGTACCATCATTTTTTACCGCGCGTCCACTCACGTGGCTGATTCGTACAGGCACGGAAGGGAGGCTTGGGCCGGAGGATTTCCGAGTTTGAGGGCTGGATGAAGCCTGTGCTGGGGAGTTGGTGTGGCAGTTTCACGGTCATTAACACCGTCCATTCACTGTTTATCATATTCGCATTTTCACTGGTATCTCTCACAATATCTTATTGTGTCACTTCTCTTACATCTCATGTCTCTATATCTATTTTCTACCATATTCTCACTATTCTCTCTCACTATTCTCTTTCACTTTTCTCTCTCACTTTTCTTCACTTTTCTGTCTCTCTTACCTGCCACATTTCTCTCTCACTTCTCACAATCATCATTTATCTCACTCTCATCACTCTCATCACTCTCATCACTCTCACCACTCTCATCACTCTCACCACTCTCATCACTCTCACATTGCACTGCACTATTTGCACCGTGGTCACCATTCACACGCTCTTTCAAACACGTATTCCACAAACTCCATGGATTCAGCACACCACCTCGCAAGCACAGTACCGCCATCCTCTACCATCACACTTTCCATACCCAGCATCTCCCCCACCTCGTGTGACAGCTCATGTGACCAGTTTCCGCAAGCTCCAAATCCCAGGCCCTTTCGCAACTTTGTTATCGCGGTGTTTACTTACTATGGACCACCCATTTGACATAGAACAAGACAACAACCCGTCCCTCTATGGACAGGCTTTTCAGGAAGACCAGTACTTTACACAGTCACTCAATGTCCTGTCCACACTAACCTCGCTTCTCACGTCTCCGGACCTCGTGATCGAAATAAACCAGACGGAAAAGCTCATAAACTCGTCCATAATAGTGTACCTAATTAAATTATCAGATGCAAACTCCAAACAGTCCATCACCGTCAAAAGGAGATACTGCGAGTTCAAGTCCTTGAGAGATAATCTTTTGAAGCTCTATCCCACCAAATTGTTGCCGCCTATTCCCGAAAAGCACTCACTACTTTCGTATGTGTGGAATTCCCTAAACGCTACCAACGAAGTTGAGTTGGTGGAGTTTCGTAAGAGCTTCTTCAACAAGTTCATAAACGACTTGATGTCGTACGAGTATCTCAAATCCAATGCTTTTCTCCACAAATTCCTCGACCCTAATTACGAATTGTGCTGGAATAATGCCTTAACCGAGCCTCCCATAAATGCCTTACCAAAAAACTTACTATTGGCAAACCCATTGAACCCCACAGACCCCAACGGGTTGTACTTACTCCTACCTAAAGTCGGCACGTTCCACAATAATCATCTCCTGGAGTTATACAAGCTTAATATCGAGTCTTTATCGCATTTGAATGACACTCTACTCAAATTGAACAACCAGATAACTTTTACAAAGTTCCCCACAAATGAGTTCACTACCATCCCCGATAACCTCATCAAGTTCGAGAAGTACATTGTCAACAATTTGAAGGTGTTCAAGACATTGACCAAGTACAATGTGGGGCACATAAAGAATCTCAAGTCGTTACTTTCCATTCTCATTAATTTGGGAGGGAACCTCAACAACTTTTCCTTGGAGGTGTACGAGTTGAACTCCCAACTCAGCAATTTGGTGGAGAAGTTCGGGTCCATTATCGACCTGAACTTCTTGAATTTCGAAGCATTCCTTGTATCGAGTTTCATACCGCAATGGTACGAAACCATAAGCCAGCTCCAACAATACTTCAATATCGCTCTCAACCTCATCAACTTCTACAAATTCAAAATCTATCAATTCAAGATTCTCTTCCACACAAAATTCCTGCTATACAACCAGCTCACAAAGTTGAACAGTTCCATAAACCTCGATGATTTGAGCCACTTGAGTGAATTGGACTCCCCGTCCATACACAGACTCATCAAGGGCCACGAGGCGTCGAAGTCCCGGTTGCGTACCAAGAAATCGTGGTTCAGAGTCTTTGGGGGTAATAAAGTCCCAGAATTGAATGTACCTTCAGGTGCAAATGGAACCAAAATTCCTGACAGCCCGGACCTTAAAGTCAAACTAGAGCACTTAGAACGAGAGCTTTCGAAACTAGACCAACTCATAAGGTTGATGGATGATGATTTGGTGGTCCTCACACAACAGGTGACAATAAATCTCGAAGAATTCAGTAAGTTTATCGAGAGAAAATGGCTTACATTGTTTGTAGAATTTATCAAGGCCACCAAGCAACTTTTCATGGAAAACTTGAATAACTGGCAGAGTTTCAAACTGGTTTTTGAACAATGCTAGAATAATGCATACCCTACTTGATACTGTAGCTACCTACTCTACTGACTATACGCTCACGGGCTTTACGCTCACGGGTTCTACGCTCACTGGCTCTACGCTCACTAGCTTGTTGGAGTCTCACGTCTCACCAAATCTCACCAAATCTCGAATCTCAATTCACGCACTTCAGTGGCAACATGTCTTCAATGGATATAGATAACGACATTTCCACGGTGTTGGGAAACATCAGACAAAACACAGAAGTGGAGGACCTCATCAGCTTGACCTACCAATTGGAGGATTTCTCTGAGAGAAGATTGTGGCACCAATTGACTGTTAGTTTAGAGGAATTTTTCCAGCTCAGTACCAGCCCTTTGAAGGTTCAGTTATACAACCAGTTCATCAGTAGATTCATCAAGAAGCTAGATACCGTCAGACTCACAAACTTACTTTTGAAGGCTTTCGAAGAAGATGATCAGGTGTGTCTTGACAACTTGTTAGAGTTGAAATCTAAGATCGATAGCGGTGACGAAAGATTAATCTACATTGATCTCCAAATAGCAAGATACTACAATCTCGTCAATAAACCAGAAGAGAGTTTGGCCATATTGGATCACTTAGACTCCAAGTTCTCGGTTCTTGATAACGACTTTGACGCTCAAATTAACTCCGCCTACTTCCTTGCAAAGTGTCAATACTACAAAAATAAGGAAAACTATAACTCATTTTACACCAACGGATTGTTGTATTTGTCCACGTTGGAAAGTTTGGACAGTATAAATAAATTGGAGTTCAGTTTCGATTTGTCCATTAGTGCCTTATTGGGTGACAAGATCTATAATTTTGGAGAGTTGATTCTTCACGAAATCTTGTCAGCATTAAAAGATACAGATTATCAATGGTTGTATGACTTGATCGTCAATCTCAACGCCGGAAACTTGGTGGAATGCAACCGTGACCTTACCAAGTCGTTCAAAAAATTCCCTAAATTACAATCCTACGAAGTGTTCTTAAAACAAAAAATCATAATAATGAGCTTGGTGGGTAAAATATCAGTATTGTCTACGTCAAGTAAGCAAATCAAATTCACAGAAATTCATGAACATATTGGTGTGGACATGAACGATATCGAACACTTAATTATCAAATGCTTTGCGTTGGGATTATTCAAAGGGCATATCAACCAAATCGAAGGAATCTTGACCATCACATGGTTACAACCTAGAATCCTTAATTTGCAACAAATCGCCGACTTATCAAACCATTTGAATGTCTGGGACCGTAGAGTTGAAGAATTATCCAAACAGGTTTACTCAAGTGGTGGTTCAGTGTGGGCTGGTGTATAATTTTAAATACTTTAACAAAAAATCAATCAAACTTCATAATGCTAACATACTGAATGGGGTGTCTTTATTTACTTTTTGGTCTTGGTTCTCTCGTCGCTGTGTCTGGCGTCATCATCACTTTCTTCGCCGAGATCAAAAAGAGTGTTGCTTTCGGTTTGTTGAAGAGGTTTGTGACTATCTTCAGTCTGAGAAATCTCGTAGCTTGGAGGTTCGTGTGGGGTCAGCTCGCCTCTTAATTCGAAACTGTCTCTATCATCGCCATTGTCTCCATGATCGCTGTGGCTCATCAAAGAAATATCATCCAATTCGAATTCAGTTCCTGGTGCACCTTCGTAGTTCTCATCGGTGCTCAACTGTTGACTGACTGCCAACATGTAACTGGTTTCTGTGGGCCTCCATAACCAAGCAATTCCCATGAAAATGACAAAGTATATGATACTGGGGGCAAATTCGAAAATGAAGAATGTTCCTTTCCAACTTTGTTCGATGATTTCAGTGGTGGACATGGACATGAATATGACACTGGAGAATATGATACCAGCAAAAGTGAGTAAGAAAGACAAGAAGATGATTCTAAAAAGGTTCTCATACAACTTCAATTTGATCACTTGTCTTTGCTTGTTCAAGTTGAAGGTGGTCTTCTTGATTGAAGTCAAGATCAAACCATAGTACGTGCACAAAGTGATTGTAATTGGAATCAATGGAAGTAGCGCAGCCAATTGGTCTATGGAGTCGTCATCCAAGGATGAAGACGAGTTTATGGATTGGTAGGAATCGTTATAGTAGCTTGTGACCAAGTATAACAACGAAGCCGCAAAGTGCAAACCTGCCAAGATTTTGCATCTGAACATGACTTTCTTCTCCAACTTCAAAGTGACTACACCGTATCCAAGAGCTATTAAAAGCAAAAGGAAGAAAGAAAACGTGAGTTTACAGGCATTCAATATCGATAAGAACACCATGTAGAACAATACAAATCCAGACAGTTGGTTGTTTGATCTGTTTAAAAGATCATAGTATGACCACACCACAAGAGTGTCAAAGGTTAATAATCCCAACATCGCCAAAAGGTACCTTTGCAAAGGCAAGATTTGATTTTCCTTTCTCTTTTTGAAGAATTGGAATCCGAACAAACCGATAGCAATTGCGTACAATAAGGTCAAGATTCCGTAGGCAGGAAGCTTGGGGATTTCACTGGCACTCAATTGGCCAAAAGCGTTCTGGAAATTGATGAATCCTTTGTACTTCAAGCTCGATTGAGAAACATATGTAGCCACACAATAGTAGCCGGTTTCATTGATGGGATAAGAGATATTTGCCTGGCCCAAATGGGTTAACTGGTTGGTCAAGACGAGATTCTTGGTGGTGTTCGTGTTAATGATGAACTTACCCTTTTGCTTTTTATCACAAATGTTCAATTCAACTGCATTGTCGTCGCAAATATAATGAGTTTTACCATCTTCAAATGTGTGGCCAATACTGTTGAAATCCTGATATTCGAAGATTATGTATGACATCTCGATGTCTTCACTATGAGGTTGTTCAGATACCTTTTTATTTTTTTTGTAAACGTCTTTTCCGTAGCGTAAAAGCTTCAATCCAATATGAGGTTTCAAAGATCCACCCCAATCGTGTTTAGAATACACCCCGGCGCAAACTTGGGAGTTGATATTGTCATCAAATACAGCTCTATTTGCTAAGCATCCTAGGAAGAATTGACAGGCAACGATGATCGGTATAATGGCTTTCATACCTTCTATTCTGATTCGGTGACTGAGATTTACAACAACTGGAAAATCGCGGCTTGGGAAAATGGTAATGTATATTTAATTAAGTTCATTAATGCGTTTCATGAGTTTGGATTCAGTTTCATTCCAGTTATCCACGAGATCTTTATAGAAGTCGATCTGATTGTCACATAATTCCAACATCGACGACTTCAACTCGGTGTTGTTAAATTTGTCCCAATTGGGGTATTCCTCATTTGTAATACGATGTATAAGCTCTTGTACCAAAGTACTCTGCAGTTGTACTTCATTCTCCAACTGCTTGATTCTGTTCTCTAGCTTGACTCTCTTACCTTCAGTATTAGAAGATCCGATGTTCCCGTTGGCAGACGTTGATAACGTATCTTTGATCAATTGAGTAGTATTTGTGACGATTCCTCCGTTTTTGTTCTTAATAGGAGAAGGAGGAAGCTGGTGCGACCGTTCGTTGGAGTTGGTGGACATGCTTCGAAGCTCTGCCCTGGCTTTGTCCAAGTAATCTTCCAATACCTGGAGATCGATCTTTTTGTTGTGCTGAAGTTCGATCAAATTGGTGAGATTGACAATGTATTTGGAGCAGTCTTTCAACGATGTCAAAAATGACTCGTTGATGAACGTGAATGAATTTGACCAATGGTCCAGGTACTGTTTCAAACAATCGGAGAAGAACTTGAAATGGTCGTTCACCGATACCAAATTCGTATCGGATTGTTCGTTAATCAACAGTAGCCTTTCAATCTGTTGCAGAAACAAATTATAGTCCACGCTGAGGTCTTCATTCTTCTTGCTCAAACGGGCAAATATCTTGTCTAGCTTGATGAGATTTTCATACATCTTCTTGAGTTTATCGCTGATTTCCAAGATTTCCTTATTCGTTTCTTTCTTGTGCTTCGACGGAGTCAAGAAATTCATGACTGTTTCGGTAATGAGTTCCTCGTTGACCACCTTATTGACCATACTGGATGTGAAAGACTGTTCTTTTTCCACATCGTTGATATTAGTGATCTTGACGTTCTTGCTGAAACTCAGCCAGTCGTTTGAATCGCTTAAGAATAAATGGTACACCGACAGCTGGCTCAATTCCTTGTGGGTGTTGATGAATTTGATGAATCTGTTCAAGGAGTTGAGCCTCTTGTGGACGAATTCCTGGCTAAAAGTATCACCGGTTAAATACTTCAAATTCAGTTTGGAAGGTAAAGGAGGAATCAATAAATAAGGGTAGTCGTTGTTCAAACAGTGGTACAAGTTTCTGAAGTCGCCGTATCTTCTTCTGACAGATATCTTGATTGAGGTGGAACCTTTCTTGGTGGTAAGCTTAATCAACTCGGGATTATCGGACTCCGTGGTCACCAAATACGATATGAAAGGCTTGGAAGCTTGATCGACATCTCTTATGGGGTCACTTATAAGTGCACTGATGAAGAATTTCTCAAAACTCTCGTTTCGTTCTCTTTGTTGCTGTGCAAATGTACCAATTACATCTTCACCTTCGCCATTAGATTCCGTAGACAGCTTTGAATCACTTCTTTGTTTGGAGAGGAGATCCTCATTGTTCGAGAGAATAAGCAGATCATTGGGTTCGTTGGTGGATTCGGGAAATTCCGTTATACCATTGATATTATTTGTGACCAGCTGCGAGTTATCGTCATTATCGTCAGACTTGTTAATTGAGTTCGATGTGAAGGAAGATGCAGGATTTTCTTCGACATGCTCTTCGGTTTCGATTATGGGATCCGAGGTTAACAATCTGCTTTCATCGCCTCTATCTAATTGGACAGAAGTGAATTGATCTTCCGCCATTACAAAGTCCTAGGTTTGGGGGTTTTACAGAATGCGCAGTGACTTTATCGCGTATTTTAGTGTCTCTCATTCAAATACCGTACATTCATATTTTACATAAGCATTAAAATTGAAGATGACTTTTGGGCACCAGGCACTAAATCACTAACCAGATACAGGAGGCCACAATTGAAACCCCAATGACTGCAGTGATTATACCAGCACCAGCTTTATCTTTTGTTCCCAAGGTTAATGGAGTAGCATTGGTAAGTTCAGTACCGTAACCTGCTGCAGGATTACCTTTTGAAGATCCTCCAGTTTCAGCTGTATATGGAGGATCAGCATGGCCGATTCTAAGATTTTGCATCACTTCTAACGCACATAATTGTTCACCTAATCCCCAAACTCCATCCCAGGATCCATTGAACCAATTCAATCCACACGTATGACCATCCAGTCCTCCTGTACACGACTTAGCAGCAGCCAAGGAAGATTGGGTGAGGTAATTCATAACCACATCATAAGTCGAAGGTGCCATGACTGCAGTTTGTCCCAAAAATCTAGAAAAGTAAGCTTTAAAAGACCTTTGATCCTGGTTACAGTTGTTTCCTCTTTGGCATGCAACTTCATACATAACGTCATCTTCGAACCAAACTCTTGCACTATTCAATAAGTTTTCTGTTCTCTCCAACCATTTTGGATCTTCAGTATAATTATATAACACTGCACATCCACCCATGAATAATCCCTGGTTATATGACCACACCAATTTGGTGATGTTGCTACAATTGTTTCCGATCTTGGCTCCGTCATAAACCAACCATAACGTCTCTTCAGTCAAGAATCCAGACTCGTACATCCAATCCCAAACCCGTTCACACCAGATGATATAGGAATCATTACCAGTGAACCGGGCCAATCTGGCTCCGATGTTGAAAAGACATCCATTGGAGACACTGTTTTTATAATCGTATCCAGAATTCCACTGGAAAATCTGCCATCTAAGTCCTCCTCCACATTCAGCTTCGTCCCATCTGGCAGACATAGTATTGAAAACGGCCATGGCCAACGTAAGCCACTGCTTTTCCGGCTCGTCCGGGTTGGAGAAGTTCCGTTCGGCGGCACTCATCACAGCCAACCCCCAGAATCCTTGATCGTCGTTTCCTTCAGTTGTTGATTGATTTAAAGGAATATAGTTATTATCGTCACCAGTTTGGTACAACAACGCCTGCTTGATCAACGGAACATAGGTGTCATTTTCCATGAAGTGTGTGTAGTCAATGAGACCACCCCAAACTCCACCTGCTTCCCACCAATAGTAGGGCCAAGTGAACATTCCTATGGTACCTCCTATTTTACTACCGTCATAATAATCGAGAATACCTTCTGATATCAAAGCAGTAGCTTTTTGAATACTTTCGAAACTATCTGGGTCCAAGTCAATTGCTCCGATCCCGGAAACTAGCAACAATACCAAACACCATACTCTGCTAAACATCGTAGTTATGGTAGAGAACGTGATTTGATTCGAAAAAATTTTCTACCGCGACGTGGTCTACCAACCTTACAGTGTCTCCCTACAACGTGCAACCAACACGCGGCGCTGCTGGGGCCAAGCTATTAATAACCATTTAACATACAGTACAGTATTTATTTATGATGAGTTACTCATCTACCAAATCTAAGTATACATAATTAGTTATAATTATAATGAAAAAAACTAACTTTCAAAAGCCGGATCGAGAATGTCGGTTGGGGCTCCAGAAGGATTCACAGAGATTCCAGTTTCTTTCTCAAGATTGGAAATATCTGATGCATCAACTCCAAGAACATCACCATCAGTTTCTGGGTCTTTATCGGATCCGGAACCGGCATCACCATTTATTCTTGGAGTTTCACTCAACTCTTTGTTGAGCAACTTGTCTTCATTATTCTTGAAGATGTCTTGACAATGATGGAATTCATTCACAAAATCATCTTTATTAATGAAATTGATGATGTTTTTAAACTCTTCACTATAAGAGTCGACATTCTTTATGAGCTCTTGATATACTGCTTCTGCAATTTCTTTACCTTCGGTGCCATATGATTCTTTCAATCCATTGAATATTTCAAATATTATGTTGATGAGTTTCAATGGATACGTGAGGAAGAAATTATGAACTTTATGACTGAACTTGATCTTCAAAAAGTTGTTTGACAAATTGTAGTCTAAGAATAGGTTGGACTCACAACTGATCTTATTATTGATTTCTTTGACACATTTGAAGAATGCCTTTATTGGTTTGGTATTCTTATATTGGTATTGGTTCAATTCATTGATGGTTGGTGAACTTGAACTTAATTCATTCAAATTCGATGAAACCAATGTGAAATCGTCTCCCACTGAAGCAATGATTGGTTCGATATAGATCTTCTTCAAATTATCCAATATGAATTCTCTGAATTGTGTTTCACTATTGATGACTTTGTTCATTGAACTCAAATTGTCAACGAAGCCTCTATCAATTTCCTTTAAGAAGATGTGATCTTTGATGTTCTTTTGATTGTTTTCCCCGATTTTCTTCAAGAATTCGTTATAGTCATCGAATGCATTGTATAACTTGAAAGGATCAGAATAACAACTGAGACATAATTTATAATGTATTGAGATCTCGTCATTTGGATCTAATTTATCATTACAAATGTCACAGTGTAATGAACTAGATGAGTCATTCTTCGGTAATTGAGTGGATTGATTTGGCAAAGCCCTTTGAGCGATTTGTTGGTAATTGAGATTTTGCAAGTAGTTGTTTGTATTCAATGGAACCGAGTTGCCAACGATATTACCAGTCAATCTACTGTCAAAATTGGAACCATAGTAAGATCCATCGGCAGACCCAGGAGCCAACGTGGTGGCACCTGCAACACCGTTGATACCAATGTTGGCACCGTTTGTAGTACCACTATCACCGTTTTGATATGAATATTGATATTGGTATTGATTTGAATTCAAATTCATGTTGTTATTATCATACTTCTTCTTGTTGAATAATTCATCATCCATAAAAATGTCATCATGAGTGAAGTTCAGATTTGTGTTCTGTTGTTGAAATTGTTTCATACCATAAATCATGGTTTCTTCAGCTAAAGGCTTCCTCAGTTTCTTCTTTTGCCTTTCGATGATTCTACATTTTGCACAAGTTTTATATTGTCTGACCTCAGGAGGCTCGTCGTCCATTCTCTTTCTCTTACAACGACGACATCTTCTTACTTCAGCCATATTTGATAGATTATCTGTTTAAAATTAATTAGTAACCCAAAAAACTTGCGTATACAAATAATTAAAAGCGAAAAACTCTCACACTCGACATCAAAACAACCGCCAGTTTTTGTGTAACTTTTGGGGGCTTTTTGTGTAACTTTGTTTGCCCCCATTATAATTTGATTGGTCGAGACGGTCAGGACCTGTGGATAGCAAAATGATTGGTCATCTTTTTTTTTTTGTGCTCATGAACGGGTGGTGACATTTAATAGCTGGTCTTCTACATGTTTACAACTTAGAGCCGTTGGGGATCAACAGATTCGTGAACTATTGCGATCTCACCAATTCTCACTGTCTCACACTCACTATCTATGAGAGAGTGCGAGCTATTTGGTGCGGAGCCAAATTGAAAGTGGTGTGGTGCGAGCTCGGTGCGAAATGGGTCCAGTCTGTGGGTGGCTGTTAGTTCAGTGCCAGTGCGAGCGCTAATGCCAGTGCGAGTGCCGGTGCCAGTCGCAGCGAGGGACTGTGGGCCGCGGCACCTATACAATTACTCCTATCACCTAACAACGAATACTAGGCCCGGCCCCTATTTACTGAGTAGTTCGACTTCTAGAACCTCTAGTTTTCAGTAGCAGGCAGTTTCCATGCCTTCAATGCAAGGTGCCTGATACCACTATCAACTACAATTACATGTCCAAATTTATGCCTTCATACCTCCATGGCCTCTAAATCCGTGATTCGTAAAATTCGCCATTTACTATCCAAACCACCTCCAACACATCTCTACACTTCCTCACACCTATCACACCTCTAGCGCACTCCCATAAAAACACGGCCGTGGAAGTAGATACAACCGTAGAACCAAAACCCCCTAACAACTACACAAACCTAATCCTCGGCCGAAACACCAAGTCACTCTTCTTCATCTGGAGGCTCAGCTGGTGAGGATGCTCGGCACGATAAAAAATGCTAGCACAAAATTGGTGCTGGGGTCGAGGCTGGATTGACCGGTTTCCGCACTAGTGAATATTCACATAGGAGGGTCAACGAAATTATAGGACCTACACCGGATATAAAATGTCTAAATCATTTGTTAGGTCCATCAAAAACGTGGCCAATGGCTACTCTACTGTACAAGTGCTTGTAAGGAAAGCAACATCCAACGATCCAACAGGTCCTACAACTTATGACATGGAGGAGATTAGCAATTACACTTATCAATCTCAGACGGATTTTTTGGAGATAATGGATATGTTGGACAGAAGATTGAATGACAAGGGTAAGAACTGGAGACACGTGGCCAAGTCGTTGACTGTGTTGGACTATTTGGTGAGATTTGGGTCCGAAAAGTGTGTTATGTGGGCTAAAGATAACTTATATATCGTCAAGACTTTGAGAGAATTTGTTCATTTCGATGAAGGTAACAACGACCAAGGGGCTATAATAAGAGTCAAGGCCAAGGAGTTGGTGAGTCTCTTAAGAGATGACGACCGTTTGAACCATGAAAGGCAGTTGGCTGCTCGTGCCAACGGAACAAGAAGAGACAGATCCAAAAAGAATAGACCAACTCCAAACCAAAGACAAGATCCTTATGACGACGAATTGGAACAAGCTTTGGAATTGTCAAGGTTGACTGCCGAACAAGAAAACCAGCAACGGTCGCAAAGTCGAAATGAAAACGATCCTGAATTGGAAGCTGCTTTGAAATTATCTTTGGAGGAAGAAGAAATGAGGAAATCCAAAAACCAACAGAACGAAAACTTATTAGACTTAGATGACGGTCCTTCCTATCAGCCTCAGCAATACGTCACCGGCTATTATCAACAACCTGTGCAATATGGCCAACAATATGACATGTTTGGTAATCCAATTCAAAATCCAATGGTAACTGGTTACTACCAACAGCCTCAATACACCCAGCAATTTGTACAACCTCAGCAGCCCCAATTCACCGGCTTTAACTACCAGCAACCTCAACAACAACAACAGGAATTGCAACCTTTGCAAACAGGTTCCAACAATCCATTTGCATTGGGAGCTTCTCAATCTCAAACCCAATCTCAACCTCAGTCCCAAACCTTGAATGATTTGAGCAGCCAACAACAGCAACCTCAATTCTTCACCCAACCAACCCAATCACAGCCTCAAGCTCAACCTGAAGTCAAACGTCAATCCACATCGTCATCCAAATTCGGTGATCACACCCATCCTGAATTGAATAACTTGTTAGCACAAGGAACCGGTGTGGACACTTTTGGTAATACTGGTGATACCAGAGTGGCCCATCATTATACAAAGGGACCATCATTCCTCACTTCGAGTGGTACGGGAATTCAACAAACCGATAGAGCCTTGAATAACGTGCCCACTGGTAATCCATTTATCTCTCAACCTACTCAAACTCAACCTCAAGCCCCACCCCAAGCCCAAAGACAACAACCTGTGTATACGGGATATGGGTTCGGTAATGTTGGCCCTTCAAGTCCAAATAACAACCAAAGATCCGATGGGCCAAGCTTGATAGATATCTAGTATTGTCATATAGTCATCCATGAATTGTAAGAAAAATAGTACATTAACGTTCAGGCCTAAGTAACTATATAATCTTCAAACTCCTCCACTGTTTGCTTGAAAATTGACTTAACACACCAGTCCCAGTTGACAAGTGTGTGTGGTCCTAAACTTTCTATTAGCTTCGTATCTTTGGTGGGATGAACAACTACTATGGTATTCGAATTCGTCTGTAGAAGGTTTTTTTGGCTGGCCACATTCTTACTCACTGACTTGAGTTGTTTTACCCCATGACTGGAGAGGATTTTGGACACAACTTCGTATCCTCCATTGAGATTACTCGATAGGTTCAAGTTATACTCCTCGAAAAGGCGACCTTGGGGTCCGTTGAGGATATTTTCGATTCCATTTTGTGAACCCCATTGGTTCTCGGGGTACCCTAACTGCTCATTTACCACTGATGACGAAATCACCTTATCTAGTCTATAATCATCAATATCAACACCCGTGAAATCGTTCTCCCTTAAGTCTATGAGAAAAGAAGGATGTATGATATTCTTCACGGTGCTAAGGCTGGTGAGGAACTTCTCTGTTCTGAGTATCTTTGGGGCTATCAAACAATTTGCTCTTGAGAAGTCGTTGGATATCTTGATACCAACCTGCTTCAATCTCGCCACATCATCTCTGCTTAGATCTATAATGCTCTCACATCCTGTCATTATGGCGGTGATCTTGAATGCGGGTGCACTTGCAGAGCCAATAGACGCCTCCTTCTTCTTTGCTTTCTTGGATGGAGGAGTGGTATTCTCCTTGTCCGTTTCGGAAGAAGCTCTTTTGGTTGGCGTGGAGTTAGAGCTTCTACTTGACTTGCTGGGTGTGTTCTCCAACTCTTGCATGTAGCTTTTCATTTTCGTTTGACTCTTGAGAAGCTCCTGGTGCTTTTTCAAGTCCTCCATGTTATCGTGTAGCTTTAGAACAGCGTTGGCCTTGGCAGCTCTTCCCCTGGAAACCGTTGGTGGAGTGGCCAATGGAACAGGAGAGGCACTGGTCTGTGGTTGTTGGTTCTGTTCGTGTGACTGGATAGAGACATTCACAGGTTCCGGTGAGTTATGCTGGGGCTGATCACCTGCCTCGAGTGGCTCGTGGTCTTCAGATACATGCTGTTGTTTCTGTTCATCCTCCGACTCCCCCTCGCTCGAATAGTCGGTGTTCTGTCCCAGAGAGAGGATCCCGTCATCCATACTATCATCGACATCCGAATCCACCCAGTTCTTCAATACGGAGGTGTTCAACTTCGTCCTATGAATCAAGTCGACCACCCCGTTACTGCCGGTCCCTAGGTGGGTATACTTGGCGACTGTATGGTCAAGTTTATCCCAGGAAGCGAAACACTCTTCTATCCATAAATGGTTGACCACATTCACTATTGGTTTGCCGTCTCTTATCCATTTCTCGTGAGCAGCATGGTACTTGTGGCCTGTTGGCTTTCCCACGATGAGGAAGTCGTTGTCTTTGGTAAGATTCTTGGTGAATGTGGCTCCAAGAATCG
The DNA here is from genome assembly GCA_030581535.1 of Yamadazyma siamensis. NCBI lineage: Eukaryota > Fungi > Ascomycota > Pichiomycetes > Serinales > Debaryomycetaceae > Yamadazyma > Yamadazyma siamensis. The sequence continues at coordinate 177,508 of JAKTTO010000023.1, forward strand.
TTATTAGCTGGGACAAATAGTACCGAGCGTTGTGACTATAATTGGTGACGCTGATTTTTAGATTTGTGAATGCAGGTAACGGCTTCAACGGAATCGGGTAGTGAAGGAGCAGGGAGTTGGTGGGAAGAGTCCATTTATTCGTGAGAATCACTGAATAAAGCCATTGGATGTTCCCTACTATAATTCTTTTGTTCTTGGAGCACTGCTTATATTCCTTCCCGTGCCTGTACTTGCCAAGATAGATATCGATCTTATCGCTGTACTTGGAAGATATTCTTCCTCCACTTTTCATTATCAAAGCTCCCAAAGATGACTTAATATCCTTGGACAAATTATAGTCGTTGGAAATGTAGAACTTTTTATCCACGAAAAAGTTGGTATCATATTTCAACCAGTTCTGGATTTCTTCCAGACTTATCTCTTCGGGAGCCAGCGAGGGGTCAGATCTCTCTTCGGGGTCCAAGAAAAACGGACCTTCGTTGAGTTTCCTGCCCATCTTTAACGAATTATCTACCCAATTTGGCGTCACTACTTTGATACCCAAGTCGCTACTACGTGCCAAAATGGATTTGTCACTATACGAATCGTTTGTTACCAAATGAGTGGTATAGCTGGTAAGGATGTCCAAGTACATTCCTCCAAAAGCCTTAACTCCGCCGTAGATGATCTCTTTATCAGAGGAAGTGATATCGTCTCCAACACAAATAAAACAGTCTTTGAAGAAGAACCTGCCATCAGGATTATACTTCGATGTATACAAAAGCTTCTTGGCTTTGAGACTATCTTCGAGCCATGTCGAGGTTACTACCGGTATTATCGCGTCTTTTGCCAATTCGTACTCAATGAACTCGATAGAATCGCTCACAATGAAGTCTATGGCATACTTCTCCACATAATTTATGTCGTTTTGGGATTCCTCTTTGGTATACACCTTCCCACCACCGTCCTCCACCTGTGCTTGTAATTGTGTGAGTGTCTCGTTGTTCGAGCCCAGCTTAATGAACAAGAAGGTGGTATCTTCAAACATGATGGATACGCGTTTGTTACGAGTCGCGATCTAGTTGTAGATTGGCGATGGGCGTAGCTCCACCGCTATCCCCGCGACGCTTACGATGGTGTGTCGTTCGGAGCTCTAAGTTCAGAATCTGAATCTGAACCTGAGTCTCATCATACCAAATCCAGAAACCCCAAAACAACGCGTTGATCTTCGTAGAGTAGAAGCTGTTGCCGAAAATCAAATGGTAGTGTTGGAGAGTCTCCATATGACAGTACCACATCTGTATCAGGCTTCATATTTGGACTTAACACCGTGCTTGAGAGTTCTAGAAGGAGCAATACTGGATTTTATTTACCGGGAACCATAGGGAGTTGAGAAGGGTTTACTTCGAAGAATCGCTTCCTTACGAGAAGGAACAGATTCTCAAGGTATACACCAATATCACTAAGGTGTTCCACAATATGGGCAAAATGTTGCATGAAGCATACGGAAGTGCTGACTCGGTCCACGAGTTGTTTGATGGAAAGAAGAAAGAGATGTTCAGGCTCTTTGAGCTGCTCGCAAAAGTGGCCTTGGAAAATCACCAAGCGAATTCTGCGTCTGTACAGACTCTGGCTGCAAATTTACAAGAGATCATTGACTCCAATAATAATGTGCTTGAAACACTCTTAGTCAATGCAGAAGCTGATGTGAAACAGTTGGCGGTGAGTCTCAACGTTCTGAGAGCTCAGGTGGCAAATGTACTTGAGGATGTGAAATCCAGTGGAGTCGATAAGGAATTTGAGTTGTTGAGACGAGAAGTCAAGTCCCTCGGAAATGAGGCACGTTCGGCTATAATTAAAGTGGGAGAAGAAGCACAAGCTCTTTTGCAAAAGGTCAGTTCCATAGCTGATGAGCTGACACAAAAAGGGGGATGTTGAATAGCCAGTTGAGTGAGAATAGTAACCAGGCTGGACACATACACAGGATCCTCGCTGCGGTGGTGAATGAGATCGTCGTCCGTAGACAGGGTATTCTTGGAGATAGTGACTATATTTCCCAATTTCTATACGAGTTCTTGGGTGGGTTGGAAAAGCCTTTAGCTGAGCTCCAGCAAAAAATTGACGACTATGTAAAAACAGTCGATGCAAAAACCAAACAAAGTGTTGAGGAACTCGAAGAAACCAGCAACAGAATCAGTCCCCTCCTAAGTATGTTTCGGTCTGGTTACTCTCTAGTTGCGAGTATCTACCGCTTTTTCAACTTAATCCTGGCTAATGCCAGTGACTTCTCGGAACACGTTGTGCGTCACTTACTGCACTTCATTACTTCTAAGAAGAACCAAATAGTCAACATCCTATTCTGTGTTTCTATTATAGCTTACTCCGTAGTGGTGTGGATCGTGATCAGTGCAGTGTACGCTTTGAGGATGTCCAAAAAATACGCCCTTTTGATGCTCCTTCTATGTCTGGCAGTTGCTGTAAATTTTGTTGCACGAGGATACATGTAGTAGTGTGAAAGAATCGCAAAAACACATCAAGTAAAATCGAGATATGCAGGGCCGAATCGAATCCTCTGTCCAGAATAAAAATGGAAATTTAGTGTACAGTGCAAATCTCTTCAATATGGTGATACCTGGCATGGATACGGACATCTTCCCGAATCAAAAGACATGCATCTACACCAAAATGAGAATCGTCGAAACATGGCTCTCATAAGGAATACGATAAGATACCAAAAGAGGATGCACATTGCAAGGCGAGTGTTTTTTTTCTGGTTTTTGCAACGTGTCATCGACGGGTCGGGTATGGTGGAAGCCTAAACCGTGTATTCCAAATGTTAACTGGGCCCTTCCGGTTTATTGTTTTTTAGTTGTGAGCTGTTCGAAAAGTTAGGACCTAAAATGCCAGCTGAATTTTTGAAAAAAGGCTCGGAATATCGGCAACAATTTCAGGATACAGGCCCGAGATTCGGGACATGAGTGGCTTGGCATCGGATCTCAATTGGGGGATCCTACGATAACTGACAACAACCTTCATGTAGATTTACCTAACTTGAATTTCTATCTCATTTCAGTAAAATTGGTGCATTTAGCCCATTCAACAGAAATCAAAGAAGTCAGGTTTCACGCGCCATGGATTGAAAGTTGTATAATTTCCAGCCCCTATTATGGTTCCTCCGAACGGTGGACACATTTCCCCATCGCTATGGGTACCGAAGCGTCTACTGGAGAACTCTTGGTAGCAAGGCTCCGACTGTTAAGTATACGCACATCGATCATAAAGCCTTCAAAGAGATAGAAGCGAGATCCACAAAGTGCAAAGGTCCTCAATCCCCGCATGTGTCTTAGTGATGCCCGTAGTATTTTGAAACCAGGGCCTAATAGAACCGCTAGTTTCTGATTATTAAAAACCGAGTCCCCAATGCATCCGAGTTTAGTAACGGTATATCTCAGACCGCTCAAGCGTTCTGATTACGGTATCGTGACAATGTAGTAATTACAGTACAGCCACGTTCAAAAATAGACTCCACTGGACTTAATTAAAACTGCTTTGTACGTAAGCCTCATTTGATCCTTCGTGTTTGAGCCTGGGTGCCATTTACGGATTTAAAAACGCTCAATATAAAGCCGATGAGATGTTGGACAAAATATTTTTTCGTCGATCTTTCCCTCGTATGCCTTCTTTTGTGACTGATCCAACCTAATTGGAGTCCAGTTGGATATGCTATTGTTCCAACTTGCAGTTCCAGAGTTTACGACAATATACTTAATTCGACCTGGGATTCAATTCGGACAATTACTCAAAATCTCACATAGACGCGATTCTGAATCTGATAGTGTTCGTAACATATGCAGAACTTCGATTCTTGCATGTAGGTCTGATTGTGTGCGTTCGAAATTCACATTTTCCCGATTGGTTTGGAGCGAGGTAATTCATTTTTCATTAAAATTGATCTGGTCTAGATGTCCATATCTAAACTCCCAAACTAGAGAATCTGCAACATTTGACACCTGGCCTTAATGCTTAGGGAATTTGAGATGAAGGAGCTCATTTGCGATAGCCTTGGGCCACATAGCTCAAGCATTATTTAAAGTAGTCTAATTCCTTCATTAATTCACTCATGTGGAATTCCAAACTCTTGTTCCTACTTTCGCTTACAAAACCCATCATTTCCGCAGCAGCTCTCGTGGGATGCGAGACTTACGACTTACAGCCCGGTTGGAGGGTGGAGTACTTTGACAATGCCCCATTATATGTTGGTGACACCACTGCAGACACGCAACACCGTCAACAGACTCTTGTCTCTACAGACCAGGGTAATAACGTTTCGGCCGAGGTTTTGGGAGTCAGGAATATCAACTTCCTCTATAGTGATATGGCTGCCAGTGGTAACGATGTGAGACCGATCTATGGAAGAAATACCAATTTACCTCATTTTATCATGAGGCTCACCAGTTACTTCAGAGCAGATTCAAGTGGTGTTTACACGTTCCTGGTTCCTCAAATTGATGATACTATGATAGGTTACTTTGCCAGTGGTTATGACTGCTGTAGTGATGTGCGTAATATAACCACTAATCTGAACATTGACAACGCTGGTACCGTTGACTCAGGATCTCCTGTGGCCAGAGTGAGTATCAATATGACAGAAGGACAATACTATCCTATGAAGATCTTATACTACAACCTGGCTCCCAAAGGGGCATCTATTTCGCTTATTGTCGCATATCCCAATGGTACCAGTCAAGCTGATAACTTACCGTTCTTTTATGCCAAGTCCACAGAAGGATGGTGTGAAACCACTTTCACCATTCCTTGGACTGGATCAACCACTAGAACCATCACTCACTCTGCTGCTTCTGGGGCTACTACATCTGTGGAGGTTGATACTCCTACTTTAGTAGAAGGTAAGATCACAACTTACACGACTCCTTGGACTGGAAGCACCACTAGGACTGTTACCCATACACCAAGTCAGTCAGGTGGAACCACTAGCGTTGAGGTTGACACCCCTGCCAAGATCACGACCTTCACAACTCCTTGGACCGGAAGCACCACTAGGACTTTGACCCACACACCCACTGGATCTGACGGTACTACAAGTGTGGAGATCGACACACCTTCTAGAGGTCCCACTACTGTCACTACTGGGTGGTCTGGCTCTACCACCAGGACTATCTTTCATACTCCAAGTAAATCAGGTGACAAAACAACTGTTGAGGTCGATACTCCCACCGCACGTGCAACTACTTATACCACCCCTTGGACGGGCTCAACCACAAGAACTGTGACTCATACTCCGAGTCAATCTGATGGTACCACGGCTGTTGAGATTGATACTCCTGTTGAAACTCCTTCCAGCCGTGCAACTACCATTACTACACCATGGTCTGGTTCTACAACAAGAACTATCACCCACACTCCTAGTGAGAGCGACGGTACTACCACTGTTGAAATTGACACACCTACTGCAGGTGCAACTACTGTCACCAGCGGTTGGTCTGGATCAACAACTAGAACCATCACTCATACCCCATCGAAGTCTGGAGACACGACCACTGTTAAGATTGATACTCCAACAGGAGGTGCTACAACCTTCACCACTCCATGGACCGGCTCCACGACTAGAACTGTTACTCACACCCCTGAAGAAAGCAACGGTACGACAACTGTGGAAGTAGATGTCCCTTCCGGCGGAGCAGTCACTTACACCACTCCATGGACCGGCTCCACGACTAGAACTGTTACTCACACCCCTGAAGAAAGCAACGGTACGACAACTGTGGAAGTAGATGTCCCTTCCGGCGGAGCAGTCACTTACACCACTCCATGGACCGGCTCCACGACTAGAACTGTTACTCACACCCCTGAAGAAAGCAACGGTACGACAACTGTGGAAGTAGATGTCCCTTCCGGCGGAGCAGTCACTTACACCACTCCTTGGACTGGATCCTCTACCAGAACAATCACCCATACTCCTTCGAAGTCAGGTGACTTAACTACTGTTGAGATTGACACCCCCACCGGAAGTGCTACAACCTTCACATCCACGTGGACCGAGTCTACCACAAGAACCGTGACCCACACTCCCAGTGAATCCAACGGTATCACAAGTGTTGAGATCGATGTTCCTCCTGAAAGTATCGTAACTTACACCAGCACTTGGAGTGAATCCACCACCAGAACTGTCACTCACACTCCATCTGAATCCGATGGAACTACCAGCGTCGAGATAGACGTACCTCCTGTAAGTGCAACTACCTTTACTACCCCATGGACTGGATCTACCACCAGGACAATCACGCACACTCCTAGCGAGTCGGGTGGTACCACCACTGTGGAAGTTGACACGCCAACTGGAGGTGCTACTACCTTCACTTCCACCTGGACTGGCTCTACCACCAGGACATTGACCCATACTCCCAGCAATTCTGATGGCACTACCAGTGTCGAAATCGATGTTCCTCCAGGAGCTGTTACAACTGTCACTACTCCATGGACCGGGTCAACTACTAGAACAATTACACACACACCTAGCGAGAGTGACGGTATCACAACTGTGGAAATCGATGTGCCTCCAGCAAGTGCCACTACCTTCACCACAACATGGACTGGGTCTACCACAAGAACCGTGACCCATACTCCCAGTGAATCCGATGGAACTACCAGTGTCGAGATTGACGTACCTCCTGGAAGTATCGTAACTTTCACCAGCACTTGGACTGAATCCACTACTAGAACTGTGACCCATACTCCCAGTGAATCTAATGGCACTACCAGTGTCGAGATCGACGTACCTCCGGCAAGTGACACTACCTTCACTACAACATGGACTGGTTCTATTACTAGAACTGTGACTCACACTCCAATCGAATCTAACGGTACAACAAGTGTTGAAATCGATGTTCCTCCTGGAAGTATCGTAACTTACACCACCACTTGGACTGGATCCACCACCAGAACTGTCACTCACACTCCATCCGAATCCGACGGAACTACCAGCGTCGAGATTGACGTTCCTCCGGTAAGTGCCACTACTTTCACCAGCACTTGGACTGGAAGCACCACGAGAACTGTCACTCACACTCCAAGCGAATCTAATGGAACTACCAGCGTCGAGATTGACGTTCCTCCTGGAGGAGTCACCACAGTAACAACTCCATGGACGGGCTCA
>JAKTTO010000024.1:0-179403 GCA_030581535.1 Yamadazyma siamensis
TAAACAGGGGTGGATCCTTTACACCCTGAGGTATTTCCGCGAGAGCTCGGGATGAACCCTCTGGGACCGGAGACAACTGCTCTTCTAGAACCAGGCGCAACTGCCGTTTTGGAAACGGGAGTTGCTCTCGACGAACCCTTTAGCTTCTTACTGGATGAATTGACATTTGGGGGATTTTCAAGGTTTACAATACCACGAAAAGGAGGGCTCAGTACAGGAGGGCTTCCCCGAGAAGTATTGGCCAAAATTGCAGGGTTCAAACGAGCGGGTCCATTATTCGTGGGGGCACCCGGTCTTCGTTCGGAGCCCAAAAGACCATTCGAAGGGGCCTCATTTCTTCCAGCATCACTTTGCAGTGGGTTGTTGTTGCTTGAAGGCCCGGGGGGGTTGTCCACAGTGCCTGGAGGGATGTGAGTATCGTTGGCTCTCAATGAACTTCGGTCTCCACCACCGATCCCTCCTCCGTTTTGGCTACCAGAAGGACTCGATATGCTGTTTCTCGACATGTTACTTCTCGACACTAACTCTTCAAATCTGTTCGGGTCAGTGCAATTTCCAGGACACCTATTTTAATTGAATTACAATAGGTTCCAGGTACAAATATAAATGTAAGACACAAATGCGCGGAACTTTGACATTTGGCTGCAAATTAGCCCCGACACGCCCTACCTGATCAGATAATCAGATCACGTGAGTGGACCCTATCAAGTGTTTGGGTCCACGAAACACTAAACCGTGATATGATGCCAGGGTCAGCTCCAGGTGGTTTTCATAGACTTAAAGCCTCTTCCTGGTCGGTTAAATGAAACTCGGGGTAATCTGGGGGCGAATATCGTTCCTTCTGCAGGAAAAGTGATAGCAAATTGGGTTTGTTTATGGGGTTCGGGAATTCAAATTTAGGCTATTCAGCCATTGGGGTGTTTAATTATGAAGTTCTTGGAGGCATTGAGGTACGGAGAATGTTGGAGCTCTTGGGGTTATTAAGGTTTTCGAATTTGGTAAATTAAGCACATCAGACTCTGCTGTGATACGTCTCCACCCTGACAGACTGATGAGTGTCGGTCTCATGTTCCACTCTCATGATTCCTGCGAAATCTCTCCGAATTCACTTCACTCTCATAGTTCTGTTTGAACTTCCTCCAAGTTTATCAATTTACTCCTCTGAACTCACTGCCGAAATATACAAAGACCTCCTTCAGACCGTAACCTTACCTCCAGATCAATGCCAGTATGTTTCAAAATGGGTAACCAGCTGCTCATCTACGCAAGCCTATCGCAATCGTTCATACTGTCTCTGATACTCCATAATGTCGCATACTCAGCCTGAAAGAGGATGTCCCAAGACCTCGTACTTGATTGTCCAGTGTGGTACTGCAGTATGAGTGGATGAAACGACTGGGCCAGACGGGTGCTAATCAAGAGAGTAGTCACCCCACACCGACTCGTCAAACTTTTTGACAAAACTTCATAGAAACTTCACTGAATTTTCAGTCGCGCTGTCGTGAATGTTAGTTCCCTAGCGATTTCGCGAAGATATTTGAACATCGCACGACGATAGGAATTTATATATATATTCTCTCTTCCGTAAGGAAGAGGGAGAGGAAAAATCATAGCATAATATATGACCCGTTCGTTGTAAGACAAGGACCTCTTGCGAGAGCTTCATCGCTGGACCTAAGGAAATACTGCCGTAGCTATTGGCGCCGAACCAGAGTAAATAGTACTCATGGCGTGAGAGTCGCACAGACTCAGCTACAAATTATCAGATTTACAGTCTCGATGTATTTCAACAAAAGCTAGCACTTTCAGTTGATGAACACATCCTCGGAAACTGCCTGCCGGCAGGACAGCCGGGATACTCGCTTGAGATAACCTTGCATGCATTTCATGTACATGCACGCCTCGAACTACTCCCCTATTAGGCAAAATACCAGTCTGATGCTGGATCACTAACCAGATGACGTGGACGACTGATTAAGCCGCAGACTTCACCTCGTTGGAACGCAGCACCTAATTGGTTGAATCCCACTAGAAACTGACTGATTTCATCTTAATTAGAAAGCATCACCTCCCAGGTAAATTCATTGGTGAATTACGTAAGCCGCTGAGAGCCATCGGCCGTAAGAACTTAACGGCCGTACGATCCCAACAAAGGTTTTCGGCCTTACAATCCCAACAAAATGCTTGGGCCGTACGATCTCAACAGAATACTTCGGCCGTACGATCCCAACAAAAGGCTTGGGCCGTACGATCTCAACAGAATACTTCGGCCGTACGGCTCCAAAAGGGCGTCTCGACCAATGATAAAAGGAGCCTAAATCACCATTAAGTGATTCATAATCATCAAATCCAATGGAACAATCAGGCACCTACAAATTAATGTCGAAATTGAAGCCTCCTAGAAAGGGAGAGGAGGTGGTATTGAAATTGGATAGTGACACCTTGAAACAGGCTCAAGAAGTTCTTAACATCGTTAGAAAAATCGGAGAGGCAGCCAACCGAATCAAACTAGTCCTCGACACTGGTGAGGAAACGACCATCACTAAAACGGTCGACGATATACAATTGCCCCAACCGTCTGCTGAACAAGAAAAGGAGGCAAGGTCCAACGCTGAACAACGATTCTCACAAATTGAGAAGTTGATCAAGAAACTACCTGCCACAAGAACAGGAAATGCAATGGACACCAAAGCCAAAACAGCCTGGTTATTTGCTTTAATGCAACTCGATCACTTCTTCCCTGAGATGACCACCTTGTTGACTATCGATCACGAGGAACGGACCATAAGCATGGTAAGAGACTACCTTGACAGAAACCCCGATGTGGATATATCCACTCCTGCATTCTGGGTATGGGTGGCACATACAAAACATTTAATCCACGGAGAATTGGGAAAGAGATTAGGTAAGACAAAGCTATCTGACTTCATCAAGCAAGTCATGAATTATGATGCAGAAGTCTACAACTCGATGATGGCTTCCGTTGTCGCCGAAATTAAGGTCAAGTTTGATAGAGCTATCAACAGTAACACTGACAAAAACGAGTTCGCTGACAGTTTGAGGGCGGAATACCATAAAATCTTCGTACAAGGTTTCATGTCAATCCCACAGACATACTCAGCATACTTATTCAATGAAGATGCAGAGAGATTCTTATATCAGTATTTTCGGCAAGGAGCTCACGTTAACGCGATCTGCGCTACTTTCGTCGAAGATGTTGGACTCATGTCATCGTTGAGTACTTTACGCCACGAAAACGAAGCGATGTTCGACAAAGTCGACCTCGAAAAATTCAACGAGGCCGTCGCAAAAGCTCAGATGTTTTACCTCAGGGATAAGAAGCCTAGACAGCAGGGAAAAAACACAAAACAAAAGGAAAAAACTCCTTTGAAGGACTGGCAATTAAGCCGGGCCGTATCTAAGTCAATAACCAATAAAGAATCTTTCAACCCTGATAATGCGACTACAGGCATCAAAACCATCAGTAATGTCATCAGCTCTGAGATTCCCGGCATAGAACCGGGGAGAACGGTACTTGACAGTGGAAGCGAAGTTACAATCGTTAATCAGATGTCAATCTTGAAAGATATTGAACGTGACTTTGAACCGGCCGACGGCTATTCCGATTTTACTGAAGGGAATCCCAGACTCAGCTACGAAATATCAGTAAACCGCAATGGAATACGCTAGATTGTAGCTGAGTTTGTGCGACTCTCACGCCATAGGAGAATACAACGTGACTGGTGGAAGAATTATCAAGGATTTATTAATTTCTTCACAACTTCAGATGAAGTACATCGTGGATACGTTGTGGCTGTTTTCTCAGGATGAATGAAAGTTAATAAAAGGGCCAGTACTTTCATTGGTTGAAAGTATTGGCATGATGTGACATTATATAAGAGGTATCTACAACCGTTTTTGTGGCCCGTCGTAAAGTATAAATGCATTCAAAATCTAATCTAAGTATTTTTCAGATGAATTCTCATATGTTGCAGTACTCTGTAGCAGAAGATACGTGGTACTCGCCGAGCCATGTACTCATAATGGCTCAATGGTTTGTTCGACAGTCTGATATAACAACCGACTTCGGCGAATAGGGCAGGTGAAGTCATTTTTGTCAATGGGCTGGAACCAAAATCACCATTCTTCACTTTTTTGACAAAATGAATCATAGTTTTATGAACTCTATACCATTGAATGAAGCCCCTGATCTTTTCTTCCACTCTTGCTTTCCAGGCGTGACCAAACATTACATCCATTCGAAAAAAACATGGATTCTCACCTGTCTTATGGAAGTTGTCATGCAAGAAAATGTGGTAAATTTCTTTGTAGTCACGAGTCCGGTACCTCCACATGTACTTGAAAAATGCAGGATTCAAATCCATATAACCTCCATTTGGTATTCTATTCTGGGGCAGCTTCAATGGTGGTATATTTTTTGCGAGCTCGAAATTGTATGGTCTTCTCTTTTGAGGTGTCCGTTTGAGTCCACCATCCGTCCTTTTTCCAGAGGACACTACATCCTCGTCAGGATTAGAAGACGAATCCTGGCTCGAGGGTTTGTAATTGACGACTTTCAAATCACGTTTCGGTCTGGAATGCTTTTCATTGATGGCTATCTCTTCTTCGATTTCTTCGGAGCTCTCCGGCTCATAAGCAGCATCCCCTGTATCCGATGTACTTTCAAAGGAGATAAAGTCCTCATGGTCAGTGGCATTGATTCTCAACAATGGATCATTTTCAGAAGCCTCAGAGTCAGCTTTGTTATTTGAAGGATCGTGTATTAGGCTGGGGCTCCTCGAGTCAGTGATGATGATCAGATGTTCACGTTCCGTTGAACCAATTTCGCCAACCGCAGGTTCAAACCTGGAAGAGTTCAGTACTGGTTGTGAGCGCAATATTCTTTGCAACATTGTGATGTAACTTTGATGCTCAAACTTGTTTGAGCCGCTTCCATTACTAGTTTCTACAATACCAGTGGAAGCAAAAGCATGTGGTGGATGGTAACTTCCAACGTTCCTGGTACCCAACATGAAATTCAGATGATTGGAATCGATTGAAGCGATTTCATGAGAGCCAGAGCTAATGCTGGTCAGCCCAGCACCTTGAAGAAAAACGCTATCATTCGAAGCATCCTGGTTGTAACTTTGTCTCTGAGCAGCCGGTCCAGTATTAACATCATGAGATTGATCCAGTAAAAATATTGGAGTCATCATCACACCTCCAGTGTTCAAGGTCGTACCTGATGAATCTGGGTTCGTTACAGGACTGGATGTAAAATCAGGGCCTTTATTTGTGGAGGTGTGATAGGCTGTCATGGGTCCACAAACACTGTGAGAAGGCGTGTCGTTCGATACCACCCTTGCCTTCTGAATGGAAAGAATTGGAGATACTGGTGGAGGTATTGCTTTCGTTTTCTTTTGTGCTCCACTGGATGCAACCGAATTTGTGGTATTCATATTTCAATCAAATCAGTTGTATCTGTGCAACATACAAACGTAAAATTGAGCGCGACCTCCATGAATACTATGACTTCATCTAGTGTCGCATTTTTGGGATATACGGGCCAGCAGGTGGCTTGCGAGATCTACATAAAGCACTTGGCAGATGTGCATATGGTACTAGGGGATCGGGGATCCAGCTGGGCTGTCTCTATTACACCTTTGGCTTCATTTGCAATCTCTAGACCCTGGCTGCAAATTTGCAGCCAGGGTCCCTCACTCCTAGTGCGAAAACGAGGTATAATCTCACACGAGAAGATCCTGTTAGGAATTGAGCACGTAATCAATGTAGAAATTGAGTACCCAAGGCCACTATGGGAATTGCGTGGGTGCTCCATTTTACTTGGAGGGTAGATTGTACTCGTGCCGAAGAAATGTCCCATTCTTTCGAAGTCAATCACTGTTTCTACAGGAGCCCCGAACCCAACGACATGTTGGGTGATGGACAACTCTTCTGATTGGTTTTAAGTTTTCTTTGAGATCCACGACGTCTGTCAGAATCCGTTGAGATTTTTCATGCACATGTACATGTCCCATCTCTGCAAATATGGAAGTAGAACTGTTGTGGTTAATATAAGTTGAGGAGTTCATCATCTATAGTGAGGTTTTGATTTCACCAGACTCTGGTTTTGAAATTTGAGCATATTCGAAGGATCATCACACTTTCATGCGAGCTTTCTCGGATTTTAGCCTCACCCGCCTATAGTTCTATATTCACTTTATGCGGAACAGTTATTTACACTTATACACTTTATATAGTATAAGTTATATATGATATTTCTTGCTTAGGTTCTTCATTTGAGAAGTGAGAATTATTTTGGGCCTTCTCAATCGACCAATTATGACCAAATAGAAAAGAGAGATTGGTACGTTCCAGTGTGACGCAAATTCTACCATGTGATTTCGCTGAACTCTTGAAGGTTGGTTGATTTTTGGCGGATATTACTTCAGCCAGAATCGCCAGATTCTGTAACAAATTGTCCAATTTTCGAAGACGAAAATACTCTCCGTCGTATTGTTATTGTCACATACTGTTGTGGAAGATCACAACACCCTCTTTATGAAACCTGAAACAATTGATCACCTCCGGTTTCTTCCAAAACAAATTGGCCATATTCCCAGAAACTAAGGGATCCCACGTGGAAGTTCTGGCTGCCTTGAATAATTGCGAGATCAAACTTTCATCACGTGAAGTTGCAGAGAAGTATCAGTCTCTGAGCTTCCCTCAGTAGCCTTGTACTGATTATAAAAAAAATGCCCAAATGAAGAGGGTCTTGATGTTCGGAAATGGGGTACTTTCTGAAGGTATACAAACTGGTGATAGAGCTCAAGTTGAGAATAGAGGAGAGATAGAAGCCTGGGAAATATAAAAGTAGAAAAACGGACAAGTAGAGAAACAGAAATGAAGGAAACAGAAAATTAAGAAGTGTTCAATGACCTTCAGTTGCAGAAATCAGGGCCCTGTCGCAGCCGAGTAAGCGTTAACGTTGATGGGGAATCGCCTTAATGTCGCTCCTCATGCTCCGTGCAGAGATGGTAGGTTTGAGTGTCTAGCAACCACACGTCGGTGCGATGATACCGTTGGTAGACATGGCGGTGCGGAAATTGAAATCGCGACCGCGTTGTTTTCTTTATCAACATGGCAGAGGGAATGACCAGCTTCGAGTTGCAACAAGAGGTGGACAAAATCCTCCACCGCAACGACATCGACATCGACATCGACACCGCCACCTCCACTACCGCCGACTCCAGCTACAACGAGTTCGCGGCGGACGCCGTTCTCACCAACCCCAACAACTCACAAACTGAAAACGGCGACGGTGAGGTGTCAAATTCTAACACCGCCATTTATCCGCCCAAACTCCCCGACTCCAAAACCGCCACCAAAAAACCCATCAAGTTCAAGGTGCGCAGAGTCAGCCACGAAAACACCCCCGACACGTCGGAAGCGGACCACAAAAACCAACATTTGAAGAAAGTGCAACAACAATATGACGAATGCGACAAGCGAATACAGAAAATCAACAAAGAAATCAGTTTCCTCAAGAGACTTTTGCCTCCGTATAACGTAGAAATTGACTACCACACGCGGGTCAAGATCGACAAGGCCATTGAGAAGTTGGGGGCCAAGAATGACGAGTTGAACAAGAAGAAGTACGGGTTGGGGATTACTTTGAGTAGGCTTTGGCGAGGCGTTGATGATAATGATATTTGGGTGAGGACAGTGAGTAACAGTTGATTAGTTAGGTTGAGTGGAAGTGTATAAAGTGCCGTTGGTGACTGCTAGGGATTGTTAATTACTAGAGTTGAATTGTCACTGGTGGATTGTAGTTTACGATGTCGAAGGTTTTGCAGACAGTGTTCAAGTAAATGCTGCCAGCAGATATCAATCGATATCACGTCACCGATATTTAAATTGTGTATTAATGAACAAACAATACGACCACAATCTTGGCAATCGTACACACGGTTGTGGGCGATCACGTAGTCACATGACCTCATGGATTCCTAAAATATCTTCGTACAGCATGAACAACATTATGCCAGATTAGGCGACACTCTACTGGATTGGCAACCACAACAAGGGTGCATAGGGGTCACGTGTACAGATAAAAAAAAAACAATCAGAACTTGTAGTCACGTGTATATATCATACAGTCACGTGCGGTGTCAGTCATAGTCATATTTACATTTGCATTACATCGTTAGTTCAGTCGGGGCTTAGTCATGATCGGAGGAAGCACTAAGTCCACCCCGCGGTCCGGGTTCGGAAGAAGCACCGACTTGTGTGCCAGCCCAAAAGCTGACAAGTCCGGCGACGCCAACGGCTTGAATCCCGTCTGGATGGTCAACGGCGACGGCACCGGAAGCATGGACGTAGCATTGGACCCAGGCGCGGACCCAGGCGCGGACCCAGGCGCGGACCCAGGCACAGACCCAGGCACAGACCCAGGCACAGACCCAGGCACAGACGTGGCATTGGAGCTGCAGTTAGGCGACTCTCGCGAAGCAGTGGTGTAGTTACTGTCCCCAACACTCAAGTTGGAGGAGAGTAATCCCGTGAGAAATGTAGACAAGTTTGCGTTGAAAGTGTCCAAAAAAGATCTGTGGCCCGTGAAATCGAGCCAGTTGTTGTAAATACACTCGAGCCTCTCAAAGATCCTCAAGTACCAGCTTGGGTCGTTGGATTTAAAGTCGGCATCGTTGCCATTCAACATGTACAAGCAGCACTGGACGATGTAGTTATTGTACAACTCGGGGTTTTTGGGGACGTTAAGAAGGATCTTGAACATTGTCAAATACCATTCGATCAACAAACAGTTGACGTTGTTCTTGTGGAAGTGTGGGAGTTTATGGATGTTGAAGAGATTAAACTTGTCGTTGAGAAAGTTGGCATTGAAGATGAGTGGGAAGCTGATGATGCCCAAGTTGTTGTTGATGTCACCCACAGGGCTGTTGAAGTACGGTATAAGATTGTTACCGAATTTGAAAGAATCAGACTCTAAATTGGTAACGATGAACACCTGAAAGTTGAAGTTGTAGGTGTAATTGTAGTTGAAATTGTGGTTATAGTTGAACTCTCGCAACGCAATCTCAAGCAATCTATACTCGTACCTGTGCACCGGATGGAAGATGTAGTGCACCAACAAGTCAGTGAATTTGACCGGACAGTTGATGATCAACTTTTTCTTGAAAAGCTCAAAGATCTGGTTCTCCAGCTGGAGATTGATCACCGACTTGTTGATCAAGATGATGGAGTTATGCAAGCTGTTTTTCAGGTCGTATATCAAGAGCTTGTTGAACTGCACCAAATGGTTGAGCTCATTGCTGAGGGTGCACGTGACGATGTCTTTTAACATTTCTTCCTCTACCACTACCACCGATTTGGACAAGTTGGTCATGAGCTCGCTCAATGTGTGGCCTTCAACCACCTCCTTGTTCAAAAATAGCGAATACACCTTGGGCGGGTACCCGTTACAAAAATAGTTGGAAAGTAGCACGTAAAGGCTCCAGAAAAGAGTCATATTGGCCTTCAAGAGAAACGAGCTTTCTCGCTCCTGTTGAAGATTTGTCATTATGATAGACGAGATGTCGTTCAAGTAGTTGAAGATCAAGTCCGAGGTCACATTAAGCGTTGACGTCGTGTCTTTGGTAGACTTTTCGAGTTTATGCACCTCAAGATTGTACACCTCGAGATTATACTCCAAGTAGATGAAATCCAACAAAAATAAGTTTGTGAGAATCTCGAGCTGGTTCATGAGATTATTGTTGTTGTAGTTGATGGGGATGAGCTTCATCGTCAAGAGGCTCCAGCCCCGGTTGAAGAACTGGAGCGAAAGCGCAAACTCATTTTTGGTATTGTACCCTATACACAAAATGGAAAGCAACAGAACTATGCGGAAGCTGTTGAGATCCACAAAGTTGATATTCAGGTTAAGGTACTGCACGAGTTTCTTCAACACCAGTTTGAAGATCGGGAACTGGGTATTGTTGAGGAGCTCCACATACCCGATTAGGAACACCTCGTTAATTTCGTCGGCCGGAAACTTTCCAATGTCGGAGTCGAACTGCACGAGCACTTGGTAGAGTTTTTTTCCCACCGATAGCAAATTGACCAACTCGTTGTTTTCCGAGACTCCGGGTTTGGACACGGCGATAGAGCCGGTGGAGTTGCTTCTGGGTTTGGTATCGGCGGGAGCGGGCGGCTTGACGACGACGTGGGAGGAAAGATCCGGTAAGAGCTTGGGCGGATGCGATGGTAGTGGCGGGGGCGGTGGCGGTTGCAAGTGCAGTTGCAGTTGCGGTGGAGGCGGTACCATGGGCATGGGGAATGCGGCCACCAGTACTGTTGAAGGACTCACTTCTTCTTTAAGTGGGGGCGGCACCGGCGGCACTTGAATTGGCGGCACCTGAACTGACGGCACTTTTGAAGGTCCCTGCGAAGATCCCTGTGGGGCCGCGTTGCTCGTATGCGCACTAGAATCTACCTTCACCCGGGACTTTTTGTCCTTGCCATTCGACAGACTCAAATGGATACTATGTACGGTCCGACAATGTCGTTGTAAAAGATCCCGCCTTACAAAAGCCGACGTACAATGGGTGCAGTGGAAAGGCTTTTCATTCGTATGGCTCCGCTCATGTCGTTGTTTGTGTTCCAGTCTTGTAAACGCTCTGGCACAAAATGCACAAACGTATTTTTTCTGCACTGCCATTTCTTCACTCGGTTAATTCAATACAATAAACTGGGAAAGACTTGTTCCGATCTCAACAATTGTAGGATGTATGATAAATTACGAGTTCACTTATTTGCCAATCACGGGGCATGGGATTGGATCATGTCGATATTTATATAATTTTTGACGGGTTGGTTTCTTTTTTCAATTGCCCCGCATTGGAGTCTACAAACCCCCAGGTGCATTCTGGGGAACCGACCGCTGGCTTAGGGGCACGGAGCCCCACTGGCGGGCGGTGGGGCTCGGTGGGGGGGAGAGACGCTGAAAGTCGCACCGACACTGAAAGTCGCGCCCGCTGGTGAAATTTTGTACCGTGCTGTACCAACCCCGGCGACTGTAAAACTTCCATACGTCCAGGGAACTTTGGAGTTACGGTGTTAATCTCCGCCCTGGTCTCCACCATCGCCATATGCGTGTGCCATGGTCCCCGCTGTAGTCCCCGCCATTGTCTGTTCTAATTTTCTGGAAGACCCTTTGCACTTATTGGTACTCCGCAATCCCGCTTTTGTGCTTCGATGACTTCACCTCCTATTATCTTGAAACTAAACCGACTGTGTCTAATTATTGTAATTTTTCATAATTCAATATGATTCTGTTGTCGTTGGTGCTACAATTCCATTGGTACGACACAGGGCCACATTTGACACAGTCGAGAACTACACATTTGTTGCAATACTATATCGGCACTTGCATTGGATAATGCGATCCTAGTATAGCTCCCACTACATGCATTTACGATCTATTTCGTTCCCTCATATGCAGTTACGGCGGATGCTTAATACCAATGCAGCAAACTATGCACCCCCACATTGATGCAACCTTACAGTTATGGTGCGCAATATATCCTGTACATCGATCCTCTCGACTCCTGCACACAGCACCAATGGTAAATTGTCGCAAACTTCCATTGACAAAAATTGCGAGATGGCTTCTTCTTCACCTTCAATATCGCCTGCATTGTTCAAAATCGACAGTAATGAAACCCTTTTGAATGTCCACACTCATGGTACTGACTCCGCCACCTCGAATGACTCCGACGCTGAGTCCATGCTAACTTTTACCTCCAACGAAACCCTCACAAATACCATCTTCAACACCTCGATCCCGCTTTCTCAATATACTCTAAAACACTTACCAATCGTCAGCAATTTTTTATCTAGCGACGTGCAAGTGTACAAAAATGACCAGGATCTCAATAACTACATCAACAACAAAAGCTCGGGCCCCGGGCCGATTCTTTCCACGTCGCTGTCTGTGTGGAATTATTTCAAGCTCAATTCGCCATTTTTAACCATCAATCGACATACCAATGGCTCAAAACACCTATATTGCAAGGTCTTCTTCAAGCTGCTCCATAAAAACCTTTCGTGTTACGTTCTCATATTCTATGGAGAAGGGGATGGCGGCAATAGGGTATGCTTACTCATGAATAACGAATTAAAGCCATATGTGGATTGCATGTGGGAAAATACAAAACTCCGGATCCTCGGCACTTCAGGCACAACTTCCACGTTTGGGAACGGATTAATCAAGACTTTCATAGTGGATCATCAATATCCCACTCTTTGTGATAACGTGCGAATTGAATTCAAGACCGACCAACTCCAGGTGTCATCTCTAAAAGACATTAGCATCCATTTACCGGATTCAAACGACCTTTTGACCAATCTTTTGTCTCATAACAAGGCACATGTGAATCAGAATCTCTCCAGGACCAAAACAGCTGTCAATGTTCCCATGGGGACGTTCATGGATGGCAATTTCCGGTTGAAAAAAGTCGTCAAAAGTGGATATATCAAAGTGTTCGATCACACTGATAAGGACGAGGAGCTTAGTGACACGGCCATGGTTCTCTCGTGTATATTACTTGCATTGAGAGAGCTGGAGACCCGGAAGAATAAAGGTACCAACAAGCCTACGTTTACCCGATGATTCAGAGATAGGGGAACTAGATACCGAAGTAGGCAACGTGAAACGATAATTACAAATTTGATAATAGGAAGGATGGGCGTGACTTCAGTGAACGAAAGGGCATGATGAAGAACATTCAGAGCAAACCACACAGCTTTTGTTTCACCAGTACTTTTGTATTTCACACAGAATATATATTTGGCAACGCTAACAGAGGAGTCGTTCGCTTAATTCTTCCCAGTCGGTTCTTTTTTCAGTCGGTTGATAAACCACCCACCTGGTTTTTATGCGATTACACCATTCTTTTTATGCAAAAGGTCCTCGTAGAAGTCCCCGAGAATATCCTGATATCCTGGGGATCATCGTACTCTCTTGAAAATAAGAATACTATTTGCAGTATTTGATGATTCACAGAGAAACCATATCGTTGTGCATTCATGGTGGATGTTGTTTCTTGTGAAGAAATTACTACCCCATATCATCAAATTATCTCAGTACAAGATTGGTGAAATTCACGATAATAAGATGAGTTAGAATCGTCTCCAAACATCCCTTGGTAACTCAAAAAAATAAAAAAAAATATAAATGCATACAGAAACACAACCCACCAACTATATATCACTTTCAATGCCCCTGGAAATCTTCCATTCCCATGGTGTCTCACTTACCAGTACCCTCAACCTAATGATTTGGGTCACGTGACTGAGGATTGCATCGTCTCATGACGTGCGACAATCACGAGCGATGGAAAAGCCTTGGATCTCGCAATATTCACAAAAGTGTGTATTTGATAGATTGCCTGTGCCCACAGTTACCCTCAGATCGTTCCGAAACACAACCACATTGTGTTCTCAGGTGCTCTGGGTTTTGCTGGCTTATCAAAGATCGCATTTATTCTATCTCTGCTCGCGCCACGAGGTTCCACACAAAAGTAATCTGGTTCTATCCACGATTGACACGTGACTAACCTGTGAACAGTATATCTGAACCTACGGCTGGTCGCTTGCAATCACGGACCTGGTTTGTGGATCCCCGTAGTGACCATGACCCGCCGAGCGGTGTTTCCACTCCCTCGCGGTAGCTCCAACCGCTCGCTCGCACAATAGTCGCGTCGCATGTTGCCGATACCAATACCGGATAGCCCCGCGCCATATTTCCTATCTTGGTATCTCAAGCGCGGGATTATCTTCAACCGATCCTGTCAAAATGCTCTCTCTATCCAACCGAATTTGGCGCCATAGTTGCCAGATGCCCTCTCATTCTTTGAACAATCGTCCACCTGATTACGTTCCCAATTTAGCCGCCTCTTTTGAACCCTTTTTCCTCATTTTCTCTCGCTTTTTTTCATGTCTCTTCCTCTGCATATGCAGCCCTGTAACAATCTCTATTCACAATCCTATGTCTTACGCGAATACTTCTTTTACATCTTCGTTTTTTCTACTCTGAAATCATGCCCACTTTCAGACAGCAAATGAAGGGGTTTCCCACATGGCAGATCTGTGTGATTTCCGTCATGCGGTTCTCAGAGCCCTTGGCGTTCACTTCCCTTTTCCCATATGTATATTTCATGATAAGAGATTTCGGAATCGCCGAGGACGAGGCCAGTATTTCCAAATACGCAGGCTATCTTTCATGTTCGTTTGCTTTGACCCAGTTCATGTTCACCATTCAGTGGGGAAGAGCCAGCGATAAAATAGGTAGAAAGTACGTGTTACTCACGGGGCTTTTGGGCACATGTTTATCGATGATAACTTTTGGTTTCGCTCCAAATTTTTATGTTGCATTGGCGGCTAGAAGCGTCATGGGTGCTGTGAATGGGAACATTGCGGTGTTAAGAACGGTCATTGGGGAGTTGGCCACCGAGAGAAAGCATCAAGCCATTGCTTTTTCCACCTTGCCCCTTCTATGGAATATAGGTTCCGTGATAGGACCTCTTGTCGGAGGATCTAGTTTCTTCACCAGACCCAAAAAGCATTCCATTTATACCACTGATTTGCACGTCAGCTCCAGATTCAGTGACTGGCATAACAAGTTCTTGGACAAGCATCCGTATGCACTTTCCAATATTTTCGTGGCACTGTTTTTGATGTTCAGCATTTTGATTGGGTTTCTTTTCCTCGAGGAAACACACCCTGATGTCAAACAAAAGAGGGATATCGGACTCGATTTTGGAGACGCTATTCTCCACTTCTTTGGATTCAAAACGAAGCAAAGACCTTGGAATGTGGTGGTGGGTTCTCAAGAATCTGAGCCTTTACTCTCAGGAAGCGAAAGCAGTAACGACTTGGATTCCGATATCGACATCGAGGCAAACGTGCCGCAGCCTCCTCAGCAACTTTACGCATCTGCTGACGAGTTTAACGATGAAGACAACGAAGATGCCGCCTCCATTGAGTCAGGAGGGTCTGTAGGAATTCTTTCCAGAAGAATGTCAGACGCTGTTATCAGAAGATATTCCTCCAAGTCGATCATCCGTCCCCAGATATCCAGAACCCTTTCGGTCCTCTCTGCATACTCTGGAATCCGGGAAGACGATGTGGATGTCTCGTCTTACGAGCAAGTCTTCACCGAGGGTGTCATTCAAACGATGATTGCCAGTTTTTTGATTTCATTCCACACCATCATTTACTCGGAATTCTTACCGATATTTTTGGCCAGTAAGTTAATGGTAGACAAACTCAAGTTCCCCTTCCGAATCACCGGAGGATTTGGATTCGACAGCGACTTCATTGGAACCATGATGTCCACCACTGGTCTCACTGGAATCTTTGTGATTCTCTTAATTTTCCCTTACTTGGACAGGAAAGTCAAATCCATCTACACATATAGAGCTGCACTGTGTATTTTCCCCGTTGTTCATCTCATGTTGCCTTTCTTCATTTTCACACTACACGAGTACAATCCCAAGTTCCCACCAGGATTCACCAAATTGTTGTTTTACGCCAACGCCGTTGCTTGCCAAACCGCCAACGCACTTGCATTCCCCCAGTTGGTGCTATTGGTTCACAGAGCTGCTCCCCCCAAGCACAGAGCCTTCATCAATGGTGCATCGCTCAGTCTTAACTCACTTGCCAGATTTGTAGCTCCTTTATTATGGGGAGGAGTGATGACGTTTTTCGATAAAAGAGAGTTGGGTGGACTTACATGGTATATTTTGGCTATTGTGAGTACTATCAGTGCCGCCAGTTCGTTCCTCATGAGGGACTACGATGAGGATTTGAAAGCTTCCCCTACATAACTGTAACTAATCGGGTAGTTTAATGGATAATTACGATTTGGTTTCGCAAGATCAAGTAGCATATAAAAGTTACACAAAACCTATTGTACACTTGCCACAAACACAATCACTAAAAGCGCAGAAAACATATTTTTTAGTTGTGGTTTTGGTGCGCGCACACCGAAGCCACCAATCACAGGTCTTCAAATCCATCACTGATAACGCCATCCCGAGGTCGTTACCCCGGTATCTACATGCACTAAGAATGATATACATTATTGATCCCTAGGTAAAAAACAACGTCCCATATTTATAAAACAACACACATAATGATAATAATACTTTAAATTTTTTATGAATTAAAACAATCGGTCTCACAGTCAAACGAGGTATTGGAAAGTAGAAGTGGTTATCATTAGTTGAAATGACAAGCCTGAAGGGGTAATTAAACAATTAACGAATGATTCGTGGGTTTGGAGATTTGCAGATTGGGACATACTAAAAAGAATTCACCAGGGATAAAGAAACAGGATTATCAATTCTGACAGCAAAGGGGTATCACCCATATAATCTGAGGAGCTGAACAAACAGGCCTTTTGGGTGCAGCCTGAAGTCAGCTCAAAAAAATTCACTGAAGGGACAAATTGTATGAGTACCTTTAGCCATTAGAATTGAATAATCACCATTCCAGAATCCAGTAATTCCAACCAACAAAATTTCCACCAACTTTCAAACAAAAAGTAGAAATCTCCAGGAGCCATCTCTTTAACAACAGTAACTCACTTCCAAACCAATTAACTCCAATACCAAGTTTAACAATGGGTTGGCACAAAACGTGCCGACCCTAGAATCTTTGTTGAGACTTTTTAGCCTTCAATTTTTTGGCAGTGATGGTAGCAACAACACCAACGAAAGCTAAAAATACTAACACGAACACTAAGATAACACCTGGTGGCAACATTTTGTTAATTAGAATTCAAGTTAAAAATTCGAATGACAAAAAAATCAAAGGAAAATTTTTTAGGTTCCGACAATCCAATTTATATTTATAGGGAAACTTTTTTCGGGAGGTTCAGTGGCATGCTCAAAAATGAAACGAGCCCTCACTTGTGGTTCGCACCGGGCATGTACGATCTGTGGTGCGAGGGCTGGTACCGATGGCGAGAGGGCTGGTACCGACGGTGCTGGCCCGGTGCGAGGCTACCGCCGCGGCTGTCCTACGGCTGTAGCGGGACTGACGGCAATAAAATTTTTTAATACTACGTAATCAATATCTACAATGCGAATGTTTCTGTGCACTATGTACACCACAATTGTTACGGATATTCCGGTAGCTGTTACGACTTTCCGAGCTACGTAACATTCGTAATCGTCTGATATGCTTTGCTTCACGTGAGTGAAAATTTCCCATTCACCCTTTCACCAAACGCTCCCTAATTTTACTTGCAACTTTCAGCCCGAATTCTGGGTTTTAAATGCATTATTTTTATCAATCTCGCTTGCTTCTGAATGCGGTAATACTCCTGCCATATTTGTCAAATTTTCCCCCCCATATGGACTCCGCATTGTTGGGCCACGCACGAGCTTATCTGTCAAATTGGAAAAAGAAAACGTATAATCTGTAGAACTGTTAGCATTGGATCTGAATCTTTCGTTATTGCACTGGTACTTCAACCACTGTGGCCATATTTCGTGGCTTGAGAACGGCCCACTCCCTTCGGCATATTTGTGATTTTTCCGGAGCCCCATTCCTCGGAATATTCTCGGAGATTCTCGGACTTGCCATAAATCCCTCAATCTCTTTATTGGGTTTCGGATGCCTTTTATAACTTTGAAAGTTCGTTATTATAAATCGTATTGTATTCGTTATATCTACTTCTCTATGATAACCTATGGTACACTTACTTTTCAAGAATGATGAAAGCATCAATTACAAAGAAGTTTCGAGAACGGGCTCCGGGTTTATTCTCAATTAAAGAATGAGAATTCAACCTCGTTTGATAGAAGGTAGAATGGGGGTATCACACAAGTTACACCAACTTAGGGTTTAGATCCGTCTTCGTCGGCGTGTCGGGAACAATTTCATCAGGTCCACAAACACCTGCGGCGATAGTCGATTTTGTTCGGTCAGTTGTGTGTTTTGTACTCGGTGAAACTGCTGATACGGTAGCGAGGGTATCACATTGGAGTCTGGAGTTGGTGGGCCTGAGCCATTCGGTCGATGGTCGGCATACTCCGTGTTGATGGACTCCGTGTGATACCCGGTGGTGGTCTGAGGTGGCCGGCCGATCGGCTTTAAAGTTCGCGAAAACGGCTGGGTATTATCGATATCTTTATCGGATCCCTCTCCGGTAGCGGTACCGGCACGTTTGAACGATGACGGCTTTATAGATACCTCATCTCTAGGTTTCTGATCTCTAGGTTTCTGATCTCTAGGTCCCCGATCGTTAAGTGCCAGGTCTTTCAGTGCCTCCTTTGCTGTGGTTTTCGGGAATACCGAACCTTTCGAACTCTTTGCAGTTTTCGAGCTGGCACTCTGACTTCGATATATATCCGTTTTCAAGCCACTGGAGTTCTTAAGTCTCGAGTTTGAGCTGTGATTGGAACTCTTGGAGCTCTTCACACTGTTCAGACTTTCTTTTGTGCCTGCTTTCAAACTAGAATTATTCGAAACATTTTTCAAGCTCGTCTTCAGAGTCTTTGTTGAGTTCCGGGTCTTTATATCAGCACTTTTGGACTCTAGACCCACACTCTTCACAACCGGAGTTGCCTTTTTCACACTCGTTCCGACCTTCGTGGCCCCAACCAGCTTCTTGACCCCAACCAGCTTCTTGACCCCAACCTTTGTTGACCTCGCACCGATACTCTTCCTCAACTCTTCGTCTCCAGCCAAAACAACATATCCGTCATCCACCTTGGACCGCCTTCTCTTCTTACTCGCCTCGTCACTAGCAACAGGTGCTTCAAACTCATTATACCCTCTCTTCAGCCTACTATACTCGAAAATGGCCTTGCGCCATTCCTCTTTGGATGTGGCCATCTGAAGCCTTGCAAGGATGACCTTCATATCTCCATTCACTCCATCTGTGATCTTTTCAATCACTTTGGGGTTGCTTTTGAACATCAACTCGTCGTCTGATACCTTGTTGGCGTCGTTGGAATTGGAAGGTGCAAGAACCGAGTCTTCCAATTTCTCAAGCAATTGGTAGATGTTGAGGGACTCGCCCGGTGGGATGGGCTCAGGTTGAGAAGGTGTCACACAATCTAACGATACTTCTTTCCTAAGCACGTGATCGATGTCCACCTCCGAGAAAAATCCTACCGATTGTGGGAGCTCGTTGAATCCCAATCGTTCCACAAACATTGCACGGGTCCACAAGTTACTGATCTGAAGCAATAGTGCTACCTTATACTTCTCCTGTTCTTTGGCCATGTATCTGACTTCGTCGTGGACAGTGATCATCAACCGGGCGTCCACCCTGTACTTTTTGATCAAGTATTCCATGGAAACAATCAAAAGATGGAGATAGTCCACTCCAGAACTCTGGATCGTCCAGTTGGTTCTGGACGTCAAATAGCTGTTCTTGTTCAAAAACTTGGCTGTCAATGCGTCAGTGATAGAAGCTCCAAGAACCGGGGTCCGGGGATCATCGAGATGTGCAATACTTTCTAGAGCATTGAACATCACACTTTCTGTTCCTCCGTGATAGAGCTTGCGGCCTAGAAGCTTCGAATGGGTTACAGTTCCCTTGGTTTCTGCGTAAAGCTTTTTGGCAATTTTCTCTGCTTCTTCGTCACTGAGGGTCCCATTACACTGTTTCAACAAACTGGTAGCATATTTGACTCCGGCACCGTAGATTCTTCCGTAGTTGAAGATCTTAGCGTCTCCTCTGTTGATCCCCAAGATCTCAGCTGTTTTGGAGTGAAGGTCTGTCTTATGCTGCTTATCTCCCTCAAGTGTCATCCAAGAAAGGGCGGTGGCTCCGTGGACCTTGAACACTGCATCTCCAAGCAATGCAGCTATCCAAAGCTCCTCTGAATCGACGTCGGCTCCCACGAAAACGTAGCCTGGTGGGGCCTGGACCAAGGACTTCAATTCAGACCCGATTCTGTTTTTCTTAGCATTGGAGGCCGTCAACCACGTGTTCTCGGTGGCCCTTCTGGTGATCGTACCCATGGAAACCAACTTGGGGAGAATGAGTCCCAAATCAGGGTGGTTGGAGCTCTCTTTTTTAGTGTTGTAGAATGAGTTTTTCCCTTCCTTAGCATTGGAGTACACGACAAATTGGTCAAGAATCCGGGCCCGGTTTCCCATCCAGTAGGAAGCAGTGGAATTCAAGTCCAAAATGTCCTTAGCATACGAATACTCGCTCGAAAGCGTGCCGTTCTGGAAGTGGGATGAGTACAACTTGGACATAACAGTCGTACACCTCTTACTATTCCCATCAGGGTGAGGGACCTTGAACAACTCGTATCCGGAGGCCATGATTTCGTCCTCGTGGATGGCGAGGTCTTCTTCGCTGAGCTTGGCCCGCACGTAGTTCTTCAGTTCAAGCCGTTGGATCTCATTTTCGTCGTACGGAACCTTGAAACACCAGCCATTGGACTCGGTCCAGTAGAGCACATGGCCCTCCCACTTCAATCGAAGAAGTAAGGGAGTTATCCGGGTTCGAACACTGATGTTGATGTTCCTGACTTTCTCGCCATCTTCGGACGTGGTGGTGGTCTTGAATAACTCCCTGTACCACTCGGGGTATCCGCATTTATAAGCCTGTTTTGCGGTTGGAGTGCCGTCCTTCTTGAGTCTCTGTTCCTTGATTCTCCAGTTCAACTGGCTCAACCAGGGATCATCTTCGATATCAGGCTCCAAAGCCGGATTTTGCTCGTCGATGTATCTCACTAGCTCGTTCACTCTATCTTCCAAAATGGATGTAACGCTGCCACGATTCTGTTGATAAATCAGCTCGGCCGTCTCCACATAGTGGTCCCATTTCTTGGTTGTAGGAAGCACCAAAGTTCCCAAATGCCTCAAAGCAGCAAAACTCACCGGGTGTGGGACCTTGGAACGGAATATTGGAAAGAGCTTTTTTCCAACCTCGAAAGTTGCACGAACGTCTCCCGAACAATAATCCATTAAATTATGGAAATCATCGATGATTTCTCTCGGGTCAGTTGTTTCAAACGCATCTCTGGTGGATTTGGAAAGCTTGATTCCACAGTGGAATTCAGCCACGCTGGCTAGAGAGTTGGGAGATCCCCGGGAGAGCCAGGGATCGTCCTCGAGTTCCTGCGACACGTCCTCGGCGAAGTCAGGTTTGAACGGCAGTTCTGTGGCCCCAGAAACATCTTCAGCATCGTTGGTTTGAGCCTGTGCTTGGGCCTGTTCCGAAGTCTTGTTGTGTTTGTACCACAAAGGCCTTTGATTCGAGCTGAGTCCACTGACAGCCACGTGAAGAGACATGGTGTCAAGGTAAAACGCCTTGGACTGGTTCAAATTATACTCCTCGAGGATTCGGGCCCGATCATACGATACATTGTGCCCAAGAATAGCAGTTTCTTCCTTGAGAGTGTTCATGGGAATGAGATGTTCCCAGTCGTCATAGGTCCCGTCTTCGCTGAAATTGGTCAACACCGGCGACACCCATCCGTACCACGCCTTGGTGGAAGCTGCTGTGGCTAGCACTGCGTATGGCGATTTCTTATACATCACTTCCACGTCAAATACCAATTCCCTTTCCGTCGGGTATTTGACGGGCTCAGGGTCCTTTCCGGCCTCGTACCTGTACCAGCCAGGTTTGAAGAGCCATGTGGACGGCTTGGGAGGAAGTTGGGCGTGGGGGCTCAAAAACTGTTTGAACATGCTCAAATAAGGCTCACAGGCCTTGAGCCCAATTTTGAAAAAGTGCTCATCGAGGGTGTTGTTTCCCACGAGGTTCGGGAGGTTATTGATGCTGACCTCGGGGCTGATCTGTGTCTGTTTTCCATACAACTGGTGGTGCTGTAGATGGGCCTTTGCAATATGAAGAAGCCCTTCATTTCCCGGCTTCAAGTACGCTTTTGGTGGGGTTTTGGGGAAGATCTTCTTGTGGATCGACTCCGATACATACTGGATTCCAAACTGGTTGATCCGGTGGTTCGTTTGTGGCGTGTTTGTGGGTGTAAGGGTGTTGGGGTCGGTTTCAGCTTCTTTGTGGTGTGTTTGGCTGAGTTTGCGTTTTGTTTCTGTGTCAATCGGCTCCGGTAGAGGGTCCTTTGCGCCAATGTGTGTGTGTTGGTTAGAATCTGGAGCCACCAGGCCACTTTTATGGGCCTTTAGTCGCGTACCTCCAATACTTCTAACACTGTAATCCAGCCATGGACGCCTGGCTCGTGCCAGAGCCCGCCCTGCTGTTCTCAATAACATCCTCATGTGGAAGTTTCCAGAATAGTTACAACAATATCAAGTTTTAAAGATCAATGACTGCAATTTCACAGATGCCTATATGTTTGCCAAATCGATCAATCGAGTAATTGCAAAGAAAGCGAAAAAGAGCCCTTTCGTGTGCCGTCGAAAGTCGTGTCCCGGCCACCGGCCTCACTTTACGCGAACTTGCACGATTTTTGTGGTTGCAAGTGTTTGTGGACTTTAGACCTTCGCATTTGTACACTCGCATTTGTACTCGCATTTTAACGATTGCTAAATTAGGCAAAATCAAAACACAACCACTTAACACTGCTGTACAGTCTAAGTCCCTCACACAAACAGTGCATGGAACGTGACCCACCCAAAAAAAGCGTTGGTTTGTTTGCATTTTTGCGCGAGCTTTGTTTGACTTCTCAACCTTGAATCTCAAAATTCAAAAATATACGCAAATATAAACAACTACTTTTAATATGGTTGATTTGAGTTCTTTTAAAAAGGCAGAATTATACGCTGCTGCAAACAAAGTCAACATTGTGGCCTACACTAAGGACACAAAGAAGGTTTTGATTGAAAAATTCGAAGCTTTCATCAAGGAACATGGTGCTGAAGGTGAGGAACTTGTTGAAGCAAGCTTAGAAGTGGAAAGTGACAGTGACGATGAAGCTTCAACTTTGGCCGAAGATAAATCCGAAACCGTTGTCATTGAGTCTCCTGAGTCTGGTGAAGAAGAAGAGGATGAAGAATTTAAGGGTCCTCCAATCGATGTCTTAAAGTTCTTTGATCCTGTAATTAAGTTCACCGAAGAAAAATACCAAAAATTACTTGAAATCACTGACGCGATTGGTATCACCACTTTGGAATACAACGACGAGTTGAGAGAGAACCTTAGTACCACCATCACCTTGAACTATATCGAATTGATTTTGGAATTCCTTTACTTTGTGTACACTTACATTCCTTTCAAGGCTGTCAAAGACAATTACACCATTCACCCATTGATCAAGGAATACATTCCTTACTTGTCTACACTTGAATTAGAATTACCAGATTTGACTTATTTATTCAACTTTAAGACCTTATCGGTGTTATTCAACTGGTACCTTTACGCAGTTTTGGTTCCTTTGTTCATCTCCTACTACTTCAACTTCACCAGAAGAACAATCTTGGTGGATGACGAAACAAGCATTGTCTTGAGAATTTACAAGTTTGATCCATTTATTTTTGCGTTGTTCAAGGTGTTGATATTCTTTTTCATCACCTACAACTCCGGTACTTTGGTGACTTTGAATTCCTACTCGGGTATTTTCAGGGCTTTGCAAGCTCACTTTTTAATTCAACTTGGTATTTACAAAGAATTCAGCTCTTTGTTAGGTAACTTCCCCGTGGTTTTGGGTATTGCCAATGTTGCAATTGGACTCTACTCTCAATTTGAAGATTTCTAAACGTTGAAATCTTTGAATCGTTTATAGCTTACTTTGTTTTATTGTGTTTATTAGTGTAACATTAGTTTATGTTTTCAATAAATAATTTGTGTAAATCATCTCCAATTGGATTCAATTCCCATTTGTTCAAAATCGTCAACCATTTGTTCGTTACTGACCAGCTGCGGTCCTACAAAATGCTTCAGAATCTTGGCCATGAGGAAGGTCTCCGAGTTGAGGTTTCCGGTATCCAAATCCATGTTGGCCCTTCTGCCTCTCCTCCGAGGAGCTTCGGGTGTACTACCTCCTCCTGCAGAGTTTATAGAAGCAGATTCCGAGCCACTATCGTAAAGTGGGCTTTTGAATATCTCGTGCTTTGTGTTCAATTTATGGTCCCCTTTCTGCTTGTTCAAGTTCTTGGTGACCATCTCAAACTCTCTGTATGTCGCCAAGGGCATAAAGTCTGATAAGTCCGTTATGGTGTGCATCTCCTCACTGAAATCGTTGACATTGATTTTGTCAATGGTGGATTTGAAGTCTTCCAATTGCGCAGGATCTTGGCTTAACCTCATCTTCAAGGCGCTCTTCAACTCGTCGGCGTAGTTTCGGTCTGAAAAATCCTGGAAAAACTTGGAACTCTCCCGGTTATTCAAATCTGTAAATTCAGCAAACACTTTTTCGTTGGTGAGGAGCTTCTCGAACTTCTTTCTCTGGTACTCAAGAAAGTTCTTCAACTTAAGGAGCTTGTTCACGGTCATGGCATTGTACGTCTTGTACGCTTTGTTTGTATCCGTGTAGAAAGTATTGAGTTGCCTGAGAATACTGTAGTTGGACTCGATCTTCAATTTTACCAACTCAAAGTCTCTGTCCAACGCCAATTTAGCTTTCATGTCGGCCACATCCTCGTCCTTGATGAACTCGCCGTCGTTGTCTGTGAGATATATCTTGGTTTCCTGCAATTTCCGAAGTTTATTCAACACTTGTCTTTTCCTCGCAAGAAGCAATTGTTGTTTTTTGTCGTTGGTGATCTCCTGTACTTCATTGAGAATCTTGGATATTGTGGTTCGTTTCTTGTTGGTGTCGTCTTGCTGGTTGTAGTGGTACCGACGAATGCTTGATTTGAGTAATTGTGGTATTGAAGTAGTGCCTCTGTCGTCATATTCCTCCTCCTCTTCATCGTCTTCTCCGAACACAGATGTTTGTAAGGAACGGCAGCTTCCGTCATCTTGAGAGCCATGGATGCTTTTCCCCGATCTGTGACTCTTCACGTCACTCACCACGGCCTGGACCTTGACGAGAGAATGACTGGTTTGTCCCTCGAAAGGGTCATACGGCGTGTTGTAACGGTGGTCATACTCGTTTGATGTGTCGATACCATCGTAGTATATTTGCCTTGTGAGCTCTTCTTGGTCCTCAGAGTCCAGGGAACCTGTTTGTGTTGCTCTGGGGCTTTTGTGGACACGCTTATCATGTTTAGCTATCGTGAAATGTTCCTGGTGAGCCTGATACTTCATATCCGCCAAGGACCCAGCAGCACTGGCCACCACCATATCGGCCCGGGGAAGAATCGTGGACGCATCCAAGAAGTCCGTGAACACGTCGTGTGGTATGATAGTCGACATGTTGGAATTGAGAGGGTAAGGCATAAAATTTGGAGGTGGAAAAGGAAGAGGTGCCAAAGCCACCGGAGCGGGAGAAGCCTCGGCACTCGAACTATCCTGGTGTTGTGCACTCATCTGGGGTCCCTTTTGGGCATTTCTGGCCTTCGTTCGTGTTTGCATGTAGTCGTCGGAGTGAGATTGGTCGAATGCATTACTTTCTCCTTCACTGGTAGCGTTGGCATCCACGCCCTTTTCCTGTTCGATTCGTGCCTTGTACCTGGCAATGAACGGAGCATTATCGTCGATGTATATGTCTTTGTGTATCACCGGCGGAGGAGGAAATATAAAAGGGATCATGATCCCGTCAGGCCCATACTGTCTATCGCCAGGAAGAGCAGGTGGCATCGGAGGAGGGAACTTGTTGACGATCTCATCGACGGTCTTGTGGTTTCTTTGGATGTGGTTTCTGTCCAAGTCGGTGAAGAAATCCGAAAGCTGGTATGGAGGGCGTACTATGGGAAGCCCTTGGATGGGGATATTGTGTAATAACCGAGAATGAACTCGAGGCACCAGTGCTTGAGTGTGAGGGTTTGGAAGGAAATGAGGTGGTGTGTATGTTTCGGTGGCTTCACTGGAGATTTCCATGAGCTTCTGTCTTTTTACAGGGTTTTCAAGTATCTCTCTGGCGAGTTCGTCCTGAGTTACGGTCGCAGATCGTTTTAAATCCATATTCAGGTGCCTGTCGGTGGATAAGGGTGCAAAAAATCAGTAAAAATCACTCACGTGTTAAGCAGATTCGTGTGAGTGGTTGGGTGAGTTTGGGTATCCAATTAGGCGTGGTGGGTAATTTTGTGACAATTGTCCTCCCAAGTGTTAGGCTGCTAATTTGAGATAGTTTGCAAAAAAGCGAGAAAAATTCAACAAGATTATCTGGCGAGAATTACAGGCAACTGGAAGTGCTGGACACCGACACGCGAGAATGGGTTGAATCAAGCACTGTATGTGGTTGGGGGTGTTGTGTGGGTGCTGTGGGTGTGTTTGATTATTTTCCTTATTTTTTGCTGACCTTTGTAACTGTGGTGTCTAGTAATTGACGAGGTTATATTAGTGAATTTCACAGATTGTAATTAAAAGGAGACTAACAATAGGATGGGAAAATCAGAGCAAAAATCACGAAAAAATACCATCACGTACTAGACCGCCAGTGTGCATGTTTGCATAGCTTATATAGTATTCGGTGGTGTGTGGCAGTGTCTAGGGCTGTAGTGTTCCGTATATACTTTTTTGCAACAATATGGTGGTATGTGCACGACTAGAGACTTCAAGGAGACTTGGAAAGATAGATCAGGGATCAGAATATAGGTGAGCATACAAAGCTAGGTGAAAGTGCTATCGGCTAGTTGTGGGAGATAACATGGGTGGGTAGAGGATGTGGGTTCAATGCGAGTGACTTGCAGCTCAAGGTCATTTTATGGGACGATAACGAGGTAGGACGAGGTAGGACGAGGTAGGACGAGGTAGGACGAGGTAGGACGAGGTAGGACGAGGTAGGACGAGGTAGGACGAGGTAGGACGAGGTAGGACGTGGTGCGAGCATCAGCCGAGATTGCACAGCATGGTACCAGATGGCGCGAGTGTGCTGCGAGAGGGCCAGGAACTTGGCTGTATTTCAATACTAGTTCCCTACCAAAGTCTCTTTATGATACTAAGGAACGCAGTTCAAAGAGGCTGCACTGCTCGTAAATTCAAAACTGTTGTAAATAGAACTCATAACTCAATTACAAACGTCGGCTGGGCCACAAATCGGACACTGAGCCTGTGAATAATATCTGGTGGCTTAGAGACGGTCCCCAGAACTCTTAAGAATCCACAAGGTGATTCAAGCTATGTCTTGATAATCTCTTACGTAGGCATCGATGGCTGAAAATGAACGGGTTTCCTGTGGACCACTGGATTCATAGACGCTGGTATCTGGTTAGAAATGACACAGAAGAGTACTAAGCCGGGAGTCAGTTCTACAACAAGACTAGGTACCGAAGATGGCGAGGACAATAAGGTGGGAGACGAGCAAAGTGGAGAAGTCGAGGAGAATGACACTTCGGAATCGTGCAAGCAATCAACGGTAATTATGGTGAACAAGAATACTTCAAGGCTACGATTCATAGCATTTATACACAGAGAGTATTTGTAGAGATCAGAGGTAGGTTTCAGCACTCGAGGCTCAGAGTGTTATATCGTGACACAAGTCGGTGTAAGGGTCTACTACTAACATCGTGACACAAGTGGAGACTGAACTAATCACTCTGCAACTCGCTTATACCGAGATAAGTGGCAGACGAAGTGACCTAAAGTGACACAGAGTAACGCAGCCAAGACTGTGAACACACACTGAGTGAAACCAAAGCAGATACTCTAGGTACTCAACTCCATTTTCCATGGATTTGGGAGGCCTTTCAGTGAAGAATAACACACAAAACGACAAGGTACCAAAGCCATGGCTTAGAGTGAAGGTAGATATATAAGAATCAACGGTACTTACATACAAACACACACCTGCGCTAATTCTTGGACTCACACTTCAATCTACACGCTTATCTCACTTGTAGCTCTTTCTCATGTCTAGACTCATATCTAGCCTCATATCTAACCTCATATCTTGCCTCGCATCTAACCTCATATTTTGCCTCGCATCTACACATCTACACTACCATCCACCCACGCCTACCACGGCGAACCACACCAGCGGACCAGAGTCCTCACAGGCCCACACCCAACTCGCTCATCCTACAAACCACACATGTTCAACCCTCACCGAGCAAACACTCGTTATCATCGTTCGCAGTGCGACCAAAAAAATCAATAACAAGTTACACCAGCTGGATTAAGCGCCATTGGAATCCACACAATTCGTCCATTTGATCAGCTGATCCCACAGATTTATACCCATACATCTATATACGCGTATTAGATACGGTCTTGACACGTGTTTTGTTCTCGGCACCTTCTTTAACTAGTTGTTACTCAACCCACCCAGTTGTTGTGCTAGAACCCTGAATTTAATTACAATCCTATAAATCAATCGTTAGTACCCGAAAGACCCGATTCACATTCCAAACAGCTGTTAAATCCCTTCAAAATGGCCCAAAAAAGAGCTGCCAAATTCAAACCGAAGGATCGAGTCCTTGCAAAAATGCACGGGTTCCCAGCTTGGCCAAGTTTTGTGATGCCTTCTTCATTGATCCCCGATGATATCATGAAGGTGAAAAAGAAAACAACTGAACACTGTGTCATCTTCATTCCGGACGGTGATTATTATTGGCTTCCTAATAAAGGCCTCGAGATTCTTACACAAGAAAAACTCGACGCCAGGTTACAGAAAATCCCTGTGAACCCCAAAAAATCAAAGGCCAAGGGCAAGGGCACCACTATAAACGACGCGTTATTAGCCACCAACAACTTGCTGTTTGATGACTTTATGAAGCAGTTGAAGCAAGCCAATGGCGAGATTTCTGAAGAAGACGAAGACGAAGACGAAAGCGAAGAAGAAGAAGACGAGGAGGAGGAGGAGGAAGAAGAAGAAGAGGAAGAAGAGGAAAAGAACGACCCTGAGCCCGCGATTGTGGATGGTGAGACTGACGGTGACATTCCTGTGGGAGTAAAGGTGCAACAGGACCTGGATTCGGTAGACCAAGAGTCTGAAGTGGCCTCAGGAGAGGAAGGAAAAGAACTTCTACCTGTACTAGACAAGCCAGAGCCTCTGGAAGAGTCTGGGGAAGTTGGGGATGAAGATGGTCAGGAACAGCGACAGTCACGAAAAAATACAAACGACAAAGGATCTCTGGCGTCCATTGCAAACTCTAGAAGGACTCGGTCCAGAAGGACTGGCTCCCTGGCACACAAACGAAGTATAAGCGACGAAGATGCCAATGCAAGTGAGGCTCCCGATATCAGCGAAGATCTCACACAAGATGTTGAAATACAAGAAGAAGACGCGGTAGGAGTGGAGAACCAAAGCTTAGAAGTGGAAAAACAAAGTGAAGACGAAATCATCACTAGGAGGAAACGTCCGACATCAGATGGGCATCAGAAGAAGTTGAAACGATTCAAGACCGAATCCCCAGGACCGGTTTCTGGGAACCATCATGTCAAAGTGTTAACAGAAGAAGAAAAATTACAACAATTATGGTTGTGTCGTATCAAATTACAAAAATCTCTTATACAACGAGATACACAAGAACCGCCCAACGCAGATGAATTGTCGACATCCAGACTCATATTACGCAAGTTGGCTGATTTTGAGATCGATCTCAATCTTTTGAAGACCACCAAGATTCACAAAGTTCTCAAATGTATTATAAAAGACAAGAACTTGGAATATTCAGAGAGTTTCAAGCTACACGACAAGTGTCAAGAGTTACTTCACCAGTGGGCGGATTTAATTGAGATCATCAAGCTTGAAAAGACTGCAAAGTTTTTGAATGGAAGGGCCCAAAATGGGAATAGCAATGGGAATAGCAACGGAAACGGCAACGGAAACGGCAACGGTACCACCAACGGCAGTGGTACCACCAACGGCAGTGGTGCCAATGGAAGCGTACCCAGTGAAAGTGCCATCACAGCTATAGAGAGTCCCAATGTTACCAACACAACCAACGGTGAAGTGTCAGAGTCTGCGCCAGTGTCGGAAATAACAAGCCCCGACGTCCCCATTGATCACAAGCAGAAAGTAGAGTCTGCGGAAGTCACAGTTGCATCTGTTGAAAGCTGAAACGTATTTACTCGAATGTTAATCTATGTACTATTAATGAACGGCTACAACGATACCTGAGAGCCTTTGTCAGGGTAACCCCTCGCCCCAATGTCAGGACTCAAGATCCGGGACCAAATAAACGCGCGCGTGCCCCCAATTCCGGGACACCGTTTACGCAGGCAGTTTTTTTTTCACCTCATCCAAAAGTTTCTCATCTGGACGAATTTTTTTTTGGTTCAACTAAATATCATTCAATATGTCTGACGAAGTATGTTTTATATCAGGAATTTTGGATATCTTTGGGGCATAGGTGTTTGTGTACGACTGGTGTACTGATTCTGGATGGGCTTTCCGCCCAAAAACCATCACATTAATGTGTTTTATTGTGATTATGTTCTCCAGTATTGCATTTTACACTGCTGTCATTGGCTTAAAAAATTGATTCCACATTTTTCCCATCCCCTACAAACACTTGAGTGTGTTGAAATACACACTCACATGCCATCTTTGCATCTATCTCCTCAGGATCCAAACGTTTTGTCCAAACGCCTTACTAACTTTCTAGCAATTCGCTACTGCCTCTGCTGATGCCGCTTTGACTTTCCCAATGCAATGTTCTGCTTTGAGAAAGAACGGTCACGTTGTTATCAAGGGTAGACCATGTAAGATTGTTGACATGTCCACCTCCAAAACCGGAAAGCACGGACACGCCAAGGTCCACTTGGTTGCCATTGATATTTTCACTGGTAAGAAGTTGGAAGATTTGTCTCCATCTACTCACAACATGGAAGTTCCAAACGTTAGAAGAGAAGAATTCCAATTGATCGACATTGACGATGGTTTCTTGTCTTTGATGTCCCCAGATGGATCTTTGAAGGATGATGTCAAGTCCCCAGAAGGTGAATTAGGTTCTAAATTGCAAGAAGAATTCGACGACGGTAAGGACTTGCTTGTCACCATCTTGATGGCCATGGGTGAAGAAGCTGCTATTTCTTACAAGGAAGCTCCAAAGTCTTCTTAAGGGATTAATTTATAAAATCTAAATGTAAGCTAAATCTTAGGATATGTACTGTAATTTAGTGTAATTTCCTACGTTTGTTTGACTTGATCTCTGTCGCTGGTGTAGTGTTTGTACTTTTGTATGAACTGGCCCACGAAGCCATGACATTTTATTCCTTTTGTGAATCGAGATCGAGTTCCGGTTCACACACCTCGTTTTTGTATTAGCTCAGACTCTACACAATCTTTCGTACCGTATTGGTGCTTTTGGATTCTCCACGAATCATACTTCCAATATCGACCCCCTTACATCGTGTTGGTGGGCGAAGATTACAGCTGAGGAGCATTAATAGCGTCTCTCAAACATGAGTAGCAGAAGTTACAAGAACATTGGCCAACTCAACCTTCTATTCGTGTAGTAAAAGACTCGACAGCAGACAGCCACATCTTCTTGTCTAAGCCCCCACCCATCCACGTATGACACTCATAATCTGAACGTTGGCACTCGAGGATGAGAGCTCAGTTAGAGTTGCAAGTTACAAGCTCATTTTATGGCGACGGTAGAAGCTGCAGTTCTCAATTCCAGCTCAGGAATAGAATGAAAGGTAATTGATAACTGTTCGCTGGCTCTAGGGTTGAATGCTCATACCAGAAGAGTAAAGTATACGAGTGTCCATAATTGATCCTGCAAGTATCGAGTGGATGCGAGTGATGTGTGAATTTGTATTTATCTGACAGTGACGCTTGTTTTGTACGCTGGACAATGGACACCTGCTACTAGCAAGAACATTCGGGTATGCCATAGTGGCCTCTGTTCAATCCATATCCGCAATCGTGGGATGTAGCAGGTCCAAAACGGAAACATCGTCCTCGTGAGTCTCAGTGTACGCGATTTTTTGCAACCAACGATGTATCTGAGTAGACTAGGATTGCCCATGCATTTGTACCCTTTATGGAGAACCCACAATTAAGCCCTATTCTTCTCTATAAAGGCGACCATGCGATGGTGATCAAGGGAAACTGTCCAAGTCCCTTCGCCATTTTTATGTAATTCTCAGATCCACCAGCACACTTACATGGCACCTAAGAAAGCTTTCTCAGACATCCACTTCTGTAACACCATGTGCAAATTCGTAGACAATCTTTACTCACAAGAAAGCGGTATACTAGGCCCTCATTATGAGAGATTGAGCAGTTCATTCCGTAGAAAAGTAAACACCACCGTAGGATGTACGGGAAGACCGAGTTCACAGTCTTGAAGTTGGTATTACGACATAAGCAATAAACACTCTCTTCAGGGCCATTACAAATGCATCGAGGAATTGCTTGCAATTACTTGTAGAGACAAACCTGGAGGGATGTTGAATTCACTCTGCTGATGATTCAA
This sequence comes from Yamadazyma siamensis, assembly GCA_030581535.1. Classification (NCBI taxonomy): domain Eukaryota; kingdom Fungi; phylum Ascomycota; class Pichiomycetes; order Serinales; family Debaryomycetaceae; genus Yamadazyma; species Yamadazyma siamensis. The sequence goes on from JAKTTO010000024.1 coordinate 32,425, forward strand.
TCGACCTTTTCCTCAATAGGAGAAAGATCGGGGTGCATTCATCAACATAAGTTTATTAATGATATTATTGGGGTTGGTCATAAACATAAAGCGGCGATTAAGGAGATGGTGTACTGGAGAGTGAAGGGTACGTAAGAGCTATTATTCTCCTGGGTCGCTCAATTGTAAAATGAAGAGCAAAGTCGAAGGAGCCATCGGTGCTTGAAAGCCGGAATTGGAGATGCAGATGTATGGATAGCAAGGCTCTTGAGCAATGTAGGCGAGTGATGAATCGAGTTGGTCTATAGGTTCAAGCAGGATTACGACCATCGCTAGTATTGTGATGGGCAGCTCAAAACCAGTGAAGTGGTGTAGAGAGTAAATGGTGTAGAGAGTAAGTGGAGAATAAGTGATGTAGAGAGTAAGTGGAGAGTAAGTGGTGTAGAGAGTAAGTGGTGTAGAGAATAAGTGGTGTAGAGAGTAGTGACATATGGAGAGCAAGAGGTAAGTGGTAATCCGAGTGAATTGAGTGCAACATGACTTGTGGCACTCTTGTGCCAAGAGAAGCCCAGTCAAATGAATGGACGCCTCGACTCGACAGACTACTGCATCGTACTTATTGTGTTCACTGCAGTTCAACTAGTAAGTGTAATCAGTGCAGTTGAAGTACTTAGCATAGCCAGTGTTAGTGTAGTCAAAGTAATCAAAGTAGTTAGTGCACTTAATAAAGTTTAGTGTGAGACTAAATTGAGGCTCTCGCCAGTCGCTCTACGATCTCCGCCGCAAACCGTTGCGAGTCATGTGTCTTAACTACCAGCCCTACACGACGCACTAAGTCACCCACACACTTACGCCTCTCACACCCACGCCTCTCACATCCACGCCTTCACATCCACGCCTTCACACCCACCACTGTTCACTCCAACGCACACACCCACCACACCCGTGGGTTCCAGGTCGTGTGGCCCCGTAAATTCGTGCTCTTTCCTCGGGTTCTGGATCTCACCTCTAATTTGTAATTTGCATCCAGGGATTCGCAACTGGAAATTTTAGGCTCTAGCTAGTGACCTTATAGCCACCAATCCACGTGCTTGAAAACTTGCAAGCGCTGACTCCACATTTACGTTACAGTGCCATACGAGTGTACAAGCCGCCTGCTCCGAACCAACGTCGCTCCAGCTGTGATACCCACACTCCGTTGTAGATTGGTGATCATACTCACTGATTTCTTATCTGCCAATTGATCCACATAATTGATGGCCCGAAAATGTTGCCTACAATCTTGGAAATAAGAGCCGATGCCACCAGCACGGACTCCACGGCGTCCCCGACGCCCACGCTCTCCAACTCGTCGTCGTCGTTTGTGGGAAATACTCCGTCGACGGTTTTATTCTTTTTGGCCTTAGCAGTTGGAATATTCATTGCTTCACTTTTTGTGTTTTTCACCGCCAGATACTTTGTACGGTCCAAGTACGGACTCCACATCTACCCCATGGCCCAGAGAAGCTTTGTGTTGTCAAATACCTCCCACAATCTCTCAACGATGCACCACACCAATATCGAGTTACAGGAGCAGCTCAATTATCTCCGCACAAACCACTTTATTCGAACGGATTTCTTCAACAGAAGGCTCAACTACCGTCGTAGAAGAAGGAGAAGCAGATTCAGCAAGATGAAGAAGTTGAGTCCCACCCAGGTGGAAGCTTTGTTTCCCCAGAAAACTTATCATGATTGGCTAAATGGAGGCCAGGAGAGAGACCAAGAAAACAGAGACGGTGTTCTTCAGGAAGAGGCCAGCGTGGACTCCACGAACTTGAACAAAATCGAGCCTGCGTTCTCCAGTACCAACAATACCAGCAACGAGGCGCCCACGGAGTCTGCAGATCAAGAACAGAATGACAACCAAAATGACAACCAAAATGACAACCAAAACCCAAACCACAACCCAAACCACAACCAAAACCCAAACCAGACCCACACGCAAACCTCGACCGCCAACGGGGATATCGAGATGTCAAACCTCCATACCCACGAGGACATTCTTCAGTTTACTTCCGGAACATGTGCCATTTGTTTGGAGGTGATTGAAGACGAGGATATTGTCCGAGGTCTTGTGTGTGGGCACGTATTCCACGCCGAGTGTTTGGACCCCTGGCTCACCCGAAGGAGAGCTTGTTGTCCGATGTGTAAGCGTGACTACTACTACAAAGGGAATGCTCGAAATGACGATAATACAGAAAATAACGACGATGCTGCTACTAATAATGATGATAGTGCGGCCAATAACGCCAGCTCCGAACCCAACGATGCAAATGGACGTCGTGATGTGAACGGACGTCGTGAAGCGAACGGCCATGGGTCTGAAGGACAACTGTCCGAAGCTCCACACAGAGAAGGAGACGTTCACGCAGACGACGTGGACGTGGAGTCGCAAGACGATACCAGATCGGACGTGGAGACCATCGATGTGGAAGTTTTCAGAAATGATCCCACTCTCAGAGCCATGTTGCAAGAGCTCATCCCAGTCCAGGAACGGGTACGGATGATTCTCGAGGACACTAGTCTCTCACATCTCAATTTCAGACAAATAGGTGACGATGTTGCCAATAAGAAGTACAGCAATGTTCTCAAGATATTCTTCTGGAGGATCATGGGAATACGAAAAGAGGATTTATTCAATTATGGGGTTGTTACTGCATACCACGAGTTCAGATTGGAGGAGGAGAGACGACTAACTTCTATGAGAGCCACCGGTGTTTCTGAAAACGAACAGGACGGTGTTGAAAACGAACAGAGCGGTGTTGTAAACGAAGAGGCCGAGGGTACAAGAGAGGCACGTGAGGAGACACGAACTGGAACTGGTGAACGCACAGTACACGCCAACGAGGCTCCCGTGCAGTACACAAACGAATCTTCATCGTCAAATCATTCGCTTCACACGGCAGACTCTCAAGTTCCTTCCCCAGAAGCACAGGACATTACCGAAATGGCACGTGACACCATCTACGCCAGTGACACTACCCACCCCCGTGACACCAACCACGCCAACGCCCCAAATAGTTATTCTACTTCTAGGCACATCACCGAAAACTCGGTTTAGGTGTAGTGTGCAAATATGTTTAATAAATATGTCGATGTAACAGTAACATAGCACTGTTCGGTGGTGATGTGTGCCTTGAGGGCCAGGCTCGCACCACAGGCTCGCACTATTTTAGCGTGGGCTCGCACCACGTTAGCGTGTGCCCGCACTACAACACCGTTTGGTGAAAAAATTTTCGCACCTTACACAAGCACATCTCGAATAACCTCGATAAAATGGGTATGTACCTCCCTACCACAACCAGCCAAGCCATGAAGTTGATCCCATACTAACACACAAAGCTCCTAAAAAAGCAATCAAAATGGACTTGGGCTCTTTCTTGGCCGACCAGACCCTCGGGGGAGGATCTTGGGCCGATGAAGAAGTGGATTTGACATCCATTGGAGTCCCAATTGCCTCCTCTACCGCCGCTGTCCCTGAGAAATTCTCAGGATCCGAGTTCTCCAGATCCCAACAATCGTTCGGAGACGACCTGAGACGTGAAAGAACCGAATTTCCCATTCCAGATCATCCTCCTTTCAGAGCCAGAATTGGAAATTTACCCTGGGATATCAATGAGGACGCCGTGGCCCAATTCTTTGAAAAAAGAATGCAAATGAAAGACATCGTCAGCGACATCAAGTTGCCAGCTGATCCAAACGGAAGATTAAAAGGATTCGGTTTCGTGACCTTCAGTGAACGTGAAATCTTGGAAGAAGCTTTACATTTGACTTTATCTGATTTCAACGGAAGAAAAATCTTCGTTAATGTTGCAGCTCCTCAAAAACAGGACGTGTTCGACTTGGACTGGAAAGCCTCCAGAACTGGTCCTTTGGGAGGTGGAAGAGGTCCCAGAAGAGAAGAACCTGATTTAGATTGGGGAAGTGCCAGATCTGAAAGAGGTGGATTACCTCCAAGAGAACAAAGAGAAAGAAGACCCAGAAGAGACGAACCAGAATTGGACTGGGGTAGTGCCAGAGGCGAACAGGGAACCTTGCCTCCAAGAGAACCAAGAGAGCCCAGAGAAAGAAGACCAAGAAGGGAAGAACCTGATTTGGACTGGGGAAGTGCTAGAACCGAAAAAGCTGGTTTACCTCCAAGAGAACCAAGAGAACCAAGAGAAAGAAGACCCAGAAGAGACGAACCAGAGTTGGACTGGGGCAGTGCCAGATCTCAGAAAGTCTCTTTGCCTCCAAGAGAAACAAACATCCATAGACCCAGAAAGCAAGAACCAGAATTGGACTGGGGTAGTGCCAGATCCACACGAGGAACTTTACCTCCCAAAACCAGAACCGTTTCTAAATCTGCTGTTAAAGGCGAAGAAGAATTCTCTGGACCTAAAGCCTCTTTCAATGTTTTGAAGATTGAGGGAGACTCAGATGAAGAGGAAGAAGAGGTAAAACAGCCTGTCAAGGCCAAAGCTGAACCCGAACCAACTTTGGAACTGCAAACTGCAAACATGAGTATTTCTCAACAAGACGAAGAAGATGGATGGGAAGTGGTCCGTAAGTAAGGATATAACGATCATACCCATTCGTGCACACCTTTTTGGCATTATAAATTGTGTAATATACGTTAGTACAGACTTGATAAACTAGTTGTATAATTTCGCGAATTCAAAATTATTTGACTGACATGGTTTACCTTATAGACAAGAATAGTATGTACCAATTAGCCAATCCTACCACTCTGGTTCACTGGACCCGTTACTAACCTCAGAATCGTATACTCCTGTTAGACCATCGCCGCTCGAGAACCTTCTCAAAAAGTACGGTCTCGAAGAAACTGCTCGGTCTCTAGCCAGGACAAACCCTGACGGGTCTAAAGGAGTGAAGCTCAGAAAATCATACAAAAACCACATTCTGGATCTTCCAGGCAAGCACAACATCCCCAGCCCCAAACCTATACCGAATGGGCTTCTTGACCCGATGTTGAGCCAACACCCAAACATCATAAAACCGCTCGATACCGACCTCGTTCGCAAAGCTTTGGAGTTTGATAAAACGCCTCTCAATGGTATCCCCGGCTTCGACACCGCAGACCTCGCTATCAGCGACCAGCAGACGCTGTTGAGAAGAGAGGACAGTTTTGATGACGATAGAAAGAGGAAACGGAAGGAACTTCACGGCGATTTGAAGAGACAGCATATTTGAATCTTCTTCTGCCATGCCACTAATGAACATTACGAAATATTATACATAATAATACATAAATATATAGTCTACTGGCTTTGGTGCGAGTTGCTTCTAAGAGCATTCACGGGTGTGAACTTGGCGTATTTCTTTAATGGTCTCAAAGGCCTAGTGAGTGTGCCTTTGGACTTTTTCCTTCTGAACTTATTTCTGATTAACCCCCCGGTGTGTTCTAAAATTGTCCTTATTAGTGTCTTCTTCATGAATAACGTGAGGTCAAGCATCGACATCACTTTTTGGGTGATCACAACCTCAGGCAATGTCAATTCAAAGTCCTCCACATTCAATAATCGTTTGTATCCTCCCTTGAGTCTTATAGAAATCAGAAGCGTGGTGGGGTGAATCTTCAAGTTGTTGATACTGAAGTAGTTCTTGGCCCTGGCCACCATTTCCTCCAAATTCTCGTCATGTTGCTCGTCCGATTCTGACGAGTGTCCTATTGATTTTGCGAAAAGAAACGAGTTCTTCCCAGTGACTTCCTGAGTCCTAGAAGATGAATCATCTCGTGCTCCCACGGCCAAGTGGCTTGGATCCTCACTTCTTTCGTAAGAAATTCCTTTGTACGGATCGTGATTAGCATTGGAATTCGAGGACACATATCTGGAAGCAGAATCACCGTCGGACTCAGACTCACTACCGGAATCAGAGCTCTCTAAATGCATCTCACTCACGTCAATGTAATCCTTATCGGTATCCGAGCCATCAGACTCAGATATGAACGTCTCCATGTCTGTACGAAATAAGAAATTCATCAACTTATCGCCAGTTAACTTGTCCATTCGAAGACTTAACGGCTTAGCGTCGATTTCGAAATTCTCTATGAGCTTGATTCCTCCCACGTTCGAGTACATCGACCAGTCCACAGTTATGAGGTTCTCAAAGTCATCGTCATGGGAGTTTTGGTAAATCATTGGCTCCATGAAGGCGGGAAATCGGGCCTGTCGCAAGAGATTGAATCCTTGTATCATTGAAACCTCGATTCGATTGATATTGGAATTATCCTCATTGACTATACGTCTGAAATTCCCTTTGGCCATAGCGATGTCTAGGATGGGACTTCGATCGTCTTCCAACATGTGTAGAATCAACTCATCGGCATTGATAAGCCATTCTGATTGTGGCCTCTCGCTGGAATCCTGGTTCGTGAGCTGGCCAGTGAGAAGACAGTGTAGCAACAAGTAGATTTCATTGGCTATTTCATCTTGTAAGATCTTCAAAGAGAGATAATCATTGAGGCTTTCGTTGTCCAAGTTATCTTGTCTGAAGATGTAGTTATTGTTCATGTGATCCAAAATCCTACTACGCAGATGTAACGATTTGATTCTCTGGTAGAGTGAGTTTAAATTCTGGAAATTAATGGAGAACTTGAGCTTCTCCATCTTCTCACTCATGGTCTTACTTTCAGGCTCGGAGTAGAGGAGCAAATCCATGACGATGGAATTCAAAGCAAAATATTGAGACGACGTGGACGTGATGTTTACTCGAGGGATATCGACTCTCAATTTCTTAGCCACTTCGTCCCCATAATTATCTTCACTATCGTAGTATTGAGAGGCCCCATCACTGTCGCTATCTGAAGACGAATACTCAATCTCGGCGTTCGACGGTTGGCCGGACTTTTCTGCCTGGGTGATTTTGTTCCCTAGAGGTTTCAGATCCACGTAAGAAATCATCACCGATGTGTTCTCCAATAGCACGTATTCATCGCCACAGAAGCTGGCCTTATTACATATCTCTATACCCAACCATGGGGGCCAGTTGGTGGTTGACCCATAGCATTTCTGTTCAAATATGTAAGTGCCAGCATCGCTGTTTGATCCTTTTTCAAATACCAATACGTTGGAATCGTTAATCAAAACCCCAAGACGATTCTCCAATTCATCTATATCCAAGAAGAGCCTGTCTCTGGACTTGTCGTATACAGAAACCATTTTTGCGTCGATGGATGGAGCTGAAACAATTACCACAGAACCTGGAGCCTCGTCACTTTGAAGTTGAATCTGGGGCAGAATGATCTCGATCAAATAATCTTCCACAATCTGTTCATTTTGGAGTACTTCCATCAAGATGTCATCGAAATGGGCGATCTTGCTTTGGCAATTGGAGTACTTTGAGGTCTTTTTCTGTTTAGAGAGCCTCATTTGCTTTGTCGATAGTTTATCGGGATTTTCGTTGACAACATCATCAGCCTGTCCTATGATACCCTCTAAGGCACTGATGGATTCAAAACTCAAGTACTTTATCAAGAACTTTCTGAGTTGAACCAAATGCACGTACTTGAGTAAGAGGTTCCGGTTTTTATTGTTCCACTTGAGGAGCATCCGCATCAACACAAACTTGTTGTTGAAACGGGCATTCAAGTTGGAGATCAGGTTTCTTCTGGCGACATTATTGTAGGTGGATTCGCTGGCCTTGAGTCTCTTGAGCTCTTTGTGAAGATAATCAGTCCGCTCCTCCAACCCTTCAGTATTGAAATTCTGGGATTTGCAGTACTTTATTCTGTCTTCGAGGTACTTAACACGATCGGAAACAATGTCCTTTTGGGCCTTGAAAACGTTATTTAGTTCCTCCAAGTTGTCAGTTCCAGTGTTGAACAAGTCTATCTCATTAAATCTGACGTCTGGCTCAGTATCTCGCAAGTATGAGAACCTTTGACTGTATAACAATGGCAAGATCTTCACAATTCTCCTGCTGTTACCCAAAGTCGGCAAAAATGCCTCTTCAAAGTCTCGAATATCAAACCATTTGTTGTCGTTGTCAAAAATTTCGTACTTGGATTTCTTGGGCTGACTATTGGCCCCATAGACATTATGATCAAAGTCGGCCGAAACAACTCTCAAATCTATTCCAGTAAGATGAACATCACCGATGTGAAAGTTCATTTTCATGATTTTCTGGTTCTTCGAGAGTCCCTCGTGGACAGCAATTCTTTCCTCTTTACGCTGGTGCAAATCTACAATGAAGGAGTCCATTCTTCCCCGAAGTCCATGGCACCGGATCTTGTCGTCAAGCTGGTCGCTTTCCTCTTCCCTGTATATATGGGATATGAATAAAGAGTTGAAGTTGAACTTGAACCGGTTGGAAACCAAGTGCCTGGAAAACTTTCGGGATTTCTTCAATTCCCCAAATATTCTTCCCTTCCGTATAGGCAATTGCATGTTACTGGAGAAAAGTTTCCACCACGAGAAGAACTGTGTAAAAACCTTGGGACTTAAATGAATGGAGTTATAACTGTTGGTTTGGTTCGCATTCAAAGAAATGGCCATGTTGATGTAATCAGAACGGAATCCCTTATACGAGTCGTGGTCCTCGCCTGTGTAACGTGGATTGAAGAGTTTGATTTCATGATGTGGCTTGCACTCTTCGGTTCGACGTCCTTTGGAAGATTTCCTCTCCAATACAAATCCCACCATAAAGTTCACACCTCCGCTTAAAGACACCACTTGTTTCTCGAGGCATTCCTTTGTGATTTTATCCCTAGATATCAAGTACTCATCATCGTCCAAGTAGTACCCGTAACAGGAGGTAATGAATTTGGATGAGTTTGGCAAGTAAGTCAACTTCTTCGTGTCTCTGATCCAGCAAACGAGCCCAGAAGCCAAGTAATTGGGGATATACCAAGAAACCTTGTCCGCTTTGACATCAAAAAAGTTCCTGGAATCATCATTTCCATTCACAGTCCACTCCACATGATCTTTGAAAGAAAGAACGAACCCGGTGGCCGTTCCAAAAAGATTATAGGGGTCTCTGGAGCCCTTGAAGGCCACTTCTAATGGCCCGTCATTACACTTGATGGTGGATCTTCCGTGAAGGACCAATCTCAATTTATCCCAAAATCCCACCTTGGGCGAAGGATCCACAGGAGGTTTCGAAAACTGGTCGAGATTAAGCATCACTTGCTGGATTCCGAACTGGTAGGACTGGCCCCACACAAATCTGGAAGCGAGTTTGGAACTGAATTCTACATTCATGTCCGTGTAAATCTTCACTGTGGCCATTGTCTTCTCGATTTCTAATTGATAGTATTGGCTGAACAGGAAATCATTCAGATCCCTGACAAGCTGGGCCATTATTGTTCGAATGTTCTCTTTTGCAGTCACGAGAGATTCGGCAATAACCAAATTCCCACACATTCTGACCGCATGGTTGTGAGAGCCGGCATTGGGAACGTGTAGTAATGGAAGTGGATAGTCACGGAGATGAATACGAATTTCTCGAAGCTTCAAATCCACATAAGAGGGAAGAATCAAAGAGTACCGTGTATCGAGAGGAAGTCCCTGTCCCACATCGTGAAGGTACTCAGGAAGCTGTGACAAATCGAAACTGGGCTTGGATAGGTTGAGTCTGAAGCCGTCCATCACCACCAGAAGTAAAGGTGCGTGAATGGAATATGGTTGGATTCGAGTTTGGTATTTGGACTCAAGTTTGGCCTCGTTGCCGAAAAGAAACTTCTTACTCTTTACCAACTCATCATTGAGCTTCTTCTTGTACGAATTTACTTTTCGTACCCACGACTGTGAGATCACCTCCTGTAATTCCTCTAGTTTGTCGGGAAACTGTTGTTTGTCACCATCCTCGGAGTCGGGCTGAATCACCACCTTGCTGTTTCGACTTTCAAACAAACTGTATAACTCTAGCCTTTTCCTTTGTTCTACTCGTCCCAACTGGAATATCATCGAGAGCTCACTTTCGAGCGGGTCGTCTTCCATGTTGAAACAGAACTTGTCACTTTTAATGTGGATGTTTGGTAGTTTTCTGGCCTTCGATTCCGATGGATGCACCACTGTGAAATCTGATTCGTTTCCCCCGTCTTTTCTTAATGCTCTGAGGGAATGTTTGAGGATTTTCAACGTCACAGATAAACTGTCAAACAGCTTATAGGCAGTGTGCATGTGAGGGTGTAAGATTTTGATGTTGCTGGTATCCATATGGAGATTCTGTAGATCACTCAAGTCCACTCTGAGATTGAAATCATCACAGCAGAGAAGACGAGCCCAGTAGTCTTCCAACGTAGGGGATGCTGTCAACAACCTGAAGAATTTGTTGTTGAAATGAAGAACGTTGTTGGAGTACACGATTCTGGACTCAAACTGTTCAAATCTGAGGTCGTAGTCTCCATTGAGTTTGAATACCAAATTGGATCTCTTGATTTTGGTGGTCAAGGTAAGATGGTCTTTTAAGGATTTCATTCTTTCTCTGGTGCCTGGAAGGTTTTGAACCTGCTCTTTTTCCTTCTTCAACTTCTTGTGGATGGCTGCAAACGGATTGATGATATACTCCTTCATTAGGTAGTAGGAACCCATGATGGTGAAGAGCTTATAGTGGTCGATTGTTCCGAAGATCTCGTGCAAATTCACAGATAAGGCTAGAATATCTTGCTCGAGTTTTCTGGAGTTTATTTCTACAGAAATCTCTGGCAAATGCATGGTTTTTTCGTCTCTTGCATCCGAGAAACCAGTACTGGAGATCAAAATAAGATCCGTAACCGTCAATTTGTTTTTCCAGTAGCTCAAGGGGTCATCTTTTGCGGATGTTAATGTTTCCAGGGACGTTGAATTGGATGTGGAGACGAAAACCGAGTCCAGATTCATCTCAGGATGATTATTGATGTGGGTCAAAACCATGGAATCCAATGTGAGTCTGAAGCACCTCAAGAGTGTTGATTTGGATCCAACTGCCCTGACGAAATCTGTCAATTCATCGTCCGCAGAAGACTCTAAAGGATCCGATAACCTGGAAGGAGGTATCAACACTGATCTTGATCCGAACTTCAAATCAATGCCCTCTATTCGGAGATTGAGCTCCAAAAACCACGCGGGAAGCTTGTTGAATAAGAAATGAGCACTTTCTCGTTTGGAACTGGCCGTTTCGTCCAAATTGTGGATGATCACCTTTTCGTACTTCAAGATCCTGGACACCAAATACTGGTTTACATAGCCTACTTTCAAGTCATCTTCAATACAAGAGGTCAACTCTGTTATGATAGATTTGATTCCGAGGAATATCTTCAAGTCCAGGAGATCTACTTGGAGCCCGTCCAATTCGAAATCGAAGTTGAATTTGAAGTTCTTGAGAATATCTATCTGAGTAAAGAACGATTTGAGCGAGAGAATCTCGAAATGATGGTAACTGCTTCCTACCACCAGCTTCAGGATATATGATACTGCCGGAGACAAGACCTGGCACGTGAGGTCATAGTCTCTATTGGAAGTCGTAGCCACCTGTAAATTTAAGGATGAATATGAGTAATTGAAAATGTCCAACATTGTACCCGTACAATGCCTTACAATTAATCTAGGTTGTTCTATAACAAACTTGACGTCCAATTTCGGGTAGTAGTCCTGGAGGTATTTCCAAAGCTTGTCTTTGAAGGGAGTTTTGGTGGATATGGAGTCAGAATCAACAAGAGTCTGATCGAAATCGTTTTCCGAATCGGAGAAGTCGATATCCTCTGTGGGTTCGGTGTACCCACTGACTTCGTCATCACTCATTCCGTGTCGTATCAAGTCTTGGTAGTGAGCGTAAACTTTGTTAAACTTGAAATACTTTCCTACCACGATGGCGTTATAGATAAAGGCCCTAAGAAAGTCCGAGTTTAAGTCAAGAACAGGGCTAGAGCTGGTGAAGAAAAATTCAGCTATGCAATTCTCGAACCCTTCTCCTTTGGTCAATTTATCCAAGTAATTGGCCTTGAAATTGAGAGAATACGCAGGAACACTCAATATTTCCGTCAGTTTTTTGTGTATGGAGCCATTTTTTTCCACCAAGTGAGAGAAGCTGGAGGTAAGAAGCTGGACTGAACTGGAGTAGTGGATCGGACTCTCATCAAGAGATTCGAAAAGAGCGTGAAACCCGGCAGATTCACTGGATAGTTTCAGGATGTTCAAGTTGCTGGACTTTATGAACAAATCCAACGATGTGATAGGGTACTGTGCCTCGATATATTGTGAGAAATGCTGATTGTGGTTGGTGGTAAGGAACGGGATCTCGAAGAAATTGACATTCTGGTTGTTTATAGTGATATCGTCCACAGAATTGTATAGCACGTGGAACATGGCCACCAATCTCCTGATTCTTTTGATTCTGTGTTCATCCTTCGCACCCACAGACAGGTTATCGGAGCTGGAGCTAGAGCTGGAGCTAGAGGGAGAGCCAGAGGACGCTGAGCTCGAATTCTCGGAAGACGAAGCGAGCAATGATTCTATTTGTCGAAGGTACATTTTCACCACCTTGAAAACCAGCATTCTGAAGTCATCAGTGAAGAATTTCACACCGATTGCACTGACCCCACCCTTCTGCAAATCGATACTGAACTTCAAGTCGATTTTGGCTGAGGTTACTGATAAAATCGGAAAGATATTTTTGGTGTAGTCTGACGAGGTCGACTCGATATAATTGACGATTAGCCCGAGCGCAAACTTCTGGATGTTAGAATCTTTGGAAGAGATCCTGGAAGACGAAGTGAATCGTATAAACTCGGCTTTGGTCACGTGCAGGCCGATTTTGAAGACGAGGTCTTTGAATTCAGAGTCGACATTGGGGACGATCTTTAGCACCCATTTGATGGCCCATGCCGCTAGTTTATTGTCAGGATACACTGCAAGCCTGAACAGATGAGGTGAGTTGTTCAGAGCAGCAGAAGAGCCGTTGCTTTTGTTTGTTGGAGACGGTTTTTGCAGTTGTGGAAGCACAGTGACTACCATGTTGTCGACAATAATCCGCCTAGAGTTTCCCCAGAGCCGGAGTCGGAAAGCCTTACACTTCAAGTTGCATCGTGAGGATGTAATCTCGATGTTATTGAACAGAATCCCGTTGTTTATGGTGATTGAGCTAAGATATAGTCCGGTGAGCTTAAAGATAAGACTCCATAGAAGATACCACACCAAAGCGAGCAAAATGACGTGCACTACAAGCACGTGAGCCCAGGTGTACAGCATGTGTGGGAGCGAAGTGAAGAAGTTGGGTGTATAGGTCCGGTTCTTGAAACTTGTGCTAGTGGATGCTGTGTTGTGGTTGTGGTAATAGTTGCAACCTATTCCAGTAATGCGCACCGAGCGTGCTTGCCTCAATACCGCAACAGAAGATTTATATGATATGAGACGTTTATGAAAGGGAAACACTGTTGTTGAAGAGAGGTGAAGAGTTGGAGACAGTGTCTATGGAGAGGTATAGTGGGTGGATATGGGTGTATGTGTGTGGTGTGGGCTCCGGAGGTCCGGAAGATTCGGCAATTTAGTGCCAACACACAATATTTTAGTGAGATTAGATAATAAGAATAGGTAGGTTTACATGAGGTTTAGATAGCGAGACTCAGACTCGAACCATATGAAACTGGACCCAAATATGTAGTGGTACGGGCACAGAGACGAGTTTGGTCAGCTTACGGTAGGCTCGTTGAGGACTAGTTTGAGGTTTTGATGCCTACGTACATCACCAGATGCTGCTTTCTTCTATCATTTTGATCTCTACTTCTCTTGCACAGTTGACTCAGAACAGGATCTACCCGAAGTGAGAACCACTCTCATCAACAGACCCATAATCAGCTCCATCTCAGATTCACTGATACCTCTAAACCAAAGTAACATCACGTGATAGCTGAATTAGGGGCCTAAACCTGGTGCCCAAACCTGGAGCCCAAACCTGGGACCCACTCATCGAAGAAACCTCATCACGTGACACCAGCACCACATCACGTGCCCACACAGTCACAGGTGTGCGCGCGGATAGGGCTTGCCGTGACTGCGCGTGCCCTAACTCCCCCCGTCGCACTACCCTCACATCCTCAACTCTCATATCCTCCAGCTAAATTACACAAAACCTGTGCTCGCTCCTGCACACAATCGCAGGCTCTGATTGTGTCGCTGGTGTAAAAAAAGTGAGTAAAAATTTTCATAGTTTTTCAATAAGAGTAATTAAGAAAAGTATGTTACACCAAAACCAATAGATGTGTGAACGAACATGAGACGATGAGATTGTTGGAACCCTAGGATTGTACCAGATGAGATGCCGGCTACTATGTGATCTTTCTCGTGTCAGTATCACCAAATGGAGTAGATGGAAGCTTCAGTCTGAAGCTCAAGAGTTCACATAATTTGATTCCCACATCCACATTGACTTCCACCTTTGTTCACACCCACACACATCCGCTTACCACACCCGACCGTATACTAACCTTACAGATGGCTGCTTCATTACCTCACCCAAAAATTGTTAAAAAGCACACCAAGAAGTTCAAGAGACATCACTCTGACAGATATAAGAGAGTTGCTGAAAACTGGAGAAAGCAAAAGGGTATTGACTCTGTTGTTAGAAGAAGATTCAGAGGTAACATTTCTGAACCAAACATCGGTTACGGTTCTAACAAGAAGACCAAATTCTTATCCCCATCCGGTCACAAAACTTACTTAGTCAAGAACATTAAAGATTTAGATGTTTTATTATTGCATACCAAAACTTACGCTGCTGAAATTGCTCACAATGTTTCTGCTAAGAACAGAGTTGGTATTGTTGAAAAAGCTAAGAAATTGGGTGTTAAAGTTACTAATCCAAAGGGTAGAGTTGCTTTAGAAGCTTAAATCTAAAGTTACTAATTCATCTATAAATAATAAATGTAAATGTAAATTTATGTCTTTCATTAGCTATCTTCTTCGGGACGCCAGCGTGGTTCCAGAGGCTCCAGAAACTGCAACTGCACTGACATCGAGATGATGATGCTTTTTGATTTTATATCCCAAATCACAAGCTCCACTTGAATCCAACTGGAGATCTAGTGGCTTGAGGTCGTTTTCCTCTTCGTAGAAACTGTTAACTCGTGAGGTATTAGGACTGGGGAGTTGGTATGAACTTTTGAATATCTCTGAAGATGACGTTTTGATGGGGTGAGGATGTGATTGCGATCTCTGCCTGTTGGCATCCGTTGGCTTTTGGTCTCGGTGACATCCACACTCACATTCCCCTTTGTTTGCACTGTCATTTGCACTCTTTTCCTTTGCACTCTCTTCAGGCACCAATCCACTCCCATTTCCAGCACGAGAGCTTTCTCCTATAACAATGCCACCATCGCCATCCTCTGCCAAACACGACCCTCCCTTCACCTGCGTCTCACACTCATTCTCCTTGAGACTGGGGAGTGCCCCATTGACATTGCCGTTACCAGCTGGCTTGCTGACATCCAACATTGACTTGACCTTGGCCACTTTTGGTGGCTCCTGGACCTGTATTTGGACACAATCACAATCTTGACAGGTTTTGGTCTCAGGATGGGAGGCAGAGGTTGCCAAATACGGTTGGCCGTGTGTTAAAGAAGACATCGACTTCACAGACTTATTATCGTCGTCGTCCTTGTGCAGACTGAAGTCCAACATACTCTTGAAACTCGACAGAAGTTCGCCCGACGAAGGTTGCGATATGTTCTTGTTATACTGGTTGTGGTGGGAATGTTGGTGAGAAAAAGATCTGGTGTTCTGTCTCGAAAGAGGCCTGGAAGGAGCCACCGACGACGACGTGGAATACGATCCATGGCCGTGAGAATAAGGATAGATGACACCGTTGACCTTCTGGTCTTCGTGCTCGTACACGCACATCTCCAATCCTTGGAACCATGGGTCCCTGAAGAGAGTCTCCAAGTCATATCTGTTATTCACCGAGGGATCACACAATTTCCAGGCGACCCTAGAACCTCCATGGGACTGGAACTGACTTGCCCACTTGAAGTCACTTCCAGGGCCTCTGTGGAAGTCTGTACAGTTCTTGAAGCCCGGATTGGAGCTTGCGTAACGAGCGTGGTTGAACTTGTAATCTCTGTAAGCGTGATCGGCAGGATCTGCAGCATTAAAGGGCATGCCAGAGTAAACTATGCCGAAAAGTATCATTCCGAGCCCCCAATGGTCCATCTTGAACGGATCATAGGGCCACTTTTTCTGCTCTGAATGGCTCAATTCTTTGAGTTTCATCACTTCCGGTGGAGAATAAGGTGGAGATCCCACAAATGAGGTGGACATGGCAATAGGACTCGAGAAATCTCCAGGAATCTCATGTCCCCAGCCACTGACACCGAAATCACAGATCTTCACTATACCGTCCTTGTCGATAAGGATGTTTTCGGCCTTCATATCCCGGTGTACAATATCGTTCTCGTGCAAATATTTCAATCCATAAGCAATTTGCTTGAAGGTACAATACCGTTCATTTAGGGGGACACGTTTCCAGCCCGGCTTGGTGATCATACTGAACAAGTCTCCGGCAGGACACACTTCCAAAATGAACCCCCAGCCTCTACTCATATGGTTTGTGGACTGGATTCTTACTATACTGTAAGTGTGCACCACATGTCTGGACTGAGCTTTTTTAGAGATGATGTACTCTTTCACTGCTCTCTTATAGAAGTCGTCGTCCGACTCTTTGTCCAATAAAGTGAATCTTTTGAGGGCGTATACTTTTCTCTTGTTGCCAATAAGGTTTACCAAACGAACGTCAGAGGATCCTCCGTCTCCCAATTTTCGTTCACTGGAGTCAATTTCGAAGTCGTCGAAAAGATTCACGTGCTCCTGCGCCAACTCCGGTGGTAGCATCTCGTTGGGGTCCCGGACTGGATTGGCGAGAACTTTCCCATCATCAGGTTTGTTCAAATAAAAACTGGAGTCCTTGGGTTTTTCGATCACAATGGCATCCTTGTTGAGCCCAAACGGGTTGTATACGATCTTCTTGTCTTTCTCTTTCTCTTTCTCTTTTTCCTTCTCTTTTTCGGGTTCTTTTTCCTTATCTTTGTCCTTGGAATCTGACTCCACATCGCTTTCATGTTCCCGTTCTTTCTCCCGCTTTTCTTCCAAAGCAGCGAAGTGTTTGTGGTTCTTTTGATTCAAGTGGTTCAAGTGGGCCAAGGTCTCGGCCTTGGTCAACTTTTTGGGCTGTCTGTCGTGATTCAAGGCCAAGTTGGAGTCATGTCTTCTCAACGAGATCTTGGAAGGAGTTCTGGATAACTTGGACTCCGAGTCCAGACCCAGGCCGGGATGCCCAGCTGAGGAGCCCAAGCCAGCCTGGGTCTGGGCATGGTTGTGGTGGTGGTGGAATATCCTACCGAGTCCATGGCTGGATGGCTTTCTGGACAAATCGGTGGTGGACGAATCGGAAGATTCTTTTTTGAAGATGTGCTTGAACCCGTGCTTCCTGTGTTCTTCAGAGGTCATGGCAATAGCGTCTCAGGTCCTGGTGTTCGTATAGGGTCGACAATAAATGTTGAATCTATGGCACAACGTTGGCTAATAAATAGGATTTCGGTTTTACAGGGAACGTTGCGAAGAATAATAATTTCTCACCAAATTTGGAAATACGAATGGCAGAACAATGCTGGGATTTTTGTACCACCCCTCGCTTAGGAAAGTGTAGCGATGCAACAGAGTATGTATTAGGGGTTTGAGAGTAAGTGGTGATTTTTCCAGATTTTTTGTGGCCGTGGTTCTCCTATTTATCCAAGAGTTTTTTGGGCCTATTTCTCTCAAAAGCTTGGAACATTACGAACCGGCGATCATTTGCTGGAAACCGGTAGAGGGGAATTGTAGAAGCTTAGCTCTTCGTAGAGATTACAGTTTTATTCGTGTGTATCATGGGCTTGTGCTGACACTGTAGTTTCCCAGTTCTGAGTCACAGTCGTGGAGGAAGCTGGACTCTTGGTGGGGATCTCGGCTGGTATGCTTGCCCGCTTAGGACCCTTTTTGTTAGTTTGCTCGTGTGCTGAGCCTTCCTTTTATGAACTGTTATGGCCACTCGCCAGACCGTTTGGGAAGGTGGCACGATGTCATGGGGCCGTGGATGGTGTGCTGGTTTGGTATGCCATGACGTAACACTGGGAAAGTAAGTCACGTGTGGCATTGCTGTCATGTCACGTGAAATAATATACTAGAATTGTTTGGAAAATGTCACCTGATCCTTTCTGGTGAGTCCTGGGGTTGGCGAGAGCTAGTGTTGTTTGGGGGTTCCGTAATTAGCATTTATTTCTCGAGTGTAAGGCAAGATCACCATTTGATTCGATTTTCCTTGGTTTCATCTATTACATATCAGGAGAATTCCCAATATCTAGTTAGTTAGGAGTCCACCACTTCTGAACCAGCGAGATAGGAGCCAAGAACTGAGAGGTCCTTATTACTTGGTAATATACAATCCCTGTTTTGTAGTTGTCAGTAAAGCGCTGGTACTCATTGGTTGTACGTCACAGATAACAAACAGTACAGCAAATCGAGCCATCAGCAATTATACAGTTGCTCAGGGCTAATACCGATTCATTACTATCCTGTTATTCATTTCCTCGAGTTGTGCACAATACGTTTATTGACCCATTGAGTGGTGATGCTATTGGTGAATGGTGAGTAATTCACGTTTCTCTCTTTTGCGAGTGGAGTACATAGTAAACAAAAGTTGGATGCTACTAACATCCGACGGCCACGCCTAGAAGATCTTACGTATCTGGTAGACTACCTGCTAGTAGTTGTGCAATTGTGTTGAAAATGACTATAGACTTGGTTGTGCATCGGAATTAGAGAACCATGGTGTGGGGATTCTACACCTCGTAGTTAAACGCTCGGCCATCGAGGAACGGGCCCACCACAACAGATTAGCTGCTTATAGTGCACACGAACCTACTGAGCTGTGTACCAAACACTCGCCAGCCAACACCCTTAAACTTAGAACTAGGGCACTGGTGGCTTTTGGGTGCAAAATTAGCTCAAAATCGCGCCAATATACAACGGAGATACAGAAGGTACCCCGAGACACAAAAGAATCTGAGATCTAAAAGAAGCCTCGAGATCTACGGGGTTGTGGAGAACATGAGCCTCGAGAGATGTTCGGAGACTATACGTGTATCCAAAACTAATTTAAAGAGTACAACTCATTCGCCTCATTAGGTGACAGTCCAACACAGCCAAAAGTACATAGTACCTACAATCGATTACGTTGTTTTTATTATCATGTCCAAATGGTATAGTACAAAGAAAGAAACAAATAGGGAATAATCAAACACTTTCTTCATCAGAAACCTTGTTATTATGGTTTCTCTTGATCTTGAAGAATCTAATACCTCCATTATCTTCTTCAGTTTTTGGTTCTTCAGTGACTGCAGGAGTAGATCTGGTAAAAGAAGATGCATCGTTATCGTTGGCAGCATAAGTGGCTTCTTCTTGGTTGTCATGGACCTTGTTGATGTGTTTTCTGTATGAGTTGGCAATGTTAGCGAAACAAGTGTTGAAGAAAACTAAGATAAGACATGCAACAGCAGCCCAGATAAGAGCAGTTGCTTTGACACCAATGTGTGCGTACAAACCATCGGCTTGGAATGCGTTCTTGGCCAATACGACTGCAGCGGTTTGCAAAGCAGCATTACCCCCAACAAATAATAAAGCCAAAGCAATGAATACCATCACCACTTTATCGATGATTTCGAAGCACAAGCCCAACAAGTCGATTATGAATGCAATTCCGGTGAAACTCAATCCAGTCAAGGTGAAAGCAAAGGAAAATCTAGTCAAATAATAGTAAGTATCTCTGTTATCCACAAAGTCTTTTGGAATATTTCTGGAGGTACTGAAGTTATCGACTGGAGAAATTGGGTAAGCAGGTCCCAATGTGCAATCGTTGTAGTTGTTGTAATCACAAACCCCCCAGAAAGTCCAGGCAGATTGATTTGGAGCATTACGAATGTTGGAGGTGTCAGCTCTTAACCAATAAAATTCATTCAATGGGAAATGATTGGAAGATCCTCCGGCAACCGTTAACACTAAAAGCACAAGAGTACCGGCCAATAACACCAAGTTCAAAATGACACTTATAAGCTTCATGGTCTCAAATACTTTTAAAAAATTCAATTATCACAATTTTTTGTTAGGGGGCAGGTTTTATTTTTATAACCGCTGGAATTAATTTACAAACAAATTCCTTTTAACAAAGCCATTAACAAATGAATTTCCTAATTTGAAATTTGTCAAAATACGCACTTGTTGCTGTTCCCTATTTCTGAGAAATGAAATGGAACGGGTCCTAGGCCAGTTTATGTGGTGAATTGAGCAGATAACTTTGGCACGATTTTAGCTGTGGTAACTCCACTTCTATATTTATGTCCATTGGTGTGTCCATTCCACACCCTGACGAAGAGCAGTTGTTGTGGCCGTCTCAAAAATAGAATGCGTTGTTCTCAGTGCGAACCTGCGTGGGCTGCTTACATACAGGCCCGTGTGCCCCTATGTGCATACCGAATGACGGGCACTGCACATAGCTAGCAGGCCTGAATAAATTTCTTGATTAAGGCAAGTTGTCGCTGCTTCGGGCCTCGTGACATTTTGTTGTTTACAAAATACCGCATTAGTAGGGCCCGGCTGAACTGGCGCCACAAACGGTGAAATTAGTCAATAATCGGGGTCACGTGATGTCACTATTGACGTGGTTTCCATACGGCTGATACAACATGGTACAAAGTGCAACTTGCACATTTCTGTTCCATATTTTATGCGCAAATGGCGAGCATTGCACTGGTATTACGTGAGACTGGTTGTGACAACTTTGTAACTACTTTGTAACTACTTTCATGAGACGCCAATGGTCGATTCGAAGGTCTCACTCGTATCTAGTCTCTCCTGGCCTGCTCATGGCTGCCAAAAGTTGCCTGTTCTGCCACTGGCTTGTGTGTTCGTCCTAGTTCACACACTTTGATTGAGATTGATCACGTGATCCGAGCCCTACTACGCTTCCCATTTGTCTAATATTCATTAATCTATAAACCTTCATCATCTCCCCATTCAGAGCACCAGCCATACCACGTGCGGTGTAGACACTTCTGTTTCTTGGGAGCATGTGATGACGTTGGCGTAGGGTCGTCCAGCTCGGTGGTTCTGGTACTACTGGGTGCTGTGTCAGTACTCAAAGCTCCGGATGTGGATGTGGAAGGAAATGCTGCTCTGGAGTTGGTTTTGGAGGTGGTTTTGGACTTGTGTGGCAACAAAGGATTCGGTAACCTTGGCTCATCATCCTCGTCATCATCGTGCACCACATATCTCCAATTGAAACAGTCTCTACATGGAGGTTGTTCCACACACTCAGCAGTTTCATTATACTGAAGGATGATATCGTCAATCACAGTATGGATCCGGTGGTTCAACACGTTGACATTCCACCCCTTATCGGTGACCACATCGTAAACACAAAGTTTGCCGGTATGGCACGCAGTTTCCATCGCATAGCCGGCTGCATTACACGTGGACGAAACTCCGTTACAAACCCCCATGAAGATGGGGTCTGCGGTGTTCCCAATATGATAAATATGCTCTAGATGCTTAGGATATCCTGGAGGCTGAGGCAAGTGGAGTCTTTGGGTGGCCAAGAGTTCTCCTGGTGCTTCGAATGCCACCACTGGAAGCCCATAAGTTCTGCCCACGAGCGATGCTAAGGAGCCTCCAAGAGAATGGCCGGTGAACCACACGTCGTATAACTCTGGTGGGTAGTTCTCGGTGACGTTTCGGTATATATCGAGGACTGCCTGGTAGTATCTATCCTTTCTTACCAACTCTTTCTCCAAACAATCTTGATTACATGTGTAAGCCTTTTCGTAGCAATCACAAACAGTCTTCCAGAGATAGCTCAACCGGGCACAACAGCACAGAAATAAGAGGTTGTCGTTGAGCTTGTCGTTGTTTGTGGTTTCGTCCTCTCCAGCCCCAGGAATTCCAGCTCCACTAGTGCCTTTCACGCCAATCACCACGGTTTTGTTGACTTCGTTGACGAAAACGTGGCCCCGAACCCCTTCTCCGTCCCATCCAAATTCAATGTCCTTATGCTCTTCGTCGGGAACCCACGGATCTCCCACGTCGGTCCAATCCAGCTTCTTTTTCTGGTCTTCATCAAGAGGAAACCTCACATAAGCGTTGGAGGAAATCAACGCCAACGCCACAACCGAGTCCTTGTCCGACACGTCTGGAAGAGCGACGTCGTCCTCTTCCCACTCGAGGTTTATCATATCAAGAAGTTTGGGATTTCCTCTAACCAGCATGGCATAGTCCATATATCCATCGATAAAACCGGGTGTATGACGGTCAGCGAGACGGTGAATTTTCGTAGACTTCCGGGACCGGATCTTGTGACCCATGGTCCATGGATTGTGGCCATCAAAAGCGGCAGGCCAGTCGTTTTGGGCCACCACGTCCTCTAGATTGTTTGTGGTGAGCGCTTGAGGATCCGATTTCATGTTAAATTGGTCGAGTTGAGTTCTTGCAAGAAAGTCCGGCGTGACGTCAAGCCGTCTGTGTATGCGGTGGTACCGGGAGCCAGCCCCGTGGTGGTATATGTGTTTGAGGAAAAATGCATCCTCAGGTTGGGAACTGGTATGTGACGTAGTTTTGAGGTCGTTAACAGTCCCAATTTGGTGTGTTTGAGGTAGAAAATGGATGAGATTGAGCTTCACGATAGATGCGTAGGGGCCGTCTCGAGCTCTGTATAGAGCCAGAAGACCTGCTACCAACAAAAGCACCCATAATATGTACTTGTATGGGGGCAACATGGTCACTTTTTTGGCGCGCCTATGCGATTATTAGCACTGCGAACTGCAGTGAATATGAATTATGGTGTGCCGTGCTAGAACCACGGTGCGGAGTACCACGGCGTGCAGTACCACGCTGGCAGTACACACTGGCACTCGCGGTGCGCACTAGCACCCGCGTCTATGAATGTAAATCTATGTATCTAACGTCTTTTTCGTCGCCATAAAACTCCCCGAAAAACCCAGCCAGCTTGATTATATTGATGTCATGGATCACCAGGATGTCCTGGACCCCCGTTCTCTTCCGCTCCAACTCTAACGTATTTTGAAGCACCTTCGTAAGTGTCACCACACTGTCTTTGAGTCCACTCACCGTGAGACCTTCGCGGTGAAAATTGTTACTGATAAGACCAGTGAAGAGATCTCCACACCCAAAGAATTTACAGGGGATCTCGTGGATCGGAACTAGAAACATCCGAGCATCGGTACTTGTGTACCCTACACTCCACATTTCTCGGCCAATATTGACCGACGAGATCACGATGTTTCGCACCTTGTACTGACTCATAAACGTAGTGACTGCTTTTCGTAGAGAAGGAATATCGACGATTGAAACTCCCAGTAACACCTCGAACTCGAACTGGTTGGGAGTGACCAAGTCCACGTGTCCACTGCGGAACATTTGCTGGTATACGGGCACCACTTCCTCCAGCACGTACATTTTTCCGTTATCTCCCAAGATTGGATCTACGATAAGCACCGGGTTCACAGATTTGGCACCCGGCGCTTGTTGCAGCTTGTCGAAGCGACGCAACACTGACTGCTGGATCAGCTCGAGCATGGCCACGTTTGGTGCATAACCGGTCAACACCATGTCGTAGTCTCCAATAGACTTTCCTATATCTTCGAGTCCATGAAGAATTTTGGCTATCAATTCTGGGTCCTCTACACTACCGCCGAACTTGCCGTAACCCGGGTGGTTCGACAAGTTTGTTGTGTTCAAGGCGTCCACGTTCCACCCTAGGTACTGTAGGGGGAAGGTTATGGCTCTGTTTCCCACGTACCCGTGCACTACGTGTGACAGTATCGAGAGCACATCTCCAGCCATTTGATTTTGTCAGATTTTCGCACTTCACGAAATCATTTTAGTTTTGGCAGTGATTGACTGGTGGCACGAGTTTTCGGTTGATTTATCATTCTCCCGGTCGACATCGCGGTATTTTGTCGCAGATTTTCACAGGTTCTCAGTGCACTCGCAGTAAACTCCGGTAAGCTCGCAGTAAACTCGCCCTACACTCGCACTACACTCGCACTACACTCGCCCTACACTCGCACTACACTCGCACTACACTCGCACTACACTCGCACTACACTCGCACTACACTCGCACTACACTCGCACTACACTCGCACTACACTCGCACTACACTCCCAGTGACTTCATTGTCGATTCTGAGGCGCGGATTTACACTTCAATCATCAAACAAGCGTTATGTCTCTCAAAGATAGCGCCACCATCGACGTGGGGTATCCCGTTTACGCCACCAAGTTCGTCGACAACAAGACGCTCTTAGTGGCCGGGGGTGGAGGCGAAGGGAACCACGGAATCCCCAACAAAGTCACCGCCATAAAGTGTAGCTTCAAAGTTAAGAATAAGCTGCGGATCTTACAACGATTCAGAGAAATCACGTTGCCTGCCAACGAAGATTCGCCCACGTGTATCGAGATCAACAGAGTGGATGACTTCATCAATGATCTGCCTTCCTACATGGTGTTTGTAGGATGCAATCAATCCAACGAGTTGATCTCCAAAATGAACGTCAATAATAACTTGAGAAAGTACGTTTTCACCAGCGACGAACACTTGAAGTTCGTGGACGCTGCTCAATTGGACCCCGACATTGGACCTGACGACATCGGTGTGTATCCCAAGGTCATCTCCTTGAATAAGGACAATTCTGTTGGGGCGTTAATGACCTCCAAAGACTCGTCCCAGATATACTTTTTCGATCCGGTATCGTTGGAGCCCGTGGCAAAATACGAGCCAGGCTCTGAAGTCAGAGACATTGTGTTCAATCCTTTCGACGGCGGTAACACGTTTGCTTACATCAACGCTAGTGCCTTAACAATTGGTGCTCTCAATAACCAGAAAGTCGACATCAAACTGTCGTCAAATGAGGTGAACGCCTCCAAAGCCATCGCCGCAAAGTATATCTTCACCAAAATCAAGTACATCAGCGAGTCCGAGCTTTTGATCTCTGCAAATGTCAGAAAAGGTGGAGTGGCAGTGTTGAAGTACTCTCTCACCTCTAAAACCTTTACCTCTGTGAACAACTTCTCCAAGAAAATCAGAGGATTGGTGGCTTTGGACGTGGCAATCGACCAGAACTTGGTGGCAGTGGCTGCGAACGACTTCTCGTTGACTTTGCTCCGTCTTTCTGACTTGAAAGTCACAAAAACCTTCAAAAAATTACACACCTTCGCCATCACTAGCATATCCTTCTCGCCCAATGGCTCCAAGTTGGCCACTGTGTCAGCTTCCAATAATGTTACTGTGTTCAAGCTTCCAAAGAATATCTCCAAAAAGTCAAGCGTCATTGGCTCATTGATCAACTACATATTCTACACATTATTGATTGGAATTCTTGCAATTGTCCTACAAACATCGTTGGAAAATGGGCAATTGCAATCGTTATATGACACCTCTAAGGATGTCTCGTCCCGTGCAGTTAGATCTTTGAGTGATTTGAGTGTCGAGAGTTTCGAGTATATCAAGGACAAAATCAAAAATGAAAAGTTGAATGGCGACGAAAACACGAAGAAATACTTCACCATCGACGAATGGGATGATAGTACCACAGAAATCAGTGCCACCCCTTTAGGTGAGCCGGTCGAGAGTTTCAGTGACATCGTGGTAGAAACCTCCATCAGTGAGTATGTGTCTTCTATTATCGAATCACTCACCGAGGCAGATATCGAGTCCACCTCGGAGTTAATTGTGAGTGTGGAGACTGCAGAGGAATCGGTAGATGTGGGGTATGAAGCCGACTCTGAAGATGTGCCATTGGACAATGGGTCCCCAGATGAACCAGAGAAGGACGGCGATGCAGATTTAGAAGAGGTTGAAACCGATTCTGAAAGCTCTTACGAAACTGCCTCTGAAGACTTATATGAAACTGCCTCTGAAGACTTATATGAAACCGCCTCTGAAGACTTATATGAAACTGCCTCTGAGGATATATCTACCCCTGGTGGTTCTGAGGAGTCCGAAGCGGAAACCGATCCTGAAACCGATCCTGAAACCGATCCTGAAACCGATCCTGAAACTGACCCGGAGACTGATGCAGAAACTGATCCAGAAACCGAACCGGAAAATGAGGCATATGTGGCTGAGCCAGTTGCGTCTGGTGTGGAGGAAGACAAAATTGTGAAGGATCCTACTCCTCCAGTAGAGCCTGTGGTTCAAGAAGATGAGCCTGTTGACGAGCCTGCTCAAGCCGAAGCAGCACCATTGGTGGAAGATGTTGATTCTGAGTCTGAAGCGGAGGGCGAACCTGTCGATGTTGAAACCAGAGAAGAAGATTTGGACATCGAGGCTTCGAATTTAGAGGCTAAATCGCTCAGCGAGGAGTCTGAGACTGAAGAGGACGACACTGAGGATTCTTCTGCAAGTGAAGAGGCTGGCAGTGAGGAATCAGAAACTGAAGAGATTTCTGACGTGGATGAAAATGCTGATGATATCGCAGAGCCGGACATTGATGACGCAGCTCCAGAAGATATAACCGAAACCCTCACCAAGACCCTCACAGAAACTCTCGTTGAGGAGACGGATGTCACAGAAGAGGTCTACTCAAATGGGGAAGCTTCTGAGACAGAGGAGTTCGAAACGAGTGAAGCTGACATATCTGAATCAGACGAAGAACTTTCGTCTGCGTCCGAAACAGAAGCAGAAGATTCTGAGACAGGATCAGATGATGATGATGCTTTGGAAAGCGTTGACGAAAGTGAGCCAGAAATCACCTTGATCGTCGAGGAAGTCAACAACATCGAAAAGAAGAATATCGCTGCAGAAGCAGTTAGAGTCGAAACTGTTCAGGATGAACCAGAAGTAGAAGTCGAAACTGTTCAAGATGAACCAGAACTAGAAGTCGAAACTGCTGTTGAAAATGAACCGCATACAGAAACCAGTGCTGTTGAAACTAGTGGGTCCGAGAGTGATATTGAAACAAGCGAAACTGAGTCCGAGACTGAATCTGTATCTGAGACTGAATCTGAATCCGAGACTGAATCTGCATCCGAGACTGAATCTGTATCTGAGACTGAATCTGTATCTGACACTGAATCTGCATCCGAGACTGAATCTGTATCTGACACTGAATCTGTATCTGACACTGAATCTGCATCTGAGACTGAGTCCGAGACTGAGACTGAATCTGCATCTGACACTGAATCCGAAAGCAGCGATATTGAAGCCAGTGAAACCAGTGAAGCCAGTGAAGTTGAATCGGAATCTGAATCCGAAACTGAAACCAGTGAAAGTGAGACCGGACGTGAACCCGAAACTGAAACCGAAAGCACTACCGAAGCGACTGAGGTTCAATCTCACACGGAGTCCACCCCATATTCTACAATCTCCGAGACCACATCCATTGAGTCCTCTAAATCTACTCCTTCCACGGCCCCAAAAAGAAAAAAGAAGAAAAAGAGATCAAAGAAGTCAAAAAAGAAGTCTGTATAGTCATAGCATCCTAATACACAATGTTACCATATCTCTACTCTCTCTACTCTCTCTACTCTCTCTACTCTCTCTACTCTCTCTATCTCTCTACTTCTCTATCTCTCTACTCTCTCTATCTCTCTACTCTCTCTACTGTCTCTACTGTCTCTACTCTCTCTACTCTCTCTACTCTCTCTACTCTCTCTACTTCTCTATCTCTCTACTCTCTCTACTTCTCTATCTCTCTACTTCTCTATCTCTCTACTTCTCTATCTCTCTACTCTCTACTCCATCTTTCAGTCATCAGTCGCAGTCGCGATCGCAAACCATCAAACGCGGTCAAGTCATGAGTGTGAATAGATTAGCACAGAACCTTTTGAACGTGACAGACCCTTCAGATTGGACCAAGACTCGTGTCCCCATACTATCACAACTCGAGTCCCTACAAAGATGTTATATATGTAAGGAATTCTTGCAAGCGCCAGTAGTTACTTCATGTAACCACACATTCTGCTCTGGGTGTATTAGACAACACTTGATGGCCAAAAGCACGTGCCCTTTGTGTCTTTCCAACCAACTAGAAAGCAACCTTCGGCGTGAGGTGATGCTAGAGGAAATCGTACGGTGTTTCACGGAGCTTAGGCCTCGTTTAATCGAAGAATTACTGTCTCTGGTGAACATGTATAGCGAAAGTGCAGACAGCGAGGACTCCAAAGTAGAAAACGAAATGGATTCACCAAAGAGAAAAGCAGACACAAGCGTGTCAGAAGATGATTTGTTTATAGTAGACGAGATTCCTGTGAAAAAAGCTCAACTGGAGGCTCAAGATTCAGTCCAGTGTCCCGTATGTAATCAGTTCATGGACCAGAACTACCTTCAAACAAAGCACATAGACGACTGTTTGGCTGGCAACACCAAGGCGCCTCCAACAAGCCAAGTTTCCAAACACAAACGACACAAACCTGCCAGAAAGGAGATTCTGTCGTTTTTCAAGTCCAAAAAAGCACCTTCGGTCAGTCACGTGGACTTCTACTTCAACAATCCCCAGAAGCATGTTCCCAAGGACAACAGGCTCCCGAAGGTGGATTTCAACTCGCTCTCTTTACCCAAACTTAGGGAGAAACTTGCATCGTTGGGGCTCAATACCACGGGATCAAAGCATCAGCTTGAACTACGCTACAACCAATACTACATTCTCTTCAACTCCAACCTCGACAGCAGCCATCCAGCCGACATCAGGGTGCTTAAACAGAAGCTCTCCAAGTGGGAGCTGTCGCATCAGGCGTTCAAGGCCAATACCAGCACCATTGACATCTTCTCCAGTGGAGGAGGAATATCTCATACCAAAGTGGAATCCAAGGAGTTTCCACGCAAGTTGTGGAGCAGAGTGTACCACCAAGAGTTCCGTGAGCTCAAACGGCAGGCGAGAGAGTCGAGAGAGTCGAGAGAGTCGAGAGAGTCGAGAGAGTCGAGAGAGTCGAGAGAGTCGAGAGAGTCGAGAGAGTCGAGAGACTCTGAATCACAATCGGTGTCTCAAGTAGATTCTGAGGGTTTACCGAAAATGGCGCAACCGGAAAAACCTCAAGTGTCAGATACAAGTACAAACACATACTCACATCCGCAAAGCGGGGACGACAACCAGCCACTGAGTACGCCCAGTCCATCTGCCACATTTTCCATGGAGTCCAGTCTCCTTTTCCCAAGCCCCAACTAACAAAACCTAACAACTCATAAGCCCATGTACATACTATTTATTTGCAACAATGTGCCTCACTTTATATCCGGTGCGAGATTTTCCAAAACGGTTTGGGAAACAGCACCCTGACAGCTTTTTGAATCTTCAACACGATTCTATTCCATAGAAGCAGGGGCCTACTATCCAACTATCCTACACCATGTCGGATGACTCCATGTACATATCCACCCACGAGGCCGCGTTGGCCTTGGTTGCTACGTCCATGAAAAAAGCTCGTCTTAGACTTGACACTTTGGTTGTGAATTCCATAACCGGAGGTATTTTATTTGCTATTGGGGGCATGTTCCAGGTGATGATCCAATCGAAGCTCCCACAAACCTACGCCACCAATCCTGGAACCGTGGAGCTCCTTCAAGCCGCTTGTTATCCCATAGGTCTTTTCTACGTGGTGATTATGGGGGCCGAGTTATTTAATTCCAACATCCTTTTTTTCAGTGTGGGCGTCATGAGAGGCGCCGTGTCGGTAGTGGACTTGTTGATCAGCTGGATAGTCAGCTGGTGGTTGAATTTGGTGGCCACTATCTTTGTATGCTACATCTTTTGTTCATATTCGGCACTATACTCCTCCGAAGATGTTATCAAAGGCTCGGTTTTCTTGGCTGACCACAAGGCACTGTTTGAGTTCCACCAGACTCTCCTCAAGGGAGTGGTGGGGAACTTCTACGTGGCGTTGGCCATATACCTTCAGATCATGGCCAAACCTTTGCACGTGAAGTTTTTCTTGATGTTTCTTCCGGTGTTCTCGTTTGTGGGTATAGGATTCACCCACTCGGTGGCCGACATGTTTGTGATGGTCATCGGGTTGATTAACGGGTGCAACTACAGTGTGGGGACCGTGGCGTGGAAAGTGCTTCTCCCTGGAGCCATTGGGAATATCATTGGGGGATCGTTTTTTGGAATCGTGGTGCCGTGGTATTCACATCTCTACAGCGTGGAACAGGACCAGCGGCTCTTGAACTTGCCACAATACGAATTGAGGGACGAACAACCGGAAATCAACACCGATTCCAGAGTCATCAGAGGAGGGCCCAAGTCCGTGTATCAGGACGAAGAGAAGCCTTTCTCCACCGACACTTCCAACTCTGTTGAAAACGGCTACTTCAGCCCCCCTCATGGCATATACGATGATGCTGCCAGTCGTACATCTGCAGTGGATACCGGAGCAGAATCCATGGTTTCCCGTCCCAGGCTTTCGAGATCTAGAACACAAAGCACCAGATCGCCTAGAAACGTGTTCCCTGTATACGGCATGGGCGAGGCCATGCAACACGAACGGTCGATCTCTTCGGGTCACCAGGTGTCCCATGAGCAACCACACGATTCCACATCCAGTGTACATTCTTATGAACCAGCACCAGACACTGTTTCGGCTGAGTTCATGGGGACGAGAATCAAGAAAATCATTTCCCGGAGCCTCCTGCATACCGGAGATTTAGAGAAGAACCCCCGTGAGTCTGCAGTTCCCGTGACTCTACCATCAAGGCCTCCAAATGCATCAGTAAGTTCGAGACATAACATGAGACAGTACAGTATCAGCTCCCAAAAGTCATTTAGATCAAGTATCAGTGCATACCGTAACCGTATGAAAGATGCTGGTCTTCCCCCCAGTGCTATGTCACATAGTGACTATGTGGCGGGCTCATCTCCAGCCTCTCATACGACAAATCTGGTGACCGGTGCCATGGAGATGGCACGGAGTCCGTCGGGGATTTCTCCCAAACACTCTCACGAATCATTCAACGATAAATAATAGAAATATACACCATAGAACAGCTGTTTTCCAGAAGTTTGCGTGAACTGTGGGATTGTATAGGTAAAAAATAAATCAAATGGCAAAAAAGAAAAATGGACGAGACCGGAGTCGAACCGGTGACCTTCTGCTTGCAAGGCAGACGCGCTACCAACTACGCCACACGCCCAGTTATAGCCTAAAATATCGCGAATACACTACCATGGTTCGTTTTGACCGATTTCCTGCATATAGTGTTCTCAGTGATTCTCACCTATTTTTCAAGATGAGATAAAATTATTTAACCATGTCTACTACTTCAGCCGTGGCAGCATACCTCGATGAGAGCGTAAGCTGGAAATCTTTCAAGCTTGACTCAAGGCTAACCCAAGCTATTGAGCATTTGGGGTTCAAGAATCCCACTCTCATCCAATCAAATGCTATTCCACTTGCGCTAGATGAGAAAAGGGACATCATCGCAAAAGCTTCGACTGGATCCGGTAAAACTGCAGCATATGTGATTCCCATACTTCAGAGCATATTATCAGGGGAGCTGTTCAACGAAATCCAAAGTTTAGTTCTTGTTCCCACCCGAGAATTGGCAAATCAAGTCCACCAATTTGTCACTCAACTCACGGTCTTTTGTCCTAACAAAATCAATACTGTCAATTTATCCAGTAATTTAAGCGATCAAGTGATAAGCTCGGTGTTGGTCAACAAACCTGAAATCGTCATCTCCACGCCTTCCAAGTTAATACAGGTTTTGGAAAAGAACACAAACACAAATCTCGTGGATTTATCTGCAGTCAAGAACCTTACCATCGATGAAGTGGACTTGATTTTGTCCTACGGGTACAAAGACGACATATTGAAGCTTGAAACTTACTTGCCCATCAAAAGAAACCTTCAGGTTTTCCTCATGTCTGCCACCGTCAACGACGACTTGAATGAATTGAAGGCCAAGTTCTGCTCCAAGCCAGCAATTTTAAAATTGAACGACGAAAACATCGCCACCAACAATTTGGTACAATACTACTGTAAAACCACCGAGTTCGACAAGTTCTTGCTCGCGTACGTGATCTTCAAGTTGAATCTCATCAAAGGAAAGACCATCATTTTCGTTAACGACATCGACAGAGGATACAGATTGAAGCTCTTCTTGGAACAGTTTGGTATCAAGTCGTGTATTTTGAACAGCGAGTTGCCGGTGAACTCAAGGCTCCATATCGTGGAAGAATTTAATAAAAACGTGTATAATCTTTTGATTGCAACCGACGAGACCAACGAAACTCACGAACCCGAACCCGAGGACCTCGAACAACAACCTGAGAGTTCTGAAGGCAAAAAGGATAAAGTGAAGCGAGATAAAGAGTATGGTGTTTCCAGAGGTGTGGATTTCAGAAACGTGGCGTGTGTGTTGAACTTTGATTTGCCCACCACCTCCAGGGCATACGTCCACAGAGTCGGGAGAACGGCTCGTGCCGGTAAATCTGGGATGTCGTTATCATTTGTGATCCCTGCAAAAGAGTTTGGTAAGCATAAAGTCGCCAGCTTGAAGAGTGCAAAGAAAGACGAGAAGATATTGGCTAGAATAGTCAAACAACAGACCAAGAACGGACTCGAAATTAAGCCTTACCAGTTTGACATCAAGCAAGTGGAAGGATTCAGATACAGATCCGAGGACGCGTTCAGAGCAGTCACCCAAACCGCCATCAGAGAAGCCAGAATCAAGGAATTGAAGAATGAATTGATCAACTCCGATAAGTTGAAGAGATTCTTCGAAGAAAACCCACAAGACTTGGCTACTTTGAGACACGATAAAGAGTTGCATCCATCGCGTGTTCAGTCACAATTGAAGAGAGTCCCCGACTATCTTTTACCAGAGAGTGCCAGAAGTGACCCCAAGAAAGTTGGGTTCGTACCGTTCCATAAGAACAAAGTGCACAAGAAGAGGAAACCCAAGAGGAGAAACGATCCATTAAAATCCTTGAAAATGAAGTAAAGTATATAATGTAATGCATAGATCCATAATTGATCCGGTGTATATCATGCTATTTTGGCTAGTATCAAACTCCAGAATAAATTGGCCAAACAATTTG
The DNA here is from genome assembly GCA_030581535.1 of Yamadazyma siamensis. Lineage (NCBI taxonomy): Eukaryota > Fungi > Ascomycota > Pichiomycetes > Serinales > Debaryomycetaceae > Yamadazyma > Yamadazyma siamensis. The sequence continues at coordinate 65,490 of JAKTTO010000024.1, forward strand.
CTGGGAACATCAAAGGAGCCGGAATCAAAACGAACGACAATACCGAAAAGAACGGCCAAAAACAGTACGAGTATCTCAAGGATTTGAAATAAATGGCCTTGGTTTTGGAGTTGATCTCTCCAAAATCCCACAACGAGCTCATGATGTTGAACACTAACTGAAAAGATGGGGCTCCTATGAGCTGGTCTATAAATATTCTATAAAAAGCCCCGTCAATTCTGGATATCAAAAGATTGTACCACAAGACAGTGAAGGTTCCGTTTATTATACCCCAGACCAAGAACTTGAATATCTTATTGTAACTTAGTTTATTCTTCGAGAACTGGTTGATTGACTGGGCCAACATGGCGGTGGACGCACCTAATAATCCCGGCCCCACCAAAGAGTTGTATTTCGATATGTTTTCATATTGATGGTATATTGCCAAAGATAATAATGCTTCGAAAATGAGATTCAACACCAACTTTTTCTTGATGGCTTTGGGTGTCGGGTATAGTTTTGAGTCTAATCCATGTTGTAGATCGTCTATTTGAGAACCCCCATGGTTTGTGAAGTCTTGTAAAGGCACAGACTTGTTCATTAATCCGATTTACTGTTGTGCCAATAACTGTAATTTGAGTTTTTCCAGTCGTGTGCGCGTCAGCTTTACACGTGTTATATCCGGATGAAAAATCACAGTACGGGCGACTGTGCGAAGAGTGCGCCAGAGGATAAAGATCCCGGTGAAGTCAAACCTTACTTCCACACGCTCTGCACTCATGTGCTTTCGCTCTTACACTTAGGTTTTGCCCTTTAGGCTTTAGGCTTTGCCCTTTACACTTGACGTGACACTTGACACTTGACACTCTACACCTCAAACTCCATTTAGATTACACCCTTCTTTCCCACTCACTCTGGAGCTGATGCCGGTCGCGGTGCCAGATCGCTGTCATTTTCAACTGGCTTCGGTCGCGTAATGCCTGAGCCGGTGCAATCTAAATTTAGACACGATTCGCTGATAGAGGACCCCATTTGTTTATACTGTTCTGTTTACAATTTGTGTTTTTCGCCCGCAGATACGACATCTCCCATTTGCATGCCATTATCCCTATACACCCTTGTCGCCGTCCCATACAGGTCCATCGGCTCGGGTTTCCCCCATGCGTTTACAATAGGACTTGGCCCTTCCGTCCCATTGGCTGTGAACGGCAGTGTAAGTGGTAGGTGCACGTCAATCTGGATCCATTTTATAGGAAAATAACAGTAGAACAACACCAATGTTACACAAGCTGGAATGCGTCTACCACAAGTGTAACTAAAAGTGCAACATGTACAGTAACAACACATGTATCTTAAAATAGACATTCCAAGATATTTTGGGGTGCACTGTCACCTGATCGCATCACTCCTCACAACCTAATGCAGGGCTGTAACCATGCTCAGGAATTTGCAAGGGTTTAGTTCATTGAGGTCAGCTTGTACATTATGATTCACAGCTTCCATTTCGTCAACATATAGTCTACAAACGGCAGCTTCCAAAAAGATAGCATCATTGAGCCTCACCCACACGATATTAGGAGGGTTTGAAAATTTCACCGTATATTGATAATGCAAATGCATGGAAATAAATGACCGCGCGAGCATCCGTGGCACTAATTCCGAGACCGTAAGTTGGAATATTCCTGGAATGACGCCGGCCCTCGGATAAAGTTGAATGTAAAGTACCTCGGTGGAGCACTCAAATAAACTCAAGGGTCTACTCATAACATATGGTTTACCAACAGTACATTAGCTCTGCGATAGGGCTCCATCCACTCCAATCTCAAACAGTGGCGGCTAATTCTGTTTCCGAAGTTTGTACGACGTCAAAAATACGACAAAACAATTCATCTTCGACTAAATTTCACATCTGCGCATAACCTGTACAGGCTTTATTCTGAAAACGAGTAAGTTTTTTCTTGTCAAAACATCCTGCATTCGTATAAGTACACCTGAATTGTACTTCAGGAATGCAGATCTAATTTTTGGGGAATTATGATGTTATTCAATGTGGTGACAATATTTGTATATAGTGTTGTCGTGGCATTGGTTTCGGGTAAGCCGGTAGGTAATACCGAACCGGTGGTTCTCTACACATTTGAAATGACCATGAATGACACCCATGGTAACCCCGTCTTTTGGCCGTTGGTGTATGAATATCAAGATCCTGGTGCTTTCAAGATAGGCAATCTTTCTGCTGTTAGTAATACCAGAAGTTATTTGAATTTCATCCTTACACCTTACGGGGTCATAAAAAGCGTCTTCGGAAACTCCACCGGGTTTGATAAGAACGGGGATTTCGGTTTCAGGCCCGTGGAAGAATGCCAGGGATTTGAAGTAATAGATACAAAATTGCATTATAATGGACTGCTTGCGTGGAAGTTGTGTCCTAAAGCCAGAGGCGACTCTGTTATCTTCACCGTCAAGTACGATTCCAATTGCACAGGAGGTTTGGACACAGATTTCTATGTGATTAATGAAGAAACAACTGCATGGCAAGGGAGCATTTCCTCGCTCACTCATATGGAGTCCCAGCCTACAACCTCAATTTCAGATAACTCGTTTCTGAACATTCATGAAACCTCTTCGTCTCCAGGTTTATTATTGAAGTTGAATGGGATCACCACAATAATGTCGGTATTTTTGGGGATTTTATGCATACTCTAGACACTTAGCATTTTACTTAATATATTTATTTTAATTATGATCAAGCTCAACACTCTGTTCTTTCTGCGAGGTTGAATTTATTACGTGAGATTTGTGTTTTTTGCAGTATCCAATAGTTTCAGTGGCTGCAAAAATGTGTTTTGATCGCCACCAATAGGCGGACACTAAATACCCGGAAAAGCGTTTGAAACCTTATCTGGCCCCATGCGCATATCCTTGTTTGTATTTGTACTGTCACAGGACCCCAGCGGCGGTGGTTCCGTAGATTTCCATGGCGTTCCATCTGCGCGGGTAGCCATACAAATTGTGAGACATTGTGAGACACTATTCGCATTCAAGCTACTTCCACTTCCTAAAATCAAAGCTTAAATGGTGGTTCACAATCCCAACAACTGGTATGTGGCCGTTCGTACGGTGATACAGCTCTCGAATTCTACTAACATCCAGGCATTGGGTCGACAAAAACTGTCTTCCGTGGTCCAAAGAGTACTTTAACCAATACGTAAACTATGAGTATGAAAAAGAAGACTTCAAAATCTCTGTCACAAGCATCAACTCCGTGGAAGGTGACTGCGATGTCACACAAAGAAAAGGCAAAGTGTTGTGCATCTACGACATGAAGTTGGTTTTCGGAATTTCTGGAAGTGTGGGAGAAGAATCATTCTCTGGTACAATCTCAGTTCCTGAGTTCGTTCATGACCAAGATGATGACGAGTACATCTTCAACATCTCGGCCGACACACATGCTCCTAAAATCAAAGCCGTTTTCGTACCCGTCTTGAAAGACAAACTCAAAAAGTTTCAACCAGACTTGATATCTGCTCACCTGAAAGACGTTCAGCACTCCACTGGATAGACTTATATATATATACATAGACTACATTTCATTTCATTCATACATCACTTCAATCGAAGCCTTCAGGAACACCGCGAGCCGATCTTGTGCTTCCGTCTCGAGATCCCAAGTAAATCTCGGTAGCTCCCGTGTCGTTGAAAGTACTGTCGAAACTGTACCATGGTATATTTCCCAGCTCCATTTTCTTCAAGAACTTGAACGTTTCAACATCACTGTAAGGAACACCCAAGCTTGGATCGAAATACTTGACTTCTGTTCCGGTAATAAGACAAACCTTCTTGCTTCCATTGGGAAGGTACAACCCTGCTGGGGCTTCAGTATTCAATACAATAGCTGCATCGTTATTATCTTCCTCGACAACTTCCTCCACGATTTCTTGTCTAACTCCAAGTTTGGGTAGCCTATTAAGTTCCTCGAACATTGGGTCCTCTGCAGTGAGTTCTGTTACGGGTTCGAACAACTCGTCCTTTTCTACCCGAACCTTGGCGTACGGATTGTTCACCTTTCCGATCTTCAAAATCGTCTTAGTATTAACAAGTCTTCTGGGAGCTGGCAATACCGAATCCTCTCCGAAAACAACTCTTTTGATAGTCATGTCGTCGTAAACATACTCCTTACCGTCGAACTCGAGGAGCATCACTTTATTGTTGACCACACTATTGGCGGGCCCTTCGAATATCTCACGCTCCTCTTCGGGTTCTGCAGATTCTTCCTTCTGGTCTGCTTCCTCTGTTGGTGTTTCTATTACAGCCAGTGTGTCCTGTTCATCGGCTTCTTTGACATTGTCAGAAAATGTCACCTTCTTTTTCTTTTCCAATGGCGTGGTTTCTTTTGTATCATTGGGATCTTGATCGTTTTGTTCGGATGGCTCACTGGATGCAGAGATGGCTTCATTGTCGAGCTTTTGTGAGTCAGTTTGCGTGGTGTCTTCACTGGGGTCATCTCGAGTGGATGTTTCTTCGCCGACTTTCTCTTCTGTGGGTTCCCCGTTGTGTTCAGGTGATTCCTTAGTGCTTTCATCTTCAACCGATTCTCTATTGGACGCTTCGTTGACGGTTTCTTCGGCTGTTTCTCCATTGACGCTTTCACTAACTGCTTCTTCAGCTGCTTCTGTGGTGGTTTCCTCAGCTGTGCCATTTTCTACGCCGTTTATATCCACGGGAATGGCAGCCCTCTGCTCCTCAGTCTGCGACCTTCCCTCCTCTTCCAACTCTTTTATCCTCATTTCCTCCTTATAATAAGGTAAATCTCTATCTATGTCCCCAGGATAGGTCGATAGGTCGAAATCGATCATTTGTCGTAACCTCTTTATGGCTCTTTTTTTGTACCTACCGGTGACTGAGTGGAAAAGCCTACGGGCATACTCTATTTCATCATTGGGGGTCACAAGCTCTTGCTTGGATACAAATCGTAACACATTTTTCAATTTGGCTCGTTTCTGTTGGAACATCAACTTTTGTCGTTCTTTCTTTACAATTTCTTGTTGCTGGAACAATTCTAAAGAAATGATATTGGCCTTTTCGGTCTCTACAGCCTCTGCAAGTCTTTCTTCTTGTGTGAGCTCTCGCTGTTTCTCACGCACAACTGGCGTTATTAGAGCTCTTCTTTGTTCGTCTTTCTTTAACTTCTCTACCAAAGCCTCTTTGTTCTCGATCACAGAAGCCCTGGATGACAGTCTTCTGGTGGCTTGAAGCAAGGCATCAGACGTCACCTTTTTCTTAGGTTTTGCTGCTTTGGGCTTTTCGTTGGCAGGCTTGAATTTCTTGATTTTGGGAATCAACCGGGACTGCTGCTTTTGCTTTCTCTTCTTTTGTCTTTCTTCTTTTTCCAATTCTTTTTCTCCTTCACTCTCGTCTGTGTCACTTAAAGACATCTCTGAATCCGACAAAACCTCGTCTGAGTCTACACGAACACGGTCGTCCTCGGAGTCGTCATCTTCAGCTTGTTCGTCATCTTCCTGGTCTTGTGTATCGCCGTTTGCGTCCACAACGGGAGTTCCCTCTTTACTACGCTCGTGCTGCTCATCATCCTCACCCTCTTCCTCACCCTCAGATTCAGATTCAGACTCAGACTCCTTAAACTCGCCGTCGTCTTCATCTTCCTGGAATAACAAGTCCACATTCTGGTCGTCTTCATCCACGAACCGAGACGCTGCTGCTTTGGAAGAATCGCCTTCCATGTCAAGAAGCTGTCTGAGACGCGAACCAGCGTTGGCACGCCGAGCTCTCGTGGCCATCAACAATTCATCGTCTGACATGTTTGGCTACAATAACTGGATCAACTTGAACTCGAACTTACAGAACTCGAACTTGAATATTTGAAAGTCGCGCTTTGAAGTTTTCACAAACTCGAATTCGCAAGCTGCGACTCAAGACTCCCACGACAATGAACCACACAAAGTTGCAGTTGCGGGCCCGTGAGTGGGTTGGACTGCTTGTGAGACGTGGCACACGTGTTCATATATATAGGCCCCTCACATACACCCATGTGAATAAACATGGTGCAAACGCTGGTGTCAATGGAGCAGGTTCCAGTGCTCAAGAACTCGAGCACTTCAATGCTCTCGCGTCCAGTTGGTGGGACGTAAATGGCCCCCAGAGAATTCTTCACAAGATGAACTTGATCAGGATGGACTTCGTGACCGAGTCTATCAAGCAGTATATCAAGCTCAACGATGGGGTCGAGTCAGAAGAAGAACAAATCTATATTCCGCCATATAATGTAGACTTATTACCCCAGCCAATCAAGGACAATATCTTAACAGACCAAGAGCTCAGAAGATCTGAATTGCTCATACAAAACAAGTTGAAAGTGTTGGACATCGGGTGTGGTGGGGGAATCTTCAGTGAAGCAATGGCCAGATTACCATACGTGGAGTCTGTTAAAGGAATCGATTTATCAGAGGAAGTAGTAGAGGCTGCGAAAGCCCACAAAAAACAGGACCCCCTTTTGGACAAAAAACTTCTGTATAAGCTTCTGTCGGTACAGGATTTACCGAAAAAGGACAAGTATGATGTGGTTTCTTTATTCGAGATCTTGGAGCATGTCGACTACCCATCAGAAGTTTTGAAAGAAGCTTTGGATAAAGTCAAGCCCAACGGGTGGCTCTTCTTATCCACTATCAACAGAGACTTTGTGAGTTGGTTTACTACCATTTTCATGGGCGAACACGTGCTTGGAATCGTGCCGGTGGGGACTCATACATTGTCTAAATACATAAATCTGAGTGAAATCCAAGAATGGCTTCATCAACATAAGCACGAATATCAGCTCGTGTCCACCAAAGGGTGTGTGTATCTCCCCAGTTACGGATGGAAATTCACCTCCTATAACAACGTGGGCAACTACTTCATGGCCATCAGGAAAATCAAGTAAAATATTGTAAATAGTTTAATCAATTGGCCACTTTGGCAGGTTCTTCTGTTTCGTCGATAAACGTAGGCACTCCTTCAGAAACCGGCTCTTCATTGAGGTAACTAGGCATCGACAATCCTTCGTTCATCTCACTTTCGAAATCCATTTCTTCCCCTAAAGCATCAAGCTCGGCATCCAATTCCGATTCACTGATATCATCGGGTATATCATTGGTCATCGATAACGACTCTTGCAATTCATTGGACTTTTCTATCAAATCCAACATCTCGTCTTGTAACGATTCGATTTTATCGATATCTATCTTACCGTAGGTCTTTTTCAATTGCTTATTGGCTTGTTTCATGGCATCCACGGTGATCATCGTGTTCTGTAAGTTGTCTGTTGTCATGGCTGCTTGGGTCATGTTCCAAGACTGGTTCTCCAATTGGTCTTTTTGTGCTTCTATTTGCTTTCTTTGCTTCAATAACTTGAGTGCCTTCTGCTTCAAGGCTGATTTCCCTGGCCCGTCTCTCATTCTGGATAATTTCTGTTGGTATGTGGACAACTCGGAGTTGATTTTGGAAAGTTTTACATCAAGACTTCCGACTCTCTCGTCTATGTTTTTTACTGCGTCGTTTAACGAGGGCTTCGGTGCTGTGCTCTTGCTTCCAAACAATCTATTCATGACTACGACTATATTAATGTGCGAGTGCGACTCAGTAGATATGTGGGTATGAGAGTTAGATTTTATGAAACACAGGAGGGGATGTAGGTTCGTACTGTGATTTGAGGTGTCTTCGTTGAGTGTGGTATCGGATTAGGTTTTTGGGACTTCTGGCTTGTTCCCAGCACTTTGGGGATTCGCCTGGAGGAGACATGTTTCGCACCATTTACCTTCACAGGCCCTCTAGAACCTTCCTGCTGGCTCAGACAGGTCCTTACATGCTTGATGAGTATTGGATACTGGTCTTGGAGCATTTGGACGAATTTTCACGTGACAAAAAACAGCTCAAGAACGACATACTACGTACGTTAGGGAAAGTGGCTTCACTAGCTCAGTCGGTAGAGCGTCAGTCTCATAGTTGTACAATTGTGAAATCTGAAGGTCGACAGTTCGAACCTGCCGTGGAGCACTTAATTTTTTTTTTCGTCTTTTGCTTTGACGTACCAACCGGTGTACCGATTATGTTCCATGAACGTTCTACGAATAATCCAAATTACTGGGAATAAAGAAACAAAACATATATTGCAGCCAAATAGCCACCTAACGAAATCTCACTATGCCATATAAGAAGCGGGAACAAGACCCATATTTATGCTCAATATTCAAGTATTATAGAGTAATTAGACAATAACACATGAGTGGTAAGTCCAACCGTAGCCGTTGGTGTAACTCTTGTTGTCTCTGGATTCAGATTTGGTCTTGTTGTTGTTATTTTGTTTAGCAGCCATGTTTGATAGAAAGTAAAGATGTGAATGATGGGAAATTGAGGGAAATCGGGGGGTATTTATACCCCGAAAACAGCACCCACTGAACCGACAGGCAGCTTATCAGTATGTGTGCTTTAATGGGTGGGTGTAACAGAGTGCAGGCTGATTTTGTAATGTGTGTTTCAGATCCAGAAAAATTACCGTATTGGGCGAGGGCAATGGATGAGAAGTGAACGAGCAAACTCGGCTATTTTCATGTACGAGATTGAAAAGAGGAGGCAGGCTTCATGAGGATCGGGTGAGTGCACTGAGTCTCTGGTTCTGGCGTTCGAGCTTCTTGTGGAGAATTTTAGTGAACTGAAGGGTGAGATAACCACACAAGGAATATATGCAACAGAACCCCAACATGTGACAGATTTAATCGAGGCCCACAAGCTCAGGCAGTATCATGTGTGCGAACACTTGCACATAACCACAGCCAATCGTGTTTCAAGTGCCTGGGAAATTGCCAAATTCGGGGGTGGGAATGGGATTTGCAGCCATGCGAGTAAGACAAACGACTCGAAATAGGGGCAACGAGAACCTTAGACTCCATTCTATTGCCAAATCTTGCACTGCAGAATCTCCCCCACGGCTGCTGAGTGTGTACAGATGGTTGATATCAGAAATATTTTTGTGTATTTCCAGACTCCAAGTCTCCCAAGTCTCGATCTCAAGTCTCAAATCATTCTCAATTTCATTCGCAGCTCATGCCTGAAGTAGCAGAAGTAAGTACACACGCCTCGACGTGAACGTCAAGCAACACCCGAATACTAACGCTCAGGTCCTGCATGCGTGTGCACAGCTCCGAAGGAATCTCATTGGTAGATCAATCACCCAAGCACATTTGTCTTTGGACAAGCTACTCTTTCCAGCGTTGAAAGTGAGCGAAAATCCGCAACAAGAGCTCGAGCAGATTCGACAGCAATTACACGAGAGAACAGTTGAGCGAGTAGGTAGACACGGGAAGTATCTCTGGATGCGGTTCGACCAGGGCGTGGTGATGTTGATGCATTTCGGAATGACAGGCATGATTCACCTCAAAGATATCGAGTCGCATCACGTGTTCATGGAGAACGGTGGAGATAAGAAAGTTCTACAGGATCTCGTAGGCACCAAAACCGCAAGAGTGACACCCAGAGTCAGCAAGCGAGTTTCCAAGAGTATCAAGAAGGAAGTCAGTGAGAAAGCTGTTGTACTGGAAAGTGTATCTCAAGATATCACCTCTGAGGTCTCACAAGAGACCGGGATTCGCACGCAACCACAGCCAGATAACTGGCCTCCCCCATTCTCTAAGCTACAATTATCGTTTACCGGTGGAGTCGAGTTCTCGTTCGTGGACCCTCGAAGACTCGGGCGCATCAGAATCTTTACGGGAATAGAGGACGACCAGTATCTTTTCACACTTGAGCCGTTGAACAGACAGGGTCCCGATTACTCAAAGATTTGCCCATCAGAGGCCTTCGCTCACACTGGACGCGAATCGGGGACCAAGTCTGAACTCAAATCTGAAGTCAAACTTGAAGTCAAATCTGCCACTGAGCAGTTCGTGTTCGGTGACCCTGACCCACACCAGTACGTGCCCGCTCCAACCTTGGAACAATTCGCAAACATTATCGCCAAGCTGAAAAAGCCCATCAAGAGTCTTCTTCTAGAACAAAAGTACTTCGCTGGAGTTGGCAACTGGGTCAGTGACGAGATCCTCTACCAAGCTCGAATCCACCCCAGTGAGATTGTTGGGAACAAGGTGGACGTGTCCAGTCCTATTATGGCCAATCTCTATTCCAGTATCATTGACGTTTGCAGCACTGCCGTCGAGGTGGAAGGAGACGTCAAGCGATTTCCTGAATACTGGTTGATGCCTTATCGGTGGGGCAAACGCCGGAAAAACCAACCGCAACCCAAAGTCAACGGACACGACATTGATTTTTTGACAGTGGGAGGCAGAACCGCGTGCTATATTCCCAAGGTGCAAATAAAGTTGTAAGGCTGTGAAGGCTGTGAAGACTTGAAGGCTGCGAATTACAGTTGCAAAGAAGTAGAGGCGTTATCGGTGTAGAAGCTCGGCGATGAATGCGAAGTACGCGTTGTGTATGGCTAAAATGCTCCGGTTGCATTCGATATAGTGTATATAGTGTACATCGGAGTGCACTGGGGCGAGCACGATCCACATCTACTGGGGCTGAGGCTGAAGGTGAAACCATAAAAGCCGAAGCCGCTGTTGCAAAAACAGCATCGCGTTGCGACTGGATTATCTTGTTCCTAAATTGTCCGAGCATACAACCAATCCTCACCAGACGTCAAGACGGTGGCATTTTGCATCTCCAATTCGAGGGCCCGGAGTTGCCAATTGTTGAGATACAAGAACCCAGTGAATAAACGCACCCACTTGCCGATTTGAACTACCCCATCCACGAACCAGGAGCAAATCGGAACAACTCAGTGACAGAAGAGGGGAGACAAATTGGTGCGGCTAATTTTTGTTCTGGTGCAAACGCAAACCAAGGTTTGTGAGAGCCGTTGGTCCGTGGGCCATAAATGATCCGGACGTTCTAGATCCATTTGACGTGTATATTATGTTAACACTGTAGTAGAAGATACGTACCGTTGGAAATGCCAACAAATGGTGGAATCACCTGTAGTTTTGCCCGCCTGGTAGATGAGGAGACAAACTGTGGATGGACAATACCGGAACAAAATCTTGTAAACTCCAATTTCGGAATGAAAATTAAAAAAAAAATCGGACTTAATTCCGACCAATTTCTTGCAACCGGAATTGCCTTAGTATAAATACTGTGACTTCTCCCCTTCAAAAATTATTCGTACCATGTTGGCAATCAAGAGGGTCCCTGTCAGGTTTTACTCCACCAATTCTGTGCACACGCACACCATCAAAACTCCGGTAGATATCAACGCTGCTATTGCCTCATTAAAACCAAAAGTCACCAGATTATCAAATGACGGTCCTATAGAATGTGATTTAACAGGATTCCAATTATTGAATTCTCCAATCTATAATAAAGGATCTGCATTCACAAAAGCCGAAAGGAAAGCTTTTGGGTTGACAGGTTTGTTGCCCTCTCAAGTCAATACTTTGGATGAGCAAGTCGAAAGAGCTTACAGACAATTCAGTTATCTTAAAACTCCGTTGGCCAAAAATGATTTTTGTACATCTATGAGAATCCAGAATAAGGTTTTGTACTATGAATTGGTCAGAAGACATATAAGGGAAATGTTGCCCATCATATATACTCCAACTGAAGGAGACGCCATTGCTTCATATTCTAATAGATTCAGAAAGCCCGAAGGATGTTTCCTCGATATCACTGATCCTGATGGAATAGATGAAAGATTGGCTCCTTTTGGAGAAGATAAAGACATAGATTACATCGTCGTCAGTGACGGAGAAGGTATCTTGGGTATTGGAGATCAAGGTGTTGGTGGTATCAGAATCGCAATCGCAAAGTTGGGTTTAATGACTTTGTGTGGAGGAATTCACCCCGGTAGAGTTTTACCGGTTGTGTTGGATGTTGGTACAAACAACAAATCACTCATCGATAACGATTTGTACATGGGAAACAAGTTCCCCAGAGTCAGAGGGGAAGAATACTGGACTTTTGTGGATAAATTCATCACTGCCATCAAAAACAGATTCCCCAGTGCAGTTTTGCATTACGAAGACTTCGGAGTCAGTACCGGTAGAACGATGTTGCACAAGTATAGACAAGCTTTACCTTCTTTCAATGACGATATCCAAGGTACTGGAGCCGTGGTCATGGCATCTTTCTTGGCTGCTTTGAAATATACTGATAGAAAGTTACTGGATAGTAAAATCGTTATCTACGGAGCTGGTTCTGCTGGTTTGGGAATTGCAGACCAGATCGTCAACCACATGGTTGTGAGTGGAATGACCAGAGAAGACGCTTTGAGCAGAATACATTGTATGGACAGAAGAGGTGTTATCTTACAAAGCTACACCGATTCCTATGAAGGACAGATTAAGTACGCCGACCCTGATGCCGATTGGGAAGGTGTGAATACCAAAGACTTGGTTGAGGTCATCAGACATGTCAAGCCCACTTTATTGGTTGGATGTTCCACTCAAGCTGGTGCCTTCACCGAAGAGGTTATCACCGAAATGTACAAACACAACCCACAACCAGTTGTGTTCCCATTATCTAACCCAACTAGATTACACGAAGCCTTCCCAGCAGACGTGATGAAATGGACCGAGAACAATGCTTTGATTGCGACCGGATCTCCATTCCAGCCTGTTGATGGATACTACATTTCCGAGAACAACAACTGTTTCACATTCCCAGGTATTGGTTTGGGAGCTGTTTTATCTCGTTGTACCACCATCTCCGACACCATGATCTCTGCAGCTGTTGATCAATTGGCATCATTGTCTCCAAAGATGGACGACCCTAAGAACGGATTGCTTCCAAGATTGGAAGAAATCGACGAAGTCAGTGCTTACGTTGCAACTGCTGTTATCTTACAGAGTTTGAAAGAAGGAACCGCCAGAGTTGAAAATGAAGTCAACCCTGAAGGAGAATTCGTGGAAGTGCCTAGAGATTTCAAGAAGTGTTTGAAATGGGTGCAAGCACAAATGTGGAAACCAATCTACAGACCATTAATCAAAGTGGAACATGTTCCAGAAATCCATACATTCCAGCATTAAGCCAGCTAATACAATCACTTAATTTATAGACTTAATATAGAATCCAATTCGAATCTAGAGGTTGTTTTGTAGATACTCCGCGAGTCTGGTGAATGCAAAGTACTTGGTGGAGTCAATATTCTTGTTGGAGTTCGAGATGATATCGTATTCTGTGAAGAAGAATGCGTCATGGACTCCCCATGGCTCTACATAAGCCTCGAGTTGGGCTCTGCCTTTTTTACTTGACCTGATTTCGAATTCAGGCACCAACTTATTGCCAGACTTGCCAAACGATTCGATTTGGGGAGTTTTAAAAACATCGTTGGTCCACGAGTGAATATGGTCTCTGAAAGATTCGTCCTCTCCATAGACCAAAAACACCTTCTTGGACTCATCGGTGAAGAATTTGTTCTTGTTCCAGTCAACAGGAATCTTATAAGACCAGTGAAAGTAAGTGTGCAGCTCTCTGTTGATGGGATCCATGAACAATTCCTCACTCTCGGGCTTGAACAACTGGAATTGAATCAAGTCCCTGGGGTTGTTGTCGTAGTACGATTTTCCGGGCTTGTAGTCGTTATCGTTGGCGGCCAAATCCACCCATGGTGAAATCAATAAAAGCTGTGAAGGTTGGCTGATTTCTGGATGCAACTGACTGAGATACTCGGTGTAACTGATTGCCAAATGCCCACCAGCACTGTCACCGAACAATACGATGTTGGTGTTGCCCTCTTCCACCAAGTCTGCGTATACCAGATGCAATTGCCTCAACTGTCTGGGGAACTTGACTCCAGAAGAAACTAAATCGTAGTCTAAAAGCATCAAAGATGCGTTCTTTTGTTTGGGAATTTGGTTGTACACAGACACCAACGACTTGATCTGTTCGGGCTGTGTTTGTAAAAAGTATCCTCCACCGTGTAAGTAGATGATAATGGGATCGGAGCTCTTTCTATTAGCAGCTTCCGATAACCAGAATCCCGAGGTTCCATACTTCTGTCCGTAATTTGAGTAGCCTGCAACCTGTTTGGGATAGGTTCTCTTTATGAGCTTAAGAAGAGCCAGGTTTCCTATCAAATTGATGTATTTGGTGTCATATATAGGCAATAAAAGGGCACTTCTGTAGATAGTCAATTTGATGCAAATCAAGAGCCTTTTTTCGTACTTTCTATACTTGGTGGCCCCAAGATAATACTTGAAGATTGTAAGCAAGATTTGGAGCGGTAAATTCAAGAGCTTGATCAATCCTTCGATAGATATCATTGATGTTTCGGGTGCAAAAATTCATCTGAATGTGAGTGTGAAAGCTTGTGAAAGTGGAGTGGAGCGAGATTGGCTCGTGCACGTCCTCGGGCCGTGTTTGTAAACGGGATTTAGTGTGGTGAGTCGGGTGTGCCCTGACGAAGGTAAACAAGGGTTTCTTGTGTGTTGTTTGTGTATATGCTGTTATTTCTTCATATTTTCCAGTGTTTTTGGTGCCTTTGTCGTTAGTTTCCCATACTCAATTACGGATTTGTGAATTTAACATTTTGCAACAACCGCGCTGAATTTGAACTGTAGATTCGAAATGAATTGTTGCAAAAGAGTAAGAAGTGAGTCACTGGCTCAGAGTGAGAATTTGGCACGAATGGAGTGGGAGATGGCTTGGAGTGTGTCTGAGAGGTCAACTGTAAGGTGTACCACGCAGTACGAGAGAAGGGGGAGTGTTTACGTAGTCTTACTGACAAATATTACTACTACCGTTTCAGCAAGATATCTGGCACCAGAAGTCATACAAAACGCACGTTTGTGTCATCAAAAATACCTGCCAAAGAGATCAAACAATCAGCATAATCAGTCTCGCATATCCTACCAGTGCCTCCAGGTTCACTCTTACTGTTCAAATTGTCTCAATCTAACTGTTTCAGTCTCACTATGAGTCTCACTATCTGAGTCTCACTATCTGAGTCTCACTGTCTCAGTCTCACTGTCGCCTTTATAATTGTCTCGTGCCAGAGTCAACTCACTCCACACCAAGCAAAAACAAGAATAAAAATCCACCTTGATCCTAATCGCAGCCATCCCCCTTATCAGCTCACCCATTTCAAACACCAACCCCACAAATCTCCTTTCGTCCAGCTGCCAATCTATAAGGTGGTACGACGGTGTTAAGTAAATGGGTCGCACACGCATCCCCGGCCAATCGATCCTCTGGAATTTTTCTCAACGACTGAAAAATTAATATCTCTGAACCCAACAATATGACCGTGGAAGACTTGAAACAAACCGTTCAAAAGTTACAAGACAGAATCCAACAATTGGAAAAACAAGCCGGTATCGTCCCAGACGTTCCAAAATCCATCAGAATGGTCTTAATTGGACCTCCAGGTGCTGGTAAAGGTACTCAAGCTCCAAACTTGAAGGAAAAATTTTGTGCTTGTCACTTAGCTACTGGTGATATGTTGAGAGCTCAAGTTGCTGCCAAGACCGAATTGGGAGTGGAAGCCAAAAAAATCATGGACCAAGGTGGTTTGGTTAGTGACGAAATCATGGTTAACATGATCAAGTCCGAATTGGAAAACAATAGCGAATGTAAGAACGGATTCATTTTGGATGGTTTCCCAAGAACTATTCCTCAAGCCGAGAAATTGGACTCCATGTTGGAAACCAGAAAGACTCCTTTACAAAAAGCCGTGGAATTGAAGATCGATGATGAATTATTGGTCGCAAGAATCACCGGTAGATTGGTTCACCCTGCTTCTGGAAGATCTTATCACAAGCTCTTCAACCCACCAAAGAGAGAGATGACTGACGACGTCACCGGCGAACCTTTGGTCCAAAGATCTGATGATAATGAAGAAGCTTTGAAGAAGAGATTAGGCACTTACCACGCACAAACCGAACCAATTGTTGAATACTACAGAAAGAGTGGAATCTGGTCTGGTATTGATGCATCCCAAAAGCCTCCAAAAGTCTGGTCTGACATCTTGAAGTGTTTGGGACAAAACTAAGATACTAACTTAATTCATTTACCCTAAAAAATGTATATAATAACTTATTATTACTGTAACCTTTCTCTTTTGATATTACCGTTGAGTTCATCTTGTGCATCTCTTTTACGAGTTTCATTATAACATGTGACGTGTACGATCCTTCCACTATCAACACTCTCTCCAGGCTGTACAATACACCCATTCCAACACCATTCTCCCAACTCTTCGTTGAATGTACCTTTGACTTGTTCCCTACAGATCATGCATTTGTTGTTCATGTTGGTGACGGAGGGAGGAATGACCACATATGACGCTCCAGGGGCGGTTTCTTGGATGCTGATACTGGCAACCTGTGGTTTTTCAACTTGGAACTCGAGTAGATTATCGTCATCAAACTTCACCCAGTCTATATCGTCCAAGTACCAACTTCGAGATTGTACGTTGGAAGAGCTCTTGGACTTCTGACTGATACGGAAGTGCCAATCCAAATGCAACCGTTTACGGGTTTGTCCCACATCGTCATTGTTGAATCTTTTCCCACAAATAGAACACTTGAGCCCTTTGCTATCGTAGAGCAATTGTTTTGATTGGATGGGAATGCTGCCTCCAGACACGAACTTCTGAGGAGCATCGTTGGTGATTCTGAGCTTACTGATTTCGTCGTATTTGAGTTGTTCGTAGCCTGATCTCATCATTTGGTTGGGGAACATATTTCCCATGAATCCGTCATTGGACGGGACGTTTTTGGGGAAGTTGATAGAATAAACTCGGGGCCCGTTGAGTTCCTGTTCGTAACTGACGATCCCAAAGTTCACCAACTGGTCGAACACCTGGTCTGCAAATTTCTGGGGCTCTGATACCTTATCAAGGATTGACTCGGGCCTGTTAGGATGTCCGAATTGTTGGTTGTGACTCTGAGATTGGGCAGAATTGGCATACTGGTGGGTGGGGGATCTTGAGTGAGGAAGCAGTGGCACCTGTGGAAGTGAAGGAGGAATTTTTGGCAACGAATTGGCTATTGGAGGAGTAGAGCCTGGAGACATAGACCCGGAGCTTCTGAGTTCTTGTAGTTTTATCAGAGTCAATTGACTCTCCACTGCTTTCAAATCATTTTGTTGCATTTTCTGGCTTTGTAGTAAAACTTTCAACTGGGTTAAGGCGTTGAAACGATCTTTTAGTTTTATATCATTAGAGTGGCTATTTAATTTATTGTGGAAGATCGGTAACAATTCGTCGATCTGCCTAATCAACATAGCGTTGGTGAGTTCGTTGGCACCTGAGTTGGCTTTATCGAGAAAGTTACCTATCTTTTCGAGCTCCTGTGGAGGAAATAACGGTAAATTGGTGCCCTTGGTTTTGGTGAGCTTCCATGTTTCGAATAAGTTCAGCAACTTTTTCCTTATCGCCTGATCAACAAGCAAGTACACGTGGCTGAAGATCTTGAAGATCTCGTCGCCCGCTATCACATTATATGGGTCTCCAACATTCTTGCAAATGGAGTCCAATAAGTAGAGCGTGAAGAGTTTCTGTTCCGGAACACACTTGTAGATTCTGGCGATAATGGCTTCAGATATCCCCATGGCCTCGTCCACGTTTTCCTTGGCAATGGTGGTGAGGGCATCGATGATTGGCCTCGAGTTGAACGTGAGTTCGTTCAAGCTTTGGCGGTAGTCTTGAACGATCTCTGACATGAGTGAGTGAGAGTTGAAATTTCTGATGAGGTGCGAAGTGCGAGGTGATATCTGGAGAGAGGAAATATGCCTGTTTTGCACGTTTTCTAGGTGATTTTGGGGAAGTAGAGTCTAAGGACACGGGAGTATTTGGAGAGCTATGGCTACAATAGCCTATGTGGTTTTCAGCGACGTTGAGCTCACCAGCCACCGAAAAAGGCTGTTTTTCCGCCTCAGCCGCCACGAAAGTCCACCACTGATCCCTGAAAAGCCACACACATTCACCCAGCCTCCCGCCATCTACACGTACCCTTCAGCCAGCAGAGCACACACTCGGTATCGAACTAACAAGTCCGTGACACTTTCCAGAAATGGTAATTCGTTTGCCGCGGTAGAAGTCAAAGTGTGAAAAAAAATTTTCAAACCTTACGCTACTGAAATGTCACCAGCCCCAGTTGCAAGCACCGGAAACAGAAAAGAATCGGCCACCGCCAGAGTGTTGGGATCAGCATCGGCTGGGATCTGTGAGATCGGGGTTTTCCACCCGGTCGACACCATTTCCAAGAGATTAATGTCCAATCAAGGTAAAATCGCTAGTGCCAGCCAATTGAATTCTGTTATCTTCAGAGAACATGCACAAAAAGCTCTTGGTCAAAGACTCTTCACATTGTTCCCTGGTTTGGGTTACGCTGCTGCCTACAAAATCTTACAAAGAGTATACAAATACGGAGGTCAACCATTTGCCAATGAATTTTTGGCTTCCAACTTCAAAGATACTTACGAACTGCTTTTCGGTAAGAAAAACGGTAAGGCGTTGTTATCTGCGACCGCAGGTTCTCTTATCGGAATTGGAGAGGTGGTGTTGTTGCCCTTGGATGTGTTGAAGATTAAGCGTCAAACAAACCCTGAAGCTTTCAAAGGAAGAGGATTCTTGAAGATCTTGAGTGACGAAGGATTTGGCTTATATAGAGGTTGGGGTTGGACTGCTGCCAGAAACTGTCCTGGATCGTTTGCGTTATTCGGAGGTAACTCTTTCGCCAAAGAATACATTTTCGGATTGAGTGATTACTCCAAGGCTACATGGTTCCAGAATTTTGTTACATCTATTTTCGGTGCTTCTGCTTCTTTGATTGTTTCTGCGCCCTTGGATGTCATCAAAACCAGAATCCAAAACAGAAACTTCGATAACCCTGAATCTGGATTCACAATTTTGAAAAACATGGCCAAGAACGAAGGCTTCAGTTCTTTCTTCAAGGGATTAACACCCAAATTGTTGACCACCGGTCCAAAGTTGGTGTTCTCCTTTGCTTTGGCCCAATCGTTGATCCCTGCTTTCGACAAATTAGTCAACTGATATACTTGTACATAGATAATATACTTGATGGTGACAAAGTGCCTGATAGTTACAAAGTACCTGATAGTTGGTATTCGCACACGATTCAGCTTCACAAGTTCCCATGTGCGCACAAACTAATTAGTCACTCATATATCTTCACTCATATATCTAAGGCTCACATTTCAGACTATGGCTACGGTATGAAGATCTCCTACATCATCTACGTGCTAAAGGTCAACTTGTTCTCGGTGATCGTGGAGAACTCCAGATCTCAGAGTCTCAATCTTCAATATATTCACAGCTCTCTTTTCGATGCTACTTCTTGTCAGCCTACAGATGACGAGATAGATATCTCGTTTGCGGGATCCAACGTGACGGACGAAGCTGTAGCAGACTTTGATGTCGAAACAGACGTTGACGCCAGCTTCCACGATGTGCTCATATAGCACGGACACGGACGTTCATGCAAAATTGTATTTAAATAAATAGGTGTATATTAGGAATAAAGTGGAACTAAGCGGAACCAAGTGCAAAAATGTCGTAGTATTCGAGTGTCTTTAGCTGTGTAAGTTCCCGTTCAATCACTTGGGGGCCTAGTATACGCTGGAGGTCCTCCAATCCACCGTTTTCTATAACTCGTAACCGGATAGTTGCTTCTATCTTCTTTTGCTGTCTGGCAAGTTTCTCAACGGCCTTTTCCCTGAGACCCCCCGAGCTGTTGGCCATATTGACGGCACTACTGAGAAACGCCTTGACGTTTTTCATAAGAATGTCTTTGCTTTTCAACGCCTGGTCGTGATTCAATTGACACCTTTGAACGTCTATGTCGCTTCTGATGATGAAAACGTTGGATATTTGTGCACAGAGACTGCCTAGTCCGTCGCCGCCAGCCTTCTGTACCACGGGCTTGGATGCCAAGAGGAGCTCCTGGGACTTTTTGAGGTGGTTGGTCATGTGAGAGAGTGCCTTCCAGTAAACATTTATCATGTCCAGATCGTTTGTGAGGCCACATGATGCCACAGACACGTCGTTACGGTCCAAGAACTCCTGAATGCTGTCGGATACAGCCATGTACTTCTCGGGAATGTCAGATATCTGGGTGGACTTTTGTGTCCAAATGTCTACAATGATATCAAGATCATTCACCAAGAGTGACGAAGTGTACGCCTGTGCTACCAAATACTCGTCCTGTTGGGCCTGGGTCACCAGAGAGAGATACTCGCTCCTGGAGTTCGTTTGGACGCTGAAATTGCTCAATAGTTCCAATGCTATCTGCTCACAAGATGCTGTGAATGGATTGATCAAGTCTCGTAGAGGTGCTATTTGGCTGGGATCAATCACGTTCTCCAAAAGGGCATGGGAGATCTTGGTGCTGGCAATGATGGTGTCAAACACATCTGAGGGCTGGAGAACTTCCTGGCCCTCGACTTTTTCGTCTCCAACGTCTGTTTCCACGTCAGGCTGGATTCCATCCAATTCATTCACAAAACTTTGGAGCTCTTTCACCTGTCTTTGTATTACTTCCTGGAAGATTTGCTGAGTGGCATATCCTAGTTCACAGAGCTCTTCGAGGGTACCTTCTTTCAAGTTATACTCGTCTATCAATTGCGTGTAAACCACACCAGTGTTGAAAAGAATATCCACCAGAGGCTCTCCATTTTCTCTATACAAAGCAACTGTTCGATCGTGGATGTCCCGGATGGTACTCAAGCCTTGTAGGACCGAGTTGGCGCTTAAAACTACCTCGTCAACGTTATTGAGTGCCAGAACATAAACTCCTTCTGTGAGCTTATACTGATTATACACATGGAAAAGAAGCCTGGAAATGTTGTAGTACACGTCAAGTTTGATATCTGGCTCCAAATGCTTTTCAAGAGCCTTTAGGTACGCAGTGTAAGCTTTCTGGTAGAATCTTAGCGCCTTGGCGAGATCGGAACTCACCCATCTGTCCCCGGATTCCTCATCGGTTGCACCTTGTTCGTAGAAATCTTCGCCTGTTTGCGGCTCGTGCTTGACCTCGTCCACACCTGCGTGTTCTCGGAGCCTTCTGCTGAGTTTAGGGCCTTTTGTTTCTGAATGTTAGTAGTGCTCTGCTGCTATCTACCAAGGTACATACTCTTCATAATCTCGATTGTGAGACTGGTGAGGATTTGGTGGGAGTTTTGGTGCGAGTTTTGGTGCGAGACTTGGTGCGACTCTTAGAGACTTGGCGAGACTTTTAACGAGACTTGGTGCGAGACTAACGACGTAGCACTGACCTGAGAA
Source organism: Yamadazyma siamensis (assembly GCA_030581535.1). Classification (NCBI taxonomy): domain Eukaryota; kingdom Fungi; phylum Ascomycota; class Pichiomycetes; order Serinales; family Debaryomycetaceae; genus Yamadazyma; species Yamadazyma siamensis. The sequence continues at coordinate 86,755 of JAKTTO010000024.1, forward strand.
ACACTTCCTACGAGTTTGTTGGACTTTGGTCGAAACAGGCCGTGATTGGACTTGCGTACACAAGTGGAAGGATACACCACAAAAACCAATCATCTATAGAAATTATCATGGCATTTGCATTTTCAAACCTCCAGCTTTTCTGGAACCTTTGAATTTGCAACCATTACAGTAACACTCAAACACAGCCCTCACCCATTGGCACCAGAGCTGCAGCCAACGTGTCTGCTTACACAAAACAGCACCAAATCCACACCCTTTCACCCACAGATGGCCTCGCTTCCCCCTGAAAAACCCAGTTGTCCTCCAAGAACACTCTCTTCACTAACTAGCTAGTGCGATTACATTCGCGTTCGCCAAACAACCAAAAACCAACTTCCAAAAACCATGAGTGACATCAACATCAGTGGGCTCGAGCACGTGTTTAGGCTACGGCCTCGTGCAGTCCCACGGCAGTTCACCGCCATAGTGTATTTTCTACAGGTGATGAAGCTTCCTGAAGGAGGTGGGGTTCTTCTCGTAACGGATTTTACTCAAGTGGGTACCACAACTGCGCTTGATCGTGTTGGCAAGAAGGCATACGATATCTTGAGGAGTGGCATTCTTCCTGAAGAGTGGGTTTTGGGTGTCAGGCTAGATGACAAGCTGTACGAAAAGGCACTCAGAGTACTCAAGAATCGGCACACAAAGAGACCTAATCATAAATCCGGAATATGTCTTGAAATGACTTTTGAGGTTTTGTCTGATAAAGACGCTTTGGACGCGTATATTGAATCCCGAAGCGAAGGAAAGCTAGGTGTGAAGAAACCTGTAATAAGTGATGGCAACGCTGACGCGATAAAGGAGTTCAATGACAGGTTTACTAGACTTGTTCTACCAAGGCTTGTGAGTCGTAGAAATTTCAAAATTAACACACCCGCAAATAGAAATCGGCCCAATGACAATAGCAGGCCCAATGATAGAACCAGGCCAAATGATAGAACCAGGCCCAATGATCGAACCAGACCCAATGACAAAACCAGTTCCCCCAAGAGGCGGAAAAAGGACTCCACCGATAAGCTCGTGTTCAGAGGCAATAGGCCATACGAAGAAACACAAAAAGCTACCCAGTCCTCCAACAACGAAGACGAGTCCTCCAAAGGTCCCACAAGTGCCGATAAAGATATCCCGGACACTTTGGTCAGTCAATTGAACACCCAGGTACCCAACACGTCTCTCATTTCCGAAGACTCGCTTGGTTTGGTTGGAGGAGACCATCAACTGGATCCTAAATCTCCTGATGTAATCACCTCTCACTCAGGCACGTCTCCCAACAACTCGAACTTGAACGGGCTGGATAATCTTGAATCAAGTTTGTCTCAAGAGAGAGAGACCCAAGTAGAAGAAACACAGGAGAGAGAGACCCAAGAAGGTGAAACTCAAGAAGCTGAGACGCAAGAAGCCGAGACTCAAGAAGCTGAAACTCAAGAAGGTGAAACTCAAGAACCAGAGACTCAAGAAGCTGAAACCCAAGAACCAGAGACTCAAGAACCAGAGACTCAAGAACCAGAGACTCAAGAACCAGAGACTCAAGAACCAGAGACGCAGGTAGCAGAGTCTCAAGACGCACAGACGCAAGAAGCACAGACGCAAGAAGCACAGACGCAAGAAAAAACATCCCTAGAAGAAGAGGCTCAAAGTGCAGCGACTCAACAAGAGCGTCAGCAAGCAGAGTCCCAAGAAATATTAACCCAAGAACCAGAGTCTCAGGATATATTCACCCAGGGAGCAGAGTCACAAGGAATTATCTCACAAGAGATCATTTCCCAAGGAACTATTTCCCAAGGACCAGTCTCTCAAGGAATACTTACACAAGAAGCGCCATCACAAGAAGATGCTTCTGGAAGCGTACTCTACCAGTCGTCACAACAGATCATATCTCAATCAAGTGTTTCGGAGGGCCTTCATTCTTCGAGGCTTGTGTTGGACAACTTCGATCTGTATGTCATCAACAAAGTCACTTTGAAGACCTTGAAAAACGTCCCTGATACAAAGCAGGAGTTGGACAAGAAAACAGAGTTTGAGCTCACGGGATTCATCGGGGCTGAATTGCCAGTGGAACATTTCATCGTCAAGCCATACGGAAGAACGCTAAAGGTTTCGGGTCTCGTTTTGTATTTCTTCGAGAAAAGGGACAGCAGTGAATACATCGAGATCGAGTTCACTCAATTGAGTGAGTACCTTAAGTTTTTGGGATTGAAAGAAGAAGAGGATTGTCATGTGAAGTACTCAATCATTCAGCTGAGGCTCGAGTATGTTCTTTCCAGAACCGAGCCACTCAAAATTGTAGTTACAAGAAAATTGACTCATTCCAGACCACATAGAAGCTACTGGACTTGCGTGAGCACACTCGACTCCTTACAGTGACGTTCCAGGAGTGGTGTGCCACTACTTGTATAATAGTACTCTGTATATTAATAAAACTACAAATGTGAATGAGGATTTCTAAGAGTGGTGGTGTGTGGCTCGAAAATGAACACTTTACTGAAGCACGCCGTACAGACATGTCTTGGGAGCAAAAGTGTGACCACCCATTTCCCTGGAGAGAACTACAATGGGAGTTTATATGAGGTGATCACGCACGTGACACACGGCACGTGACCTAGCATTTCACCGCCCGAAAAAAGAAGATAGCACTGGGAGGTCACTTCAATAGCCAGATCCCATCATCTGCGTGGCCCACTACCCCCCAAACCTTCAGCCTCACACCATCAGCCCGAAACTCCAGGCTGCAAATTCAGCCACTCACAAGCCAGATATTCGACGCAATCACGTGCCCGAGGACCAAAGTCAATGCATTATATTTATTATACTATTTATCTAGAATAATTTTTGAGTGGATGAGATTCACTTGATAATCGAGCAGTCACCAAGTAATATAAATAGGCCTATTCTATTGAATGCTCTTTAAAAGTTGACTTTATGGTATTTTTGTTTAATCTTTATTGTTCATCATGTAATCGTTTAACCAACAATCAAAGTTTCATCATCACTGAAGTCATATTCTGGAATTTCCAAGTTCAATGGAGCTGGACCTTTTCTGATTCTACCAGATATGTCATAGTGAGAACCATGACAAGGACAGAACCATCCACCGAAATCTCCAGATTCTCCAATTGGAACACATCCTAAATGGGTACAGATACCCAACATCACCAACCATTCAGGTTTCTTGACACGGTCAGCGTCAGTTTGTGGATCTCTCAAGCCAGCAGTTTCGACGGCGTTAGCTTCGTCGATTTCTTCGGGAGTTCTGTGTCTGATGAAAACTGGTTTACCTTGCCATTTAACAATAACATTTTTACCTTCTGGAATGGCTCCCAATTTAACTTCGACTTTAGCCATGGCCAAAACATCTGCAGATGCAGCCATTGTATGTAAGAATGATTCAACAGTTGATTTGGCTCCAGCAGCTGAGAGCAAACCCATTGAACCAACCATGAAATAGGTGAAGTTTCTGTTGGTACCTTCATTTCTGTTGTGCAAATAACTGTTGAAATCGGGTTGTTCGTAAGATGATAACATCTTAGAAGTAGAAGATAAGCTTCTAACGCTGTTCTTCAAGTTCAAGCTAGCTTTAATACTTCTGGATAACATTATTTATTTTTGCGTACACCTATTGAAAACTTTCGATTTCTATTAGCTGCTTGGAAATTTTGAGACTTTGGAAAAATTATTTTTTCCCTCTCGTTCATTGGCTGGTGCGCGGGACGTGCCAGAATCATAAATATTGTGGTTGAATTTATTTGTATTTATTTCTACTTAATGCCGAATCCGTTGCACCCAGTTATGGCAACCATTAATTTATCATACAATTTTTGTTTGGAGGCATAGAGATATATTTCCAACTCGTTGAAACATGTGTGAGCTGTTGGAAGACGTATGCTGTCTTTGCCCGCCAATTTGATCGTAAAATTCATGTTTTGTACTCCAGTGGCTGGTATTCTATCACTGCCACTTACAAACGAGAGAAACTTCTTTTGTTGTTTGTAGTTGAGATGATTTAGGTATTCCCAAAACCATTGTATTTGTTTGCAGTTCTCAGCATCTTCTTTGCTGTTCCATCCAACATATCTGGTGATGGACTTGAGAACATCAACATCGAGCTTTCCCTCTTCGTTCCCACAAAGTAGAAGCTTGATTTCCTCTGGTGAAAAGAGAGTAAGCCCGTTACCGCTCGTCACCGAATGAAACCCATTGAGGTATGCATCTGTTTGTTCGGATATGGCATCCAAAAGATGAAATTTGGCATATTTCTCGATGTATAAATCCCTGTTCTTGGTATTGACCTTTATTTTCCGGCCTTTTGGTACCAACTCCTTGGTGATGGTCTTGCCATACACGTCGGTAATAGATATCTCGAAGTAAAGATCCATAGAGTCGAGTTCCCCTTCGTTGAGCTCCTTCAATTTGAATAAGTTACTGGAAAGTTCCGGGTACAATTGTTGGAAGTCACTGAAACCAAGTGGAATCTTCATTAGCATCTTATAAAATGCCATCGGGAACTTGAGGTCAAGAATAGTGGAATTGTATACTGCCAATCCCAAGATGGCTCCGAAAAGATAGTAATTATCCAACGAATTTATGGGTGCTAAATTAAACCAGTGGAAGTTAGATTCCTCGATGTTATATAGCATTCCAGTATCTGGATTCAAGATGGCTTTGGTGACCAAGAGAAACCACTCTTTCCTCAATCCTCCTGCATCAACACCGGGTTCTCCGATGAACTGTACTTTCAAACTCTTTTTCAAGTTTTGTTGGTTGGAAAGAATACACTCGAGCGAGTCCTGGATTATATGGTTTCTTCTAACTCTCACTCGGAAGTACACGTCTATAGGCACCCGTTTATCTAAAGCAGTGATGAAGGCTTCCTCAGCCTTTCTCTCCATGATGCGTTTGGCTTCGTACTCCAAAAGGGAGATTTTGTTTCCCAATGTGATCAAAAACGGATATTTGCAGAAGAAAAAGGTTGCAGAAGCAGAAAAAGAATTCTGGGTGCCATTGACATAATCGAGAACTGTCAGGAGTTCTGGAGTGGCGCCTGCGCCTGGTTTCTGGTCCTTGAGTCTCTTGTTATTCATCCATGAGTCGAAGTCCATTTTCAAATTGACGTAGTCCACGAGCGAGTTGTAGAAGATGGAAAAATTGAGCCCGTCAGCTCTAATATTAAAGGCGTCAATGAAGAGTTGTAACACACCAGCAGCCGTTTTCAAATGCCAGTCATTGCCGTATTGGTATATTCTTATCTTAGACAACTGGTTTTTCAGCTTCTTTGATTTACCAGGCAAGCTGACGGAGCTCAAAGGTAACGAGGTAGGCGAAACAAGATTCATCTGTTCGATTTCCTCTTTGAAGTTGGAGGTCTCCAAGTACTCCAGGTCGATCATCAGGTCCTGCGTATTGCTAACGCGTCGCCTGCCAACCGAAGGATTGTTTGCGATGTAGAAATACTTCTTCATGTGGAAAGTGATATACACATTGATCAAGTCCACCTTGGAAGTGAACTCCGAAAGCGGATACTTGGAGATCCAACTGGTGATATAGTTCTTCACAGACACCGAAGACACGTTGGAGAGAATCCCCAACACCCGTTTGATGATGTCGTACGAAAGAGCTTTGATTTCCTGTACATCTTCCATGCGATTGGGAGAAGTGTCTTTGGACTCATAATGCGTCAACGCATGGGACAAAAACGGGATCTCGAGAAGCACGAGGAGGAAGCAGTACAGTCTGGCGTCACTGCCAAAATCAACGGTGATTCTCTTCAACAATTGAAGCACTCCTTGTAAAGCGGCGAAAAGAGGCCTTTTGGTGGGCAAGTGGAGGAGGTGAGAGAAAAGAGCCCGAACATCGGCGTAGTTGATATTTGAAGTAGAGTAGTGGATCTTGGAGCTCGACTTACGCACCTTGAACGACCCATTGACACAGTGGTAGCTGGAAAAGGCTCTTCCTAGATAGTGGGTCAAAGGCTCAAAAGCCTGGTGAACGGACTTGCCGTGGCTGTGAGTGTGAGTGTGAGAGTGAGAATGATTCTGGTTGTGATTTTGGCTTTGATTGTGCCCGATATCGGCCAAACACGAGTCGATTATCTTCTTGACGTACTTGGACGAAAGAAGGTGTGGAGTGGACGACGGTTCGGGAGATTTATAGTACTGCAGAACAGACTCGAGAATATTGGTAGTGTGACAAACAGAGCACCTAAACTTGGAAGACATGTGTGGATAAGTCACCACCGTTGCACAGCATATGCAATTGGACACCGCCAAGTCCTGCTCCACGTCCTTGGGAGCCGGCTGTGGTTTTTTCTTGGGCTTGGGGGAGTTGAATCTCAATAAATCAAAGAGCTTCCACTGCGAAGCCAGCTGTGGGATCTCGGGACTTGAAGCTTCTTCTGGAGGTGAGAAAACATTGGGTGGAGCACTGATATGGAGATCATAGACATTCCTTCCGCGTGAGTCCCCCATGTTGTGGTGTATTGGGGTGTTTAAGATACGTGTGTGGTTGTTTTTTGTGGGGTTTAATGGGGTTTAGTTCCGTTGGTTTCGTGGTTGCAATCTCACAAAGTCGCATTTATTTTATACTAGTGTAAGACACTTTCCTGGGAAATATGTATGTGGTTTCGGAGCTAACACCTCCTAATTGCACGAACCATTGCATATACGCAAGAGTGTACAAAGACAGACCCCCATGTCTCGTTTTGAACAAGTTAAACCGACTCGAGTTTCAAATGGTTGTAGATGGACCTCATGCGTATCTCCACCATATAGACTCACTCTACATTGACGACTCCATATTGGCCATGGAGAAGTTCAACCACCCCAATTTGAACTCAGACTGCTTGTTGCTTTTGACAGAAGGATACAACATGCTTTTTGTGTGGTATGATGACCAATTGAGTAAGTTTAATGTCATTAACTCCATAACATTTGACGCTACAAACCAGCAGCTTCCCTCAGACGTGCTTCCCAAAATCGTGGTGGATCCCAGCTCTGTGCCGAAGTTCTTTTTGGTGTTCTTCTTCGAAGGGTTCGTACAAGCGTTTGTAATAAATCACCAGTGGCATTCCAGTGATAGTAAAAGCTCGGGGAGATCCAAACGAAAGCTCCATTCTCACGAGTTGGTGGACTCGTTCACGTTTCTGGTGGGAGGTATTGTGGTCCAGGACATCAAGGTGCTTCGAAATTGCCCTTCTCCGACGTTTGTGGTTTCTTATAGAGACTACAATTACAATTACTCATTCAGAACCTACCAGCTTAGCATCTCAAATAAGTCCGTGTCCCTCCTTCACCAGTACGAGGAGTTCGATGAGGCACCCACGTGTATACTAGACCCACTAGTAGGCGGTGTTTTGATCCTCACCGACAACCACATCTTCTACTTTCCCAATCCAGATATCAGTGCTCTCGAATTGAGTGATGACAACACTGATCCTAATATCGCATGTAACAGCTCCAGTAAGGTGGTGACCAAACGACTAGCAAGAGTGGGCAATGGAGACGTTTCGGCGTTCAGTTGTTTCACCATAATCGACGAAAAACGGCTCTTGATCATGAATAATAAAGGCGAATCGTTTATCCTCCTATTTGACTCCACCAAGAAGTCACACACCATCCAGGTGTCGAATATCTCGTTCTTCAGACTCGGTCTCACCACCGTGCCCATTGCCATCCACCACATCAACAACAATTTGTTCTACGTGGCTTCCAAAATCTCGCAGTCGGTGTTGTTTAGGATCCGTTCTGAAGAACCGTACATAGATATTTGCCAATTCGTGCCTTCTTCTCCCCCGATATTGGACTTGCAACTACAACACAACAATAACGTTTGGGAGCTTTTCTCCTGTCAAGGAGGCTACGAAAGCGGCGAGTTCAGAAAGCTTTCTCACAGATCTGATTACCTCCAGTTCACTCAAAAGATACAGGCGAATGCTCCTTTCACGAACATAGCTGTGTACGAGTCTACACACCAACTGTTGGTGGTGAGGGCCAGCAATGTGGGCGCCGGAGAAGCCCAATTCTTCAACTTCACATCCGATTTGAAACTCCAACTAATGGACACAAAACCATCCAAAGCTCTAGAAACAGTCAAGTCCGGCGACACCGTATTGGAAATCTTTGCGGATCAGGTATTGGTGAACTCAGCACCCGTTCTACACGCCAAGGTATCCAAAACTTGTGTGAGAAGCGCACATGACTTCGTGATAGTCGACGACAAAGGTACCATTCATTTCTACAGTAAGCATTTCCAAAAGCTGCTACCTCACCAGTCATCAAGCGAAGTGTCATCAATAGATTTTGTGCACACTTTTCAAGACGAGTACTTGCTTCTTATAGGATCATGGGACGGATCATATGCGTTGTATTTTATCAGTCAGTCCGAACACGAACTTGTTGTTCTGGAAACAGTAGCCAGTGCCTTATCCATTTCGTCGTGCTGTCTCTTGTACAACTCTGAAAAGGATGCAGGAAATGTGTGGATCTTGTTAGTGACGTCCAATAACGACTTGGTACAGAAGTACTTCAAGATGGTGGACCTGGAGTTTGATGACACCCGAACTGATGTCCGTCATTTAGAAGGCTTACCCTACAACTTCAGAAAGAGTATTGCAAACGGAGTCATCCTCTTCAACAAATCCAAGATCTGGGCCATTTCCAATGACGATAGCACGAATTATAACTCCGTTTTCGAGTTAGGAGCACACATAGCGGATGGAATCGAGGATGTGGCCTTTTTGGGCGCCCGAAGCTTGGCAATCCTGTCTAACACCAATGAGATATATTTTTATGTCATCAAGGAGTTCAGTTCAACGCGAGACGTGATTTTCTCCAACTTCTTCAATGTGAAGTCGCTACGAATCAAGCCTGACAAGAGCGTCCTTCTTTCCTCAAAAAACGCTTTCAATGACATATTGAATGAGTATTCACGTAACCTGTTCTTACAGCTAGTCAACACCAAAAAGATGGAGGTGGTTTCCAAATTTGAATTCCCGGAAAACAGCCCTGTTGAAATTGCTGATATCACACTCTTTGGAAACACCAAGGCATTTAAATTCCCATACGCTGGAGAATGCGTTGTGGCCATTTGTAACACGGCCAGTGAGGTGGAGATCATCAGGTTGTTCCAGGTCAAAAACGGAAAGATTGTTCAGCTCCCAGAGGTCAAGCTCACCAACCTTCCAGAAGGACAGAGGCTAGCGTTTCAAAAGATCCAGGTTGTGGATAAGGTCAATAACCTCTTCTTGGTATCAGGTACAGTGAATCTTATGATGCAGCCCAAAAGCTTAAACCAGTGGACGGTTATTCACGGATGTACCTTCAAGTCACCCATATTCACCATCGGTGCGTCCTTCACCGATAATCGAATTGTGTTTGGAGACGTCATGAAGGGTTTGTCGTCCCTCCAGTTGATGGTGCAAAGCGATGGGCTTGTACTAAAACATCATTTTGACAAGACTAACATCAAGAACTATGTGGAAACCACGTTCATTACTGGACTCACGACATTCGATTCCGCAGAAGGAACAGTGATTTTCTTTGTGGATTCTTTTGGTAATTTGACGGGACTCACAGAGCAATTTGTGGACGACGAGGATGCCAACCAGGACTTCAAAGAGGTGATGTGTTGTAACTTAGGAGACACCATCAACACCGTTAGTCGCGTTCCTGAAGTGGCTCCCGGCAACGATTTCCTCACTCACTACCACGGGATAGAGGCTCCAGAGAAAAACTTCAAGCCCAAGGTGGTTTTAGGAACTGCAAACGGAGCCATATATGTGGTGAGTGAGTTGAACGAAGTTGACGAGGAAATATCAGATATTATCAGGGAATGCTACGAAGAGTTGGTTCTCTTCAAGCACACCCTCTCAGATCTCCAGTTCTCAAATAAAAAAGACAAGTTGAACAGGTGGATGAGAAGGAGGGACGTGAAGTTACTCCAGCAAGACGAGACAGGCGAATATGCTAGGAAAGACGCGGTTGGAGTTTTGGATATCATGTTGATTCAGTACTGGTTATCACGGGACGCCGTGTTGACAAGATATGACCAGAGAGGAGAACAGAGCGAGAGGGAATTGGAGGAGATGCGCAAAGGGCTAAAGAAGTGCTATCGCTACAAGCATATCCTCCAACGGGTAGTCCAGGAAGTGAAGTTGTAGGTTTTAAAGCACGTGACTATTCACGTGATGGTCACGTGGAAATCGTGAAATGCATAATCTACTTCTGGCAAGGAGTAAATGAATCACGGGAATCACAGTTAGCATATTTAGGTACATAGGAATGCCTTGAACAAGCGGGGCGCCACAAATCTGCCCTCAGTTCCCATATTCTAAAAGTTTTCCTTAATCCTCTCCAGAAGCTCAGTGCGATTTAGAAATCCAAATCCAAATCTAAGTAAATCCAAATACAAAATCTTCGCATCATGGCGTCCGTTCAACCGCTGCTTTTCACGACCGGATTTGACGACATTGAGATGTTGGATGTTGGAGGCACATCTTCAGATGAAGAGCCCATCTCCGAGTCCTCGATTCCTTCTGGATTGGGTAGTGAAGTGTCTGAGCCGGTGATATTAAACGATTGGTTAAATTCAAACAAGACATTGAATTTCCACTTTGATAGCGCCCAATACAAACAGAGTGTGGATGCACAAGACGACTTCACCAAGGCGTACACCTCCTACATCAATAGACTCTATAAAGTGCTCGAGTCTTTAAATGAGATCTCTGTGTTCGAACAAGAAGAAGAGCCTTTAGGAATCATCACCAGCGATTCTACTCTAGCTCTACAGGACAAGAAAAGTAGAAGAGAGCAACAGCTCGACGACTCCCTCTTCCAGGTTTCCCAGGCATTGGTGGATTTGCTTCTGGAGCTTGAAGAAATTGAATATGAAGAAACCGAACCTTTTTTGTGTGTTTCTAACATAGTCGATTGTTTACAAGCAATGCACTTCACCACAGACATAAACTTGAGGCCCACGAATCTCGTGGGATGGGTGAACCGTTTTGATCCCCAACCGGACCGGGAATTTGTCGAAGACATCATGTTGAATACTCCCAAGCCGTTCGCCCATCCGCTTTTCTGGAATAAATTCATCAGTAAGTTGATAGTGAGAGGCTTGAACAAACAGGCCGTCAATTCCATCAGACTGTCGAACTACGGGGTGTTAAAAGAAGAAGATCCGGTTCTCTACGATGCTATCGAAGATTTCATCGAGTTGCTTCAATCTTACGACAGCATGGCATTGAAAAACCAATTTGCCCAATGGAAATTGACATGCTGTGAGTTCCGAGACTCATCTCTGAGACTTCGGAGTGAAATTGCTCCAGAAAACGGCGTGTTGTTCGAACAAATACTCGATCTCGTGTACATTTTGACGGGATTACCCAAAACTATTTCCAATTATTGTGACAATTGGTACGAAGTGGTGACGTGTTTGTCATTGTACCAGATAAGAGACGATGATGCTCTTTATTCTCAGTACTTTGAGGTGGCGGTCAGAGAGAAGCCTCCGTTATTAGTTGACTCGGACGATATTTACAGATCCACAGAAAAAGCCTTCGTGCACATCTTCGATGGTAGCCTTTTGCACGTGTTGACCAAGATCGACGAGGTGGATAGTGTCACATCTGCTGTCATCTCGCGTCTCTTGGAGCTCAAGGGTCTTTTCAAGAAATACTACGAAGTGAATGACATAAAGAGCTCGTTAGACCAACCCAAGTCGTATGATTACTTGATCTCCAATAAAACCATTTCTGAGTACTTGTTGACAAACCTGGCTTTCCAGTGTCTTCATAATCACCCGTTGGTGCCTGTTGGAATCGGTATTTTACTCAATGAACATATAGTCACCGGCCAAGTATCTTTGGACTATAACAAGAAAGTGGTCGAGGAGATGCTCCTCAGGTACCACTGTAAGACCAACGACGATCTCGAATGGTGCTTGACCATTTGTGCCAAACTCGGGCTCGTCACCACTGCCAGCGAGTTATATCGACTCCATGGGAACAAACTGTTGAGGGAAGGGTACATTTTCGAGGCTCTCAACATGTTGGTGAACTGTTATAATGCCGACGGAGACCACGAACAGAACCAAAAGGGAATGAAGGAAGTGCACCACATCGTGTGGGACCTCATTTTCCAGGACAGTTTGATCAATAATAGACCCACAAATGACAAGTTGATCAATAAGATCGTCCGGCATCAAACGGATGCTGAGTTCGAGATCCACCCGGTGATAAAACAGTGTCTTTCACCGTATGCGGTGCTACTCGAGTTCTACGAGAGCATTTCCAAGCCCATAGGCCAATCGACGTTGGCCAGAACTCGTATCAACAGACTCATTCACTTATTGGAGTTCATACATCTTCCTCCAAAGTATCGTCCGTTGCTATTTGCACAGTTGATTCCATTTTTTTACGAGCCGTTGTACCAATTTGAGGTGCCTGACTTGGTGACGATTATCGAATTGCTTGATGAGTTCGAAGGCATTTCTGTAGAAGACAAAAGCAAGGCTCAGGAGTTATACCAATACGCCATTGAAAACTACGAGGACCAACTACTACCATACGACTGGAGAAAGATAGTGAAACAGAAGACAAAGATTCCTGGGACCATCGAAGAACTCACTCGAACCATAAGAAATGAAATCATTGTTAAAACCGGCAATGTCTACATAAACAACATGTAATGATAATATATATTTAAATGGTAATGAAATGATTTTCTTTTAAAAGTCCAGGAAATGAAGATCTATATTTTTAAGTGACTCATGTTTAACAAGTAACATCTTGAACAGCTCTAGAGTTCAATAATAAAGCAACAATCAAACCGTACAATCCCAACACTTCTGCGAAAATCAAAATCAAAATCATACCAACGAATAATCTTGGTTGTTGTGCAGTACCTCTAACACCAGCATCTCCAACAATACCGATGGCAAATCCAGCGGCTAAACCTGATAAACCAACAGATAAACCAGCACCTAATTGGATGAATCCAGTATATAAAGCTTGTTTTTGACTCAAAGAACCAGAAACCAACACTGACACCACCAAACCATAAATGGCAATGATACCAGCCATAATGACAGGAACAATATTTCTAACCAACAAGTCAGGTCTTAAAACACAAGTGGCACAAATTCCAACTCCACTTTTAGCAGTACCATAAGAAGCACCAAAACAGGTGAACACAATGGCAGCGGCACATCCAATGGATCCAAAGAATGGAGCATAAACTGGGCTTTGAAAAGTTAGTAAAAATACTGGGTATTCAAAGGTCATATAATTTGACCAATGAACGAGAATTGAACGACGAATAGTATCCACAACAACATTGTAAATTAAGCGCCCACGGGTATCACGAGTGCCAATTCATCAATCAATCATGATTGTAAACATACCATAAATCAGACATAATCAACAACTAGTTTTATTAACAGATCCTTTAACAATTAATTCCCAGATGAATTAGGTGAAAGATTATCTCAGAGGAAAAAGGGAGTTGGAAGAAAATGATAAAATTCGGTAAATGCCTATGTACAGGAGGGGTCGCGGGCCATGGACTGATATTAACTCTGGCAGCGCCGATGCTCGCAGTAAAAATGGTCCCTAACATTTGAATCCTCAGCCATCAAAAAGTGCGATGAGGTTTCTAAAATTTTCAATTACTTAGGTGAGCTATCAATTTGCAAGGAGCCCAAAGAACCATAAATAATGTCTGCCCCAAACCCCAAAGCCTTCCCATTAGCTGACTCAGCCTTGACCCAACAAATCTTGGATGTCGCTCAACAAGCTCAAAACGTTAGACAATTGAAAAAAGGTGCCAACGAAGCCACCAAGACCTTGAACAGAGGTATCTCTGAATTCATCATCATGGCTGCTGACACCGAACCTATTGAAATCTTATTGCATTTGCCATTATTGTGTGAAGATAAAAACGTTCCTTACGTTTTTGTTCCTTCAAAAACTGCATTGGGTAGAGCTTGTGGAGTTTCCAGACCAGTCATTGCTGCTTCTGTCACCACCAATGATGCTTCTGCCATCAAAAATCAAATCTACTCCATCAAGGACAAGATTGAAACTTTATTGATCTGATTGTATATTAGAAAATGTATACTTACGCTGATTTTTGTAGACTCCGGTTTGTAGACTTTTAGAAGTGTGTGGGGGCATGCGTTGTGACACGTGTTGTGACACGTGTGTAGTCATGTGTGTAGTGTACGCCAACCCTCTGCTATCGGTGACTTTTGGTCCATTCGAAAGCACTCCATAAACATCTTCATCTCATCTCAGAGCTCGCGAATTTTCAGATCCAAGGCCATGGACTCTATCCACAATACTCAGACCCTCACCCGGTTTCTACGGTCCAAGGACCAGTCTGTGGACTCTATAGTCGCCGTGGTACAGGAACTTCTATCACACAAGTTGCTGTTTGTGTTGCCGCGAGCGGAGGAGTTTGTTTTCGAGCTTTTATGTGACCGGCTCGGTGATAATGCTAAGTTCAAGCACTGGAAGTTCCATGTAAAGGTGTGGCAATTGTTCCAAAAAACATGGGATTTGATTCCCAGCACAAATAGAGACAAGATCTTCCGAAGAGTGAAATTCCTCGACATTCTTACCAGGATATTCACCAGTTTCTACGACGCTCAAGGCCATGATTTCTATACGACTCTCCTCCAGTCCACAAAATCCGTATACGAGCACTTTGACCTCCAAGCAGACGACTCCACGTGCATAACGATGCTCACGTCGTTCTTGAACATATACGAGACCGATCTCGACGACGAATGTCTAAATGAATGGACTAGTGTCGCACAAAAGCTCTACCTCGTGTCACATGACCAGTTGCACTATACCATTTCCAAGAAGTCCGTGTCCAAGTTCGTGTCCGAAAGTCTTTCCAAGGTTCTCAACACCATCCACAACTTGGATGACGGGTTGCAGCCCGCTCAAGAAACCTTAAGCGCCATAGTAGTTCAGAATCTCCTCACCAAAGACTCACTTCCGTCACTAGATGCCAACGTCAAATTGCTCCTCAAACACAACCCGAGCCCGCCAGTGGTGTCCACGCTCTACAAGATCATCGTGCAAACCATCGGCACCAAAAACACCGAGTTGTGTGAGACGATTTTCGTGACCATAATCAATCTGAACAACTACACTCACATGTCCGAGCAATTGATTGGGATTCTCTCGGACACAAACAAACCACTTTCCACTGCATTCTTCACCACGGTGTTCCAGAACAACTTTGGTGCCAAAACCGCCAAAAGTGCCCCAACAAACTGGAAACTTATCGGACTTATAATCAATTTGGATTCCAATTTGGCCATTGACAAGAGCTCCCACATCATAGACGCCATAAACAACGAGCCCATTGACGTGGCCACATCGTTCATCCCTGAGCTTGTGAGGGCCTACGTCCGGGCCAGAGAATTGCCGGCATTCATGTGCGATATATGGCCCAATAATCTCACACTTAATAACCAGCCTTGGTCGGCCACTCACATTGTGGACGCCGTGCTGGACCACATCAACGACTTATCGGCTCCACAGATATGTACGGTCATTGAGAGTGCACGTGCCCACGACCACTCCGCCACCGTGATGTTATCATTAGCTAAAGGGTTCATGAAGTGCTCTACCTCAAAATTGGACTCCGTGAAAGACACTCTTTTTTCGGCCGATTGGTTCATAGAGTCCCAGTCGTGGCACGTGAAGTACTTGTTGTTGACAAGCTTCCCCGAACAGGCCGGCTCCTTTAAACTCGCATCCGTTTCGTACGAATTAAACTACTTCTTCTTTGCATTCAGATTGTGTGAGCTTACGGAGACTGAGATATCTCCTGAAATTGCATCTGCTTTCGTGGAAACTTTGAAGAAAGAAGACGCTGTGAGGTGTGAAAGTATTCTTCCACGGTGGTGTGTGCTTGTGAACACGTTCTTCGATGACAACACCATCTCCGATTTGGTTTCTGTTCTTATGTCCAAATTGGATGTCTCGGTGTGGTCCAAGATACTCTCACAAAACTCACACGTTCTTTCAGAACAGAAGAAGGTCATGAAAGCCTTGGTGGGTGCATTGCATATCCCTACACATCCTGAATATGCTGCTTTATTGCAGCACGTTCCAGTACAGTGTATGAGTGTGTCGAAAAGAGCACAGATAATCGATTCGCTTGTGGAAAAAAACACCGAAATTTCTACCGTGTGTCACCTATTGTCGGTGCCCACATTCAAGTCACGTATAGAAACACTGGTGTCGAGTTTGGTCGCCATACTAGAAGTCCCTCACGCTTCTAAAGTGTTCGAGCTTGTGTGGTCTCACAATCTCAAACACGCCAAATCAAAATCTGAAAACACCTTCTGTGCTGACGGACTCAAACTGTTTGCCAAGGCATTGAAGTCTCGCAAGTACACTCCCCAACAAACCGAGGCCATAGCCATTGCCATAAAGTCCACAAACACAAAGTACTTGAATGAGTCTGATGTGAAAGCTTTCACAAAACTCCGTAACTTATACATAGACACGCTCGCAACTCAGTTCACGAGCGTGGACCAAGAGCATGCACCTGAACACTTGAGGATGTTGAACGACGTGCTCGAAGTTCTGGAGTCTGCCATTGATTCCGGGTTCGTGAAACGAGCAGGCGCTGCTTTACAAGGGAACAAAGACGGATTGACGGTTCTTTTTAGCATATGGTGCAAAACCAGCCACTCCATTCAAAACTACAAGCACATATTGGGCGTGTATGCGGTGCTCTACGACAAGAATAACACCGTGTTGCATAAAGCATTGGACACTTATCTCGCCAAAGTGTCAAAAGATCCTGGCTTTGACCAGCTCATCTACTATATCTTTTCTAATACCGTAACAGGATTGGGAAAGCTAGACTCGTCGATGTTGGTATCGTTGTGTGATGCCTGTATCCGGACATTCACCAAGAAGGATCTGCGAGAGACCGTCTTGGGCGTATATATATCCACAATCCTTGGAAATTTGCTGAACCTCGGAGATTCCACAGACCAGTTTCTCGCTCACGTGAAGGCATACTTGACCAACTTGCCCTGGGCATTCTCACAGTACTCCATCGAACTGTTGATCAATCTTGTGACCAAGCTCGGAAGCTCCACTCCAACTGCACAAACTTACACATTATCCACCCAGATCTTGGCCCATATTCTTCTTTTCCACAGATATAGATTGACAGGACGTCACCATCTTGTGATGGGAGCATTTGTGTCGTTACTAGCACCGTTGACCACAAAAAAGAGTCTCAGAAGCTCTCCAGAATGTTGTGGAGCATATTCCAGACTATTGAGTAATCTCTGTGAACCCTCAGGAGCTTTGAAGACAAGTGTGAGTTCTCAACTCACCACTCAATCCTCCGTCATCAAAAAGAGCTTGAGACCGTACTTGCCTGTATTGCTTGTCAATTACATAAACCTTTCATTAACTGACCATTTCAGTCGGGAAAACAATAATGCTCTTTTACCTGGGATATTCACCATATTCGATGTGCTTTCTCAAAAAGAATTGGAAATAGTCACCACTTGGTTGGATCAACAACAAGTGGTTTACTTCAAATCCGTATACGCAGACTATAAGAGTTTTGGGAAATGGAAGGATAGTTAGCTATATAAATCTATTTCTATCGTTGTATATAAGTTTGCCCAAATTTTGTTTGAAGTTAGACTCTATGAGTTTGAAGATGCTCCAAACAGTGTCCTCTTGTTGTTCGTGTCTCAATCGTAACTGGTTTTCGTCTTCATTGTGTAAGGAATGAAGGGTGTACTCGTATCTGAGAACGTCTTTTCTAGTTATTATTCCTGCTAATAATCCATCTTCTTCGACCAATAAATGTCTAGGGCCCATCTTCACGAATATTTCAAGCACATATTCCAAAGTGGTGGAAGATGACACTATGAGTGGTCTAGTGTTGACGATACTGGAAAAGTCTATGTGGGCGTCGTTGGAAGTCTTGACAAACTTACACTCAGCGTCGTCAGGTTTTCCGGCGTGATTTTCCAAAATGTACTTGACGTCCAGTGAAGTCACGTACCCGACTATCTTGGGGTTGTATTCCGACTCCACAAGCGGGTAGGCTTTGAATGAATACTCGGATAAAATGTTCTTCAAAGTGCCCAAGGTGAAAGGCGAGTCTCCGTTAACAGGGAATGTCAAAGTCACAGGAGCCATGGCACTGGTGACGTTGGTGTTGAAATTGAATTCTTCTTTGGGATCAATCAACGGCAATCCGTTGAACTTGATCATTTGGTCCGCTATACCTCCTTTACTCCACTTATCGTTGATCAGTTTGGTGACGGCCACCACCACCATTGTGGGGATAATGTATCGTAATGCACCTGTCAATTCGAACATGATCACCACCACGGTGACGGTCAAATGTGTGATCCCACTCAAGGCAGCAGCAGCGCCTAAAAAGGCATATGTTCCCGGAATAATACACTTCTCGGCGGAGCATGACTCGAAAATAGCCGAATCCTTATTTCTTTCGAATAAGTACTCCATTATGATTCCTAAAGCTCTACCGAAAGTGGCACCAGCAGCCATAGAGGGCACAAATATACCAGCAGGAACCTTACACCCGTATGTGACAATGGTCAAGAGCATACGCATTGCTGTTGCAAATATCAAAGACACGAAAATTTTTGATTTTTTGGTGTCTGGCTTACACAAAGAATGGTCAAAGATACCGTCACATTCATGGAAGAGAATTTCCATAGATTCGGTCATGTCTAATCTCAAGAACTCGTTGAAGTAAGAAACCAATCCCGTCAATATGGTGAGAATGAGCACCTCTCTAACGGCATGGTTACGCAAGTACCGTTTTCTGAAAGACACCACCCTGATATTCAATTTCGATACGATGATTCCATACAACCCTCCAAAGAGCCCCAAGATGATGTACACGGGTATCTCGAAAAAGTGCCAGTCGGTGTTGTATGTGACTTCAAATAGCACCAACTGGCCTGTTCTGAACGGATTGACCATAGATAATGTCCCCACTGCCACCAAAGCACAGAAATACGATTTGATAATGGTGAAAAGATGGAAATGGCTGGAGATTTCTTCCATGGAGAACAACACGCCTCCCATAGGACTCCCGAAAGCAACTGCGACACCGGCTGCAGAAGTGGCAGTCAAGAATTCTCGAGCTTTGCTGGCGCTCCTTTTATACCTTACGAACAATTTAGCAATAGAATTCCCCACGCAAACAGCGTAATGCACACTGGGACCTTCTTTCCCCACGCTCAACCCAGACCCTATGGCTAGAGGAAGTCCCAAACTCTTTATAATCAAAGTCCACCATCCCAAAAACCCTTTCATGGCGAATCCAGAAACAATACACTTCACTTCTGAAATTCCCGAACCTGCAGCCGACGGAGCGTATTGTTTGACCAAAATAGCGGCAACAAGGGAAAAAGCTACCGAGAATAAAAGGTATACCATGTAATTGAGGGCTTTACTGTTTGTCCAGGGCGACCATGTGTCACATTTTCCTTCTTCTTGTCCCCAACAGCAAAAAGATTCACTCAAGTAGAGCCCACTACTACAATGTCCGGTTTTGATATTAGCAAGCCAAGAGGTTATGATATTCAACGAGGCGGCAATGAGCCCGATCACCACTCCCATTAATGCCAATACAAGCCAATTTTGTGCAAATGATAAAAAACGATGTCGAAGTGAAGAAGCTTTGCGAGTTGATTTTGATTTTAAAAGGGTATTTCGACGAGTTAATAGCTCATCCTCCACCCAGTCGATGGTGGTGAAATTGTCAAATCCTTTGACCTCATTGACTCGGTCTTGTTGGATCCATTGTCCGGACTTTGTGCTTCTTAGCTGTTGCATGGTGTGCGAATTTTTAGTTCCACGCACAAGTAGATCTTGGTGTAGTGTAACTAGTCTATTGTTTCTATATAATGTGTCTCTATACTTTGGATACTTCGGCACAGCACAGACCCCTTGTATTCTATGATCCTCTATTGTGTTTGAGCAATCTATATTCAACGTGTTGAGCGTTCACTCAGCGTGTTTGATCAAGTTCTTCTCGAACGCATCTACGAATTGGTCGAAGTTATCGTACTCAGTGTCCTCAAAAGAGTGATCGAAGTAGGTCACCACCACATTCAATCCCCCCTTGATGGTCGAAACGACGCTCACCATCAAATCGGCTGTCACAGGACTCAAATCCTGTGAGAAAATCAAATCATTGATAGTCCAGCCATTATCGTACTCGGGAACTCTGATCAATCCTAGATTGGAAATCTTGGATGTTTCAGCTTTGTTTCCACCGAGAAACTTGGAGAATTTTTCCTCGTTGTCGGTATTTGGGTCATACGTTTCCCTGAACCCGAGAGACAAATTCAACAACTTATCGTTGGACACTGCCTTGGCAAGGTTTGCGCTTGCGATTTTCACTGAATCCCAGCTGAATTCCTTCAAAGGAGGATAGTTTTGGTCGAGTCCCAAGTGAGCCAGACACCCCATGTTTTTATAGTTTGGGTAGTCGTAGAAGTGCTTATAGTCTTCAGGGGCCTTTTCCTTGGAGAAGTATCTTCTCAATGCAATGGCCACTTTATTGGCGGTGAAATGGTTGCCAAAAACGGGCTGGAAGCTGTAAATCACAATATACTGTAAGTAAGCGGTCAAAGTCACACCCTCAGCCTTACACCTGGCCAACACTTTCTTCAATTGTTCGGGGGATAAGTGAACAAGCTTGAAGGCCAAGGTGAAATCGAAGGAGTTTGGGAATCTTCCAGGGAACTTTTGAAGTCCCTTGGGAGTGACTTTATTATAGTATTTGGGGTCGTTGTCAGAGTAGTCAAGAGTCCAGTCACTCAAATACTCGTCGATTGCAGGAGGCAACGAATGGGTGATAAGGTGTTTATCATCGTTAAAGTTGAATAGAACCGAGATTGGTGGTTCAGAACCCGCGAGCTCAGTGTCTGAGGCACTGAGTCTAGCTACCAATTCTTCGTGGAAATAGTTGGCCACGACACCATCGAAGATGCTGTGGTCGAGAACCACCGACAAGGTGTGAGCGTCCAAAAGCACTACCTTGAAAAGAGGGTGCTGGACGTAAGGCTTGAAAGAGTACTCGTTCAACCATTTCATGGCAGTTTCAGTGATTGTGCCGTTGGACAAAAACTCTGCAGCACGAGACGTGACGTCTACAAACACGTCCTCGAAACGAACTTCATCCAAGGGAGAAATGTAGTAGTTTGAGTCTTTTTTCTTGACATATGATGCGAGAATATGGTAATCAAGAAGAAGGCTTCTGAGGGCTCTCGATAAGAGCGATTTCGTGAGTGGCTTAGAGTACTTGGCGGTTAACACAAAGGTTTTGTAGTAGTAGGTGGCACTTCTGCACCGAAACAAGTTCTCGTAAATGCTCAATGGTCTTTCTAGAATTGGGATCGACATGGAAGTGGTAGGTGCCCGTGTGGAGTGTAGTTCGGGTTAAATTCAAGAACCTCACTGAGCGAGCTGCGAGACTGTGGAGGGGCAGTAGCGCGAACGGTGGCACGGTGGCGCGTGGGGCCAATAGGGAGATATCGCGGACACTGGTTCAAGGAAGAATAGTACGGCTGACCGTGTACACAGGAGCGGGCTTTAGAGACATGATCGGTGGACTCCGAGTTGCAAAAATTGGTCGCCAACATCAGTGGCCAATATCAGTCACCAATTACAAGCGAGATCAGTTTTCAACGGTGGAAGTGTAGTGGATAAGTGTAGTTAATAGCTTGTTCGGTTCTCGCAAAATTCACCAAGATAAGTAAAAGAAGACAAGGAGAAGAAGAAAATGGCAAATCAAATAATCAACGGGAACTTTGAGGATACCAAGAACCGAAGAACCAAAGAATCAGAAAATCCAAAGCAAACGACCATAAATCTAATCAAATACAATCACATCAATACAATCCACACCATCAACAATGAGCCTTTCCTACCGAGTGTCGTGCCACAAGCTTCATGTGCCCTCAAAAAGTTGGCAGTGGATTATTGGAGGTGACCTCATGTCGCAGTTCCGGACCAATTGCCCAAACTCAAAAGCGTCGTGCGCGGCCCCAATGTCATGCCTTGGTCCAGGTCTCAGTCTCAGCGTTGGCACTCGGCAGATTTAGCCCCAAACGCCGATTTGGAAGATCGCATACACCCAGTTCCCTCTGGATTGTCAACACAAAACCCCTACTACTTTCTCACTCGTACCACCCGTACCACATCTACCACCCACCCCTGTTCATGACTCATCCAGGTTTCCACGCCCCTTCCAATCCTCAGCATTTTTGTCTTCTCGGACTACCGTCCCTCGCTAGTGTCAGATCTTACGTAACGCACCAGACCAATTACTTTTCCTTGCTGTGCGGTCTCAATAAATCTCACAACTAAACCAGGGAAAATCCTTGCCATTAGGAATTTGCAACACCAAATCACCATTTGAACTCATTCAATCTGTTGGTTGGATATATACGCCGTGATACCCCGTTTTGATTCTTAGAGTGCTCTAGTTATCTCACCCAATTTCTTGGGGTTATTTCTGATTACTTGGTTTTGCTTGCTACAGTATCCACTGCCCGGTAATCATGGCGAAACAAAGCCATACTCAGGCCAAAACACACCAGCCTGAGGCCAATAAACTCCATCCGCAGGCCACGGCATCTCCAAACCACACGGCCCATACGCTACATCCTCAGCCACACAAAAGCCTCCCAAATGCCGGCACTGTGTCTCCTACGATTTTCAAATCTGTCTCATCTGCAGAAACTGTCGAGTCTGATCCCCATTTACAGCCACCACAGCCCACACATGTACATACCAACCATAGCTCGGCCACTCCCGGAAACTCGGGGTCTGAAGCGAGCCTGGTGTCCGGCCAAGTGGACCCACAGTCCAAGTTCAAACTATCGTTATCCAAATCCGTGGACTCTGCCAGCGCCAGTATCGAGTCAAGTGCCAGCGAAGACAAAGCTAAACTCGTTTCGTCCAATCTGATTGGGCCAGAGCCTCAGGAAATCACCCTGACGACGTCTAGCTCCATACACCCTCGAGCACCCAAACACCTTTCAAAGTCCAACAGCAACCAGTACGACTATGATGATGACCTAGATTTGAACGACACTCCTGACTTAGAAGGAGAAGGTGAAGGTGAAGGTGAAGGTGAAGGAGAAGGTGAAGGTGAAGGTGAAGGAGAAGGTGAAGGAGAAGGCGAAGGAGAAGGTAAGATCAAGAAGTATTTTTGCTCCACGTGTAACAAAGGGTTCACCAGAAAGCACAACATGGTTTCTCACGAGCTCATCCACTCACAAATCAAACCTCACGTGTGCACTGTGTGTAGTCTCACCTTTCGTCGTATTCACGACTTGAAGAGACACGAAAAACTCCACACCGGTGAGAAGCCTTTCAAGTGTCAGTATTGTCCTCGAAGCTTTGCACGACCCGATTCTCTCACCAGACACCAGAACTCCCAGAGCGCATGTCCAGGACTTGTTCGGAGCTTGAAGCTCGAGGATATCCCTTCCATGAACGGCGACCAGTCTTCATATTCTCCAGGTAAACCTGAGCTTTCAGCGAACTCAAACACTTCCACCAAAGGCGTTGTTTCGCCCCATCATTCTCGGCCAGAACTTCCTCCGTTGGGAAGTCTTACCAGGTATTCCGGCTACGAAACCAGGTCTCCTGACCATTTTTCAGGTCCCAGGCCGCAAATAAGCCGTGAAGACATGTTCAAATCGTCTACCAACACCAACACTAACACAAACACAAACAGCAACTCCAACAATACCTCAAACCAACATAGACCCGGGTATAATAGTACCGAACATACGAGTGCCGGGCTTCCTCCGGACCAGAAAGTGGAAACCACCACCCGAGACGACGGCCACGGAGGATTCACTACCACCACCACCATAACCACGTCCCACCGTAAAGATCCTCACACCAACTCGTCGAACTCCCACTCCCGGAACTCTCACACCAGAGACCACCAGCGTTTGGTTGACGCATATCACAGTAACGAACACGACAAGCAGAGGAACCAAACAGCGTACAACAGTAAGCAACCAGCACGGTGGGAGTTTGAGCAAAATCAGCACCAACGAGAGCAAGAAGGAGAGGCAGAAGCTCACGAGAGAGAGAGGGAAAGGAAGAGAAGAACAGAAGCACAACCCACGGAATTTGGGCATAAACGAGACGAAGGTCAACAAGATGTCAGAGCTAAGGGCGAAAGGCTTCCTCCTATTTCATCATTTGCACCACAAATGGACAGCCAAGTGATGTCGATTTCCAATCCCTCGTCTTCGGAGAATCTGGGTGCCAGGTCTACACCGACTGATGATGGCAAAGCCAAGGTGCCTTCTGCATTTTACAACCAACTAGGTATGGGGGCACAACCCAGACAAAGTGTAACACCAACCGCAAAGGAGAAGGCTTCTCAATCTACCAATTTAAATATTGCAGGTCAATACTCTGGAGGAGTTCAGTACGGACAAATTCCACAAGGAAATCATCAATATTATAACCAGTTGAGGGAGCTGCCATTGTATCAATACCCCAACGAAGAGTACATCAGCCTTTCACGGTATCAGGATCTAGTGGCGTATACTCAGTCACTTGAAGAAGGAATCAATAAGATCACCAACCGGATCCAAATGTTGGAGGACGAAAGCGCAGATAACAAGATCGAAAGAGAAAGAGCCAAACAGGCCCGAGGAACTAGACACAAACGAAAACACAGTCGTGTTCACAACAGTGCTGTTAATAATGTTGGTAATGGAGAACCAGTGTATAAAGCATCAAAGGGTAAATAGTTAGTGTATTATAATTATATAATGATTTCACATCAATAGGAAACGTGGCGCGGGACACGACTTTTCCCGCATTAGGTTACGTGTGATAAGCCAAGGGGCAAATTTAATTAATTTGTGTTACACCACAGGACTAAATTAAGTAATTATTGTGTTTAAATTGAATAACGATGATAGGCGTATCGGACGAAGATTGGCTGATTATCTCTTCGTCTTCGGAATTTGAAGAGGAGAGATCAAATTCTGGTGAAAGTGGGCCTGAGACTCCTCCAGTAATTGTGAATGACAGGTCCACCGTTAATACTGATGATCCCTCTTTTGATTCGGATGATCACATGAACAGCACTATCGACGGTAGTGACGACACTCGCCGCTCTTCTGCTTCTTCCGGTGGCAATGCCGATGATAATGCTGTCACTGATACGAGTATCCACACCCTCAAATTGCCATATACCGTGTCTATTCCTACTTCCAACGACCACAAAGACGAACCTCTGAGTGTCAAAAGCAACAGGGAAACGAAGGCCGGCAAGGTGAAAGTTGCGGATAAACCGGTCCAGGCAATCATTGATTTCTATGAGAACTTGGCTGCAAACACCTTGAAGTTGCACGAATCGATCAAACATCAAAGTGACAGAATATACCACTCAACCAAGCAACTTGTGACCGACGATGCTTCTGCGCAATCCGAGTCCAGGCCAGTAGACCCAGAATCACCCAGTCTTTTGAGCGTGGATGTACACGCTTTTGATACCCAATTGAATACCCCGTATGATTCTGATAACCACAGGAACCACACAAATTACAGTGGTTTTCGTAAGTTGCAAGCCATCGATATCGAGCCATACATCAGAAAACCATTTGTTGATCTCGGCCAATGGCTCGACTCAAAGTCTGAATACTTGCTATACTTTCTCGTTTGCGCCTTGTCGTTGGCAATTTCTGCGTACCGGGTCTCTTCTATATATCCCACCGAAGAGCCCAAGACCATCTACCAGAGCGTGGTCGCGCAGTTGGACTCGTGGGTGTACGAGGTGGAGAAGACTGGCCACTGGTTCAATCCCAAAGTCAACAAGAAAGTACGGGCCGTTAAGTTGGCACAGAAATACGTAGTCAACCAGTCCACTAAGAACAAGCTTATTGGGTTATTTGGAGCCCCCAAGGAAGCGGTTGGAAGTCTAGTGGGATTCTCGACTTCTACTGCAAATAAGTATATGGGAGCCGGATTGGACTTCGGCTATTCGTTTTTCAATGGCTCGAAAATAGCTGCGGGAAGGATCGTAGACCAGGCTGGAAGTCTCGTACAGCAGGCTGGTGTGTATGCAACCAAGACATCCGAAGTGTTGCCTGGATATTTCCATGCGGCCACCGAAGCGTCTGGTAGATACACCGATAAAGTCGCTAAATACGTTTCAGACAAGGTACCCAAGTGGTACCAAACTACCTTGGACGTAGGGTCCAGTGTGGCCAACTCGTCAGGAGCTTTGAAGTGGTACCAATCTGTGGAAAATTACGCAAAGTATTATCGTGAAGTGCTCACACAAGATATAGCCAATGGAGACACACTCAAAGAAGTGACACGAACAGTAAACCAAACAGCGTCACGAGTGTATGGTTTCTTTCTGGAGTTGTTGAGCCTCTGATGGTGTCAAGTAGGAGTTGAATCTAAACCAAGGTTAGCTATACAAGGAATTCAATAAGGAAGGAATGGGAATAGGAAATGGGCGTGCAATTCGGGCGTGCAATTGCACACCAGGATGGGCTGGGCTGGATATAATTATATAGGAATATTTGTTTTAAATCGTTATGGTGTTGATGTCAATGCCAGGTAGTGTACCCACAAACATCAGATATCTTTACATGGTTCTCAACGTAGCTTTGCACGCAGGTGCGTTGTACGTAGTTGAATTTCGCGCGAAATCTTTTCCACATTCAACGACGTTAATAGAAGAATGGGTATGTATATATACACACTTACGCTATCCTTTATCGGGCAAAAGCCACCCTATACCACCATACTAACTCCAACCTAGGTATCCCCAAATTTTTCCGGTTCATCTCCGAGAGATGGCCATTGATTTCACAGTTGATTGATGGTACCCAAATACCAGAGTTTGACAACTTGTACTTAGATATGAATTCTATCTTGCATACATGTACACATTCGAATGACGACACCCTTACAAGAATGACAGACGACCAAATGTATGCCGCCATTTTCACCTACATTGAGCATTTGTTCGATATTATCAAACCAAAAGAAACCTTCTATATGGCCATTGATGGAGTTGCTCCAAGAGCCAAAATGAATCAGCAAAGAGCCAGAAGATTCAGAACTGCTTATGAAGCCGAGGAAAACTTACAGAAAGCAATTGAACAAGGATTGGACATTCCAAAAGAAGATCCTTTCGACTCCAATTCTATCACTCCGGGTACAGAATTCATGGCCAAATTAACCAAAAACTTGAAATACTTTATTCATAAAAAGATCACCCAAGACTCGAGATGGAGTAATGTCAAAATCATTTTGAGTGGCCACGAAGCTCCCGGGGAAGGGGAACATAAAATCATGGAATTTATCAGAACCATGAAATCCCAATCTGATTATGATCCAAATAAGAGACACTGTATCTACGGTTTAGATGCTGATTTAATCATGTTGGGATTAGTGAGTCACGATCCTCACTTTGCTTTGTTAAGAGAAGAAGTCACTTTTGGCCCAAGATCAAAGGCAAAATCAACAGACTTGAATGATCAGAACTTCTACCTTTTACACATCTCTTTGTTGAGAGAGTACATGTCTTTGGAATTCCAGGGATTGGATAACCAATTGAACTTCGAATACAACTTCGAACGTGTCTTGGATGATTTCATCTTGATTATGTACGTTATTGGAAATGATTTCTTGCCCAACTTACCGGATTTGTTCATCAACAAAGGTGCTTTCCCATTGTTAATTGAGACCTTCAAACAGAGTTTGTTGGAAATGGATGGCTACATCACTGAGAACGGGGTGATAAATTTGAGAAGATTGAAAGCATGGCTTCAAAAGTTGTCTGCGTTCGAGTTGGAAAATTTCGAAAGAGGTGACGTTGATGTTGAGTGGTTCAATAAGAAGTTAGAAGATATTTCCATCTCTGGTGAGAAGAAAAGGAAGAGAACAGGCAGATTTTTGATTTCTAAGGAAGAAAAGAAGTTGGTAGGATTTATCAAACCCTGGTTCATGGAATTAATCAACCTTCCAGTGAAACAGTTGCTCGAGCAAGACGCCAACGGGCAATTGAAAGGCTTGAAGTTGGGCTATTCCAAGGAATTCATCTTGAAGAATTTGGAGTTTTTGAGGAAATTCGCTCAAGAATTGGGTCTTTTAATCATTCATTCGGCATCCAATGACGACTACACAATCAAAATCGATTTAGATGGAATTGACCCCAACGAGTCCGAAGATGATTTCATCGAAAGAGTAAACGACTCAAAGAAGGTGTTCAAGAAATACCAGTCTGCTAGTTTATTCGAAAGTGACGAGTTTGTGGCCGAATCAAGAGACATCTACGAAAGAAAGTTTGTTGAATGGAAAGATGATTACTACCAGACCAAATTGGGATTCTCCATAAATGATAAGCCAAAGATGGTTGATTTGACCAAACATTATGTTGAGGGTTTACAATGGGTGTTATTCTATTACTATAGAGGATGTCAATCTTGGAACTGGTATTACAGGTATCACTATGCTCCAAGAATTTCAGACATCATTTTGGGTATCGATGACTACTTGGCCAAAGATGAATCAATTGAGTTTGAAATGTCCAAACCATTCAAACCTTTCGAACAATTAATGGCCGTTTTGCCTGCTAGATCCAAGAATTTGATGCCTGTGGTATACAGAAGCTTAATGACCGACCCTACCTCGCCTATCATTGACTTTTACCCACACGAGGTGGATATCGATATGAATGGTAAAACTGCGAGCTGGGAAGCAGTTGTGTTGTTGAGCTTTGTGGATGAGAAGAAATTGATCGATACCTTGACTCCTTACGAAGAAAAGTTGAATGCAGAGGAAAAAGCGAGAAACTCATTTGGAACTGACATCATTTTCATTCACAACCCTCAATATGACTCCATTTACCCTTCTCCCCTTCCAGGATATTTCGAAGACCTTGAACACGATAGATGTATCGAAGAAAAGTTTTCGTTGCCCAAGAAAGGTGGTGAAATTAAGCTCGGTTTGATCGAAGGTGCTAAGATTGGTAAAGAGGCCTTGGCTGGTTTCCCAACCTTATTCACATTGCCTTTTGAATTCAAACTTGCATTGAATGAAACCAAAGTGTTCCAGAATGCAAGTCGGTCTGAATCCATGGTTCTCCAATTAAAGAACCTTTGGGAAGAGTATACCACCAAGCAACTTGCCAGCAAATTTTTAGGTGAATTGGCCTACAGTAGATGGCCCAATTTGAGGGAATGTAAGATTGTCGAAATTAACGATGGTGAAACCATATACAAGTTGGACGAGGATGTGATTTCTGGAACCATCAAGAAAACAGAACATTCTTTGGACCAAAACGAGTTGAAGGATTTCAGAAGTGCTATCAATGATTTGAATTACGTCTACAGCAAGACCAAGGCAGTCCAGCTCAGAACGTCCGTTATTGTCAAGGTTCAAGCTGTGAATGGTTTAATTCGGAACAAGGAAGGAGCATACGTGAAATCATTCTCGAATGTCACGGAGGTTTACCCTATCGAAGTTATTGTCGAGGATGTCATCAATAAGGATGACAGATACGTTCCTAGACCCCCAGTGCCAATTGAAGAGGAGTTCCCTGTCAATAGCCAGGTGATTTTCTTGGGAGCTTACGGATATGGTGCGCCAAGTACCGTCGTTGGATACTCTCAAGATAAGACCAAAGCCAGTATCAAGGTACAAAAAATCGCTCTCGAAGATGAATTGTCAATTGGTAGTGAAAGAAGACAAATTGAAAAGAGAGAAATCAAATTCTATCCAAGTTTCGAAGTTGCAAAGATCATCAAGATCAGCCCCTTATTTTTGAGTAGATTGACCAGTGGATTCATGGTCGAGGATGATCTTTCGAAACAAACTAGAAAGTTGAATGTCGGATTGGAGTTGAAGTTTGAGGCCAAGAGATTGAAAGTTTTGGGATACACTGAAAAAGCTGGATATTGGAAATTTAGTCCTTGGGCAATTGACCTAATCAAAGAATACAAGGCCAAGTTTGCAGGATTTTTCTACAAATTGGCTAATGTTGAAGGACGTAATATCCCCAAATTAAGTGCTTTGGGAATCCTGTCATCAGAAGCTGACGAATTAAGAAAATGGCTCAAGGAGGTCAAAAACTCATTCATCACCGTTGGTCTTGAAACTCAATCTTTCACGAAGTTCAGTTTTTCTGCCATTGAAAACGTGTTGATCAAGGCCAGTGCTGAAGGAAAATTGACTAAATACAGCAACAAAGACATCAAGGGTGTTCCAAAAGAAGCACTTTTGAATCCATCAGAGTCTTACCAATTACTCAGCTCTCAACACTTTGAGTTGGGTGACAGAGTGGTTTACATCCAAGATAGTGGTAAAGTACCATTTTTGAGTAAAGGTACTGTTGCTTCAATCAATCCTATCGGAACCAAGGTTGAGTTGGGAATCATCTTTGACGAGCCATTCATTGCTGGAAACAACATGAATGGAAAGTTGACTACCAGCAGAGGTTTGGTTATTGAATCCTCGTTCGTGTTGAATTTAACCAACAAGCAATTGATTTACCACTCTAAGGCCTCGAAGGGCAAACCAGCAATCAATCCAGAAAAACTCAAGGCTAAATTGGTCAAGAAAACCACCCAGTTGAGTGAAACCAAGCAAATCAGCACCAAACAATCGAAAGAGATTTTGAGTTTGATTCAATCAAAGGCAAAGCCTTCGGATATCAAAGAGGACGGGGACTCCAATGCTCAGGCTATCAAGCAGATTTACGGACAAATCTATAATAATATCATGAATGACGGGAATGCCCCAATTCCTCCTACTGCTCAAATTCCTGTTGGATTTCCTGGTCCAAGTGCCGGCCAGCCAATTCCTGTACCTGTCGTTGGAAACGGAGCCATTCCTATTGCAAATGGAGCCTCTTCGCTTGCTACTGGAATTCCTATTGTACCTGGAGTTCCTATTCCACCACATCTCCTTAATGGAAACCAAAATGAAGGTAATAACGGAGATTATAATGGAAAAGGCCGTGGAAATGGAAGGGGAAGAGGTAGAGGCGGATCCAGAGGTGGAAAGCGTGGGGGTCGTGGCGACAGAGGAAGAGGCCGTGGACGTGGAGGAAACCAGAGTGCTTGATGGTTTCGAGGTTGGGTCGAGTATGTATTTGAGAGTTTATGTACATGATTAAGAGATTATGAAAATGTATAGCTATGTTCAAGATTTTGGGGAGGTTTCAGTCTCCGGGTTTTCGGGTTTATTTTGAGCCGCTTGAGTTTTCGTGTGTTTCTCTGGTAGATTCACTAGCCCTAGTGAGTCCCATTCAGATTGGTCCATCAATTTATTATCCATTCTACACTTCAAGTAGCCTTTTGCGAGAATTCTGCAATTAGGAGAGTTTTGATTATTTGTGTACTTCAAGCACTGAAGGTATTTATTCATGTGTTCCGTACACTCACCGAAATGGTCCAAGGGAAAGGAGCCTCTTTCGGGGGGTGTAGGGGTCCACGTTCTGAAGTTTCCACCGGGTGCACCACTAGCCATGAAGATTGAAGATGAGAAATGGTGCGATTTGGAAACGTAGGACAGGGGCGGGAGTGTCGCGGTGGCTTCGCGACAGTGCTACGGCAGTGCTACGGCAGTACTACGGAAATCCTAGGGTCTCGCGGTAGTGCTACGGGCAGCGCGAAGTCTCATGTCTCGCCCCCAGTGTCACCCCAGTGCTCCCTCCAGTGCCCCAGTACGCGCCCAATAGGCGATTTACACCCGATGTGGGAGCACCACGGCTGATCTCGGCTGCAATAGTTAACATCACAAGACCTTTACAAATGTGGAAATGTCACAAATTTGCACCATTCACACCCCGAAACACCTAGACCCTAACACCCATACATACGTCCTCCGTTCGCTAATTCACACATTCACTTGCTAACATGGCCAGCTCGGCGTTTGGAAATTCACGTTCCCCTTGGTCGCAAATTTGCATCTGCAATGCAAAATACCCCTCATATCTGTGCATACTGTTGGAGATGAAGTGCATTCAATTACGTCGAAAGTCCGAGAGTTGTTGCACACGAGCTACGGCATTCACGGATTGAGTTTAAGTACAAAAGTTTATAGTTGTATACCAGAAACATGCTTTAAATATGACGAGGCATATGACTCGAGAATGAACGCGACTCACAAATGAATGTGACTCGAGACTCATTGATAATCTGGAGAAGTGGAATTTTATGGTGCGGCTCCGGTGCCATTGGATCGGTCGAATGGAAGGGTGCTGAGGTGTCAATATTTTGCCAGTAGTTTGTCCGAGAATAACAGCCATGTCGCGTCGAACAACCTAGTTTTCACACCTTAGTGTTGATGGATAACATACACCTTTTGTGTACCCAAACTCTCCAACTACTCCCGCTCCAATCTCTGGCATCTTGCAAACCCCACACATGATCCGTTCGGGTGATTTTTCATTGGTGAGTTTGTTTCTGGGCGCGAAAACTATCAAATATGCGAGCGATTTATGTGAGTCAAGTATAAATAAAAATCAATTCCACTTTTTCGGGAACCGATACTATACTTGTTGATAGTTGTATTTATTTTTATTTATACTTATACTTCTTGAACTGCTGTTGACTAGCCAATGTCATAAAGTTGTCTTTTGTTTGTTTCCAGTTATAGATTCCAATTAATACTCCAAAAATGTCCACTTTTGATGCAAAAGCTAAAGAGATATTTCTCCAGTTCGCTTCCGAAAATCCTGACACCCACGAGAAATACTTGAGTTTGCCTCAGTTCACCACCATTCTTTCTCCGTTTCCTTCTGATGTCCCCAAACAGTCGTTTTCCATTTTGTACCTCATAGCTGATTCTGATAGAAAAGGGTATGTGACCGAGTCTGACTTTGTGAAATTCGTATCCACCTTGAATAATACCGACGGAGAATTCAAGCTCATCTACAAATTGTTGTCAAATGACAAATCCTCGGTGGAGTACAATGAATGCTTGTCGATGTTGAACAAATTGAATCAGGCCATCGATCCTACTTACCAACAGAAAAAGTATAAGGTCAATTGGTCCTACTTTTCAAAGTTCTTCGAGCCTTCGGGTGAAATCGTTTACAAGGATTTCATCACCTTGATCAATAACTTACCATTAACCAAATTGATCGGCTCGTTCGATATGATTGTGAAAAATGGTACAATCACCTCTCAAGACTTGATCTCACTTTTGACTCAAAACTTGAATCACAAGTTATCCACAAACTTGAAAAATAACTTGACGAGTTTGCCAGAGTTTTTCCGCAAGGATACCTTCACCTTCGCTGACGTTTTGTTCATTTACAACTGTTTCAGCAAGATCGATTTGATCAATGAAGTCATTGCCAATACACCTGCCAATGACGCCAAAGAAAAGGACGATATCTTGATAAATAAACAAGATTTGTATGTGCACATGAAGGACCCTTTGCTCAAATCTTCCAACTTCAAACCCGTGTCTATACACGAATTGGACTTGTTGTTCTATTTGATCAATAAGCACGAAGAAACTGTATCCAGAAGAGACTTGATTAACGTCTTGAATCCAAATTATGCCAACAATGTCAAGACACTCTACTCTATTTTCGACCACCCAGCTTCCGTTCCTTTACAGAAGGATAACTTTTCTTTGTGGCCCATCTTTGATTCATTATACTCGTTTTTCTTGGGTTCCATTGCCGGATGTATTGGTGCAACTGTTGTGTATCCAATTGATTTGGTGAAAACAAGAATGCAAGCTCAAAAACACAAGGCCTTGTATGACAACTCCATCGACTGTTTCAAAAAGATCTTGAAACATGAAGGATTCAAAGGGTTATACTCGGGTTTGGGAGCTCAATTGGTTGGTGTTGCACCTGAAAAAGCCATCAAGTTGACCGTTAATGATTTGATCAGAGGAATTGGTACCTCTGATGACGGAAAAATCACCATGGGCTGGGAAATCCTTGCAGGTTCGTCAGCTGGTGCCTGTCAAGTCATTTTCACCAATCCTTTGGAAATTGTGAAAATCAGATTGCAAATGCAAGGTGGTCAAAGAAACAAGGTTTTGAATCCAGGTGAGATCCCTCATAAACAATTGAATGCCGGGCAGATCATCAAACAATTGGGTGTCAAAGGATTATATAAGGGTGCATCTGCATGTCTTTTGAGAGATGTTCCTTTCTCAGCCATTTACTTCCCAACATATGCCAACATTAAGAAACACGTATTCAATTTCGATCCCGAAGATGTTAACAAAAAGCACAACTTGAACACTTTCGAATTGTTGATAAGTGGTGCAATGGCCGGAGCTCCAGCTGCTTTCTTCACCACTCCAGCAGATGTTATCAAAACAAGATTGCAAATGGAAAGAAAGTCCACCGAAATCAAGTACAAGGGAATTGTTCATGCTTTCACTAACATATTGAAAGAAGAAGGTATAAGTGCATTCTTCAAAGGTTCTTTGGCCAGAGTTTTCAGGTCTTCTCCACAATTCGGTTTCACCTTGGCCTCTTATGAACTCTTACAAAGACTCTTCCCATTAAACCCTCCAAATACCAAATCCTCCAATTTCAAAACCATTACCGGGTACCCAGGAGTTTACGGATTGAGTAATGACCAAGTTTACAACAACCAAACTGGAAGAATCATGTACATCAACCAGGGTACCTTATTAAAATCCAATGGATTGATAAATGAAACCAACGAGGACTACAATAACAACTTGGTGAAATTGCCCACTGATTACGTGTATAAATCTCAAGATGCCATCAAGATATTATTGGATATCGACTACAAGTTCGGTAACTTCAACTACCAAAGTTACTTGAATTTCATAGGCAAATAAATATCATAGAACTTCTTTATAAATACATACTGAACATAAGAGGGTCGTAAATTATTGCGTTAACCGAGTCTATATATGATAAAAATTGAAGTTACAACTATTGTCTG
This sequence comes from Yamadazyma siamensis, assembly GCA_030581535.1. Lineage (NCBI taxonomy): Eukaryota > Fungi > Ascomycota > Pichiomycetes > Serinales > Debaryomycetaceae > Yamadazyma > Yamadazyma siamensis. Next base: position 121,783 of record JAKTTO010000024.1, read on the forward strand.
AATTCTTGAAATTGACCAAGAGATAATGCTCATTCAACCTAATCAACCCGTTGATTTTCTGGTTGACATTTTCCAATATCAACTTGGATGAATTGAGATTATTCAAATTGAGTATGAATAAAGTATCATTAGATTGGTTTACCACCACCGTATTTTTTATGGACACATGCGAGAACTGGTTCACCATATTGTCGTTGTATAGATCCACGTGGTCCATGAGTTGGAATTGGTGATTCTCCGGCGAAAAATTGACGTTTTCCACTTTGCGGTATGTGATGATGACGATTTTGAAAGTATTCAAGATCTTGAACACCTTGAAGTTCTTGATCAACTCGTCAGTCTGGTAGGCGAATCGGTGGTTGGACTCGAGGTCTAGCACCATCAACTTCTTGTAACTGCTTATGAATAGATAGTCCTGGTACTTATCGATGAAGTTGATTTTCTCCAAACTCACCAGCCTTTCGAATTTGTACTTGATGATGTCCTGGAAAAAAGTAATTTTCTTCGTAGCTTCATCGAACACAAACCTTATGAGGTACACTATCCCCAAGTTCGTGCCTAAAATCAAGTATTCATCTATGAATTTGGAATATGTGATATAGAATCGCTTACTGTTCTTCAAGTGGTGCAACTTGAAGTTGTATCGATCATCAGACCCTTGTAAGTCGATGATGTTCATGCCGAATAGGTGAGATAAGTCTTTCTTGATTTCCCCTGCAGGTAATGCGTGAATGAAATGATATAAGGTGCTTACCTTATCGATTTTTAGGTAACGATCGTTGACTCTTTCAACGACACTGATCCTCACGAAGTTCTGGTAGATCTGTGGGTTGTCCAAGTCGCTTTCGCTGATAAAATTGGAAAATATGAGGCTCTTGTGACTCGAGATCGTCAAATATTCGTACGGTAAAAGATTCAACTTATTCAACACTTCATTGAAGTTCTCAGATCCTTGGTTATCTTCGAACACGTGTACCACCACGTCACTACTAATATGCATTTTCTTCAAGTGTGATAACACATATGAAACGTTCAAGAGAACCATGTTTCGTGTTTGTGTGCTGACAATCACAAACTCCTCTCCTTTGACATGTACCTTGCCCCAGATCTTACACTCGAGGCCGTGATAATGGACCCAGTTTGCAAGTTTCAAGCTCTTGAAACGCTCGTATTCTATTAGCGAATGGTTCGTTTTGGTAAGACCCAATCTTATGTTATTGACCGAACACGAGTTGTAGAGGTTTTTGTATTGAGACGCTTGGTTACCTGATCTGATTAGAGATTGGCTCTTTCGTTCCTTTTGGAGCTGTTCCGCATTTCTCTGTTGTTTTTGGACCATCGAGTTATGGTATGGGTTCTGGGTGCCACCATTCGTTACCTTGAAGTACTTGTTTTTGGATTTATCGTAGTAGTACCCAGGTATATTCATGGTGGTAATTTCGCGATGCACGCCCATGCTAAAAGGGTGCTTGTGGCGCGGGGCTGGCACGAGGAAAATCGGGGCTGGTACGGGTACTCGCACGAGGACTGGTGCGAGATAACTTGGAGACGAGAGGCTCCATTATCGTAGAAACTCCAGTATCATGAAGACTCCATTATCATTATCACATTTTCTCATTAGTGTCAAATGTAAACCTTACACACTACCTTCTATATACACAGCTCTCATAAATCGTAATCCATCTCGTACTCGTGCTCTTCCTGCTTGGACTTGGCCTTCTGTTCGGTTCGACTTCTCATTACTAGTTTCTCAAACCCATTCGACCGATCGATTCCGTCCCAGAGAACTCCAGCTTTGATTCCAAATCTATTAGCAACACTGGCACCTTTTGAATATTCGAGACGGTCGTTGACATTCTTCACCTTCATGGGATCGTCCACTATCGTTCTAGCTTTACGAACGTCGTTGTACTGCTTGTCAGATCGACTAACAGTGAAAGACTGGGGTGCTTGTGTAGGGGAAGGTGCCGCGGTAGTTCGCACCACTGTTGCGCGAGGCTTCGCGGTGGCCTTGGTGGTGGAAATGTCAATGATCTTCCCAGTAAGATCTCTATATACTGTTTGCTGTTGTGGCTGAGCTGGGGCTTTTTGGGATCCTGTATTCTGTCCTGTATTCTTTGAAGGTATGTCAGGTTTGTCTGGTGTAGCCTTGTAAGAGTTAAGGCTTGTTTTTGTGTCATTGATGGAAGAAGTGCCTGTTTCACTTCCATCGATTCTCTTGAACCCTTTGGACTCTCCAAGCACCACAGAAGAGCCCCCAATGACGGCACTCTTTATAGAGTCGTCAGCACCGATGACCACACCTGCTTTTTTTTTGGTCTTCTTGGGCTTGGCCGTGTATTTCAGAAGATAGTCTAGCTTTCCCATAGACTTTAAAGTAGTGCAAAAGATAATTGCAAATGCGAATTGATGTGAGTATTAATGAAGGTTCAAATGCAACATGAACATTAACATTACTAAATAATTATATAATACATGCACCATCAACTGTAAACTGAGATCGTCGATTCTGGCCTCGGCCATTCTAGCCCACAGCACTCTCCCTCTATAAAACTTTATTTAATCTGTTGTGTATAGGAGCCAAGTTATCACAGATTTCCATGAACAATGTGAACTGTGCTTTGATCGTTTCAAGCAATGTTAAAGAGTTACCAAAGCCGGTGTCAGAACTATTTTCTAGGTTTTGTAAAGTGGTTGTGAATTCTTTGACCAACTGCTCATAGTTTTGGATCGTTTGTTGGTATTCCTTGATTTTCTTCACAAAAAACTCGTTGAGTTGGAATGACGAAGATAACTTGGTGCCTGGAGTCGACAATTGTAGGATCAATTGAAGCATTTTATTTATGTCTTCAGTCAACTCGTTGTTCAATTGTTTCAAATTGGACAAAAGTGATGTGTCTAGGATCAATGCTTGTTTAGTTGACTTGAGTTTCAAGAAGAGATAGTTGATGTCTTTGGGTAGACTGTGGATCAAATTCTCGTGGTTCTTTATATCATTTTGTAAGTTTGTAGCTATGAGATGCTGTTGGTTGATGTACCTGTCGAATTCCTGTAGTTCCCTTTTGATTGGCTCTGGAAGGTCCCCTACACGAGTCATGGCATTGAGCGTGAATTGTTGGTTGGGGTTGAATGCAGAGTTTTGTTGGTTTTGGTTTTGGAACTGATTCTGGCTTTGGAACTGGTTCTGCTGTTGGTTTTGGGACTGTCCGAAGAGTCCAGAGGATGCAGTATTAGTGTTATTGTTGTTACTGCCTCCAAAAAGACCCCCAGAGGTGGAATTGGACCCAAAGAGATTGGATGCAGGCTTGGACCCGAAGAGTCCTCCAGACTGACCGTTGGTGTTGTTATTAGTGGAGTTGTTGGTGTTGTTTGAACCGAATAAACCCCCAGTAGTGTTACTTGCACCGGTGTTCGAGGCTGTGGAGCTTCCAAAAAGGCCACCTCCGGTACCTGATTGTGTGGAATTGCCAAAGAGTCCACCACTGGTTCCGTTGTTGGCAGTATTGGTGTTGTTATTAGCATTGTTGGCGTTATTCCCGAAAAGTCCACCGCTGGATCCGCCGAAAAGCCCCGTGTTGGAAGCCGGAGCAGTCGTGGTATTTGGCTTGGCGCCAAAAAGCCCAGATCCAGTGTTGGAAGTGGTACTATTGTTATTATTGCCAAATAATCCAGAAGATGTATTGGAAGTACCAAACCCGGTACCAGAACCAGCCGAGTTTCCACCAAATCCAGTGTTAGAGCTTCCAAAAGCATTGGAAGTAGGTGCAGCAGTGGCTGTAGAGGCATTAGCGCCGAAAAGGCCAGATCCAGATCCAGACCCAGACCCAGAAGAAGCACCGAATCCATTGGAGTTGGTGGTGAAAGAATTGTTGCCGAAAATACCAGTTGACGAGCGCTTCAATCCAAAGCCACCTGCTGCCGATGACGGCTGGTTGTTGTTGTTGGAGGCACCAAACAAATTGGAGGTGTTGTTGTTATTAGATGCTCCAAACATTAGCAGTTGATCAAATTTTTATCCACTGAAACAAAAGCGCGAAAGCCAGTTTTGCTTGACAGCCATAATGTCAATTAGAGATCAGTTCAATAAGTTTTATGAGGAGTACGAGCAGTTGAAGGAAGAGAATAGGACGTTGAAGGAGAAGTTGAATAAACAGGAGGAAGAGTTCCAGGAGATCTTGTCACATACAAAAAAATCGTATAAGCTACAGTATCGCAGACACGTGAGAAAGTACGAGCACCGGATTGAGGAGCTTACAGCAAGACTACGACGAGTAATGCGGTCTGGGAGTGATAAGGAGAATGTTGGGAGCTCTTTGGTTGGCCACGACAAGTCAGACACAGGGGCGTCTATTTTAGGTGAGAAGAAGGGCATCAGTAAGAGAGAAAACGCAGGTGTGTTTCCAGGAGCCGGTGGTGGTGCCAGTGCCGGTGGTAGAGGTGGTGCTAGTGCCGGCGGTAGAGGTGGTGCCAGTGCCACCACGAAGCTCGCGCCTCTCAAGAACGCGTTCCAGGCCCCGCGCCCCGTTAGGCCGGTGGTGTCGTCCAGCCCCGTGCGAGTGTACACGACGCCGTCCGAGCTCGATATGATCCCCACGCAGTACTCGTCCGAGTCCGAGGTTTCGCAGCCGGTACCTCAGCCGGTACCACAGCCGGCGGTGCCAGCAACGGTGCGATCCTCGCCACGAGCGTCACCTCAAGCTCCTAAACCACACATCACAACTCCACCTTCGGAGTCTCACCACACCCATTCATCTCCTACACCACACAAATCCACAGAGCCGTATCCCCGTCCATCGCCCCCACAGTCGCTCACGCCCCTACAACGGCGGCAGTGGTACATAAACTACTACACCCAAAAGTTCCAAGACCCTGAGTTCAAAATCGACCTTCGCACGAATCCCATTTCCAACCAGGAATGGGCAGTAAACGATTTTGAGTACGTGGACCTCGGAGATGATTCACCACCGTACATGTACATTAAAGACAACACCACCCAGGAGGATGAGCTCAAACGGCAATTCGTGGCACAAAATGTCCAACGGGCAATCAAGGAAAGTTTTGACCAGTGCCTTCGAGGAGTGAATCGATTCAATTGTGAAATCCTAAACGAATATGTAAACAGTAGCCGATACAATCTTTGATTTACAGGTACACGCACTATACAATCTACACGCAATTCACACACAACACAGTGACGACACTGGAATATTACCACATTAGAACATTTATTGTAGTTATCGTTATTACGACATTTCCTTATAACGCATCCGAGCATATCCCACGCTGGAGCCCTCCATATACGGGCAAATTACCACCGCCGTTAGTGGTGGACCCACGACAAACAGTCCTCCACAAACAATGTGTTACATAACATGCGAATTTAACTTGCACTTGACATGCAACCTGCGAAATCATGATTGTGCAATCGAAACACAGGCACGGATTTTGCTGCAACATAAGTCTGTGAAACGAGGACACGGTAGAGGTATGTATTTACAGTTATAGGGCAATATCTACAAAAAAAATTTACACCTTCGGATATTGGCAACCACATCATGTTCCAAGCATTGCATGTTAGTCTCAAGGCTTGGTATAGAGGGCGTGGATTGCTTTGCCGAATGATCTGCTCGCATACTCAAGTAATTGGTTCCTGAACTCCCTATACGAGCCCGGCCTGAGATGGTGATGCGGATCACATGGGTGCCGGTGGCAGTGGCGGTAGCAGAACAGCCCAGTGGCGTGGCAGGACAGCCCAGTGGCGTGGCAGGGGCTGCTCTACTTGCAGCACCACTTGCAGGGGCAGTGGTACCAGACTCACGCGCTAGCAGGCCCAGAAAGGGGCACAATGGTTAATTGGTACACGGGTAGGAATCTCAATTTCTCTACAATCTACAACGTCATTGATCCCACCTCTCCAAGAAACTCCCTCCAAGACACTCCCTGCCGCACACTACCACCCCTATCCCTATCATTCTCTGCACCCATTACCTCGCGCTATATTCGTGTCCCGACTCTAAACCCCCCAACAACGTATTGTCTATTGTGCCAACATGCACTTCCATTGGTGGCTAAATGGAATCTAGATTTTCGTGAGCGTAAAAAAAATATTTTGCACCATTTGATTGGTATTGAGACAAAACTCGTGTAATAAGTAAACCCTTCCTAATTTGAATCACTATTTATAAACCTATGAACCCAACGAAAAAAAATTCTTGTGTAATTTAGGTTAAATCAAATGGCCATTTGTTAATATGATTGATAAAGATTTCGACTATAATTATTCCATTAGTCAATCAATCACTGACTCAAATGCTCTCGATTTGAATCTGAATCTAAACTGTTTGCCAATTTCAAATCACAATTTGTTAAATTCAAATTCTACCAATTCTCATAAAAGATCAAACTCTGCTAGATCAACCACCTCCGGAACCTCGGTGTTATCGGCTCACTCCCATTCTCCTCCGGGCTTACACCATGACGCCTTTTCCTCCTCAAATAAAAATTTGCATCCAGTTCCAACTGGCACTGGCAATCACCATCCTCAATTATCCATAAATTCCTTAAATTCCTTAAATTCGGTTATCGAGCCCATAACGCCTCCCTCGCATCCAAATCCTCATTCACACCACCATCATCCAATCCACAAGTTCGGCTCCGACATCGATAAGGATTATTTGGCATCTCTCAATAAAGTCCCATTATCCCAGCTTAAACTGGAGATCTTGAGATTGGCAAAAGACCAATACGGATGTAGATTTCTTCAAAAAAAAATCGACGAAAACTCCATATCCAACTATTCCATAAGATTCGCCAACTTTGAAATCATCTTCAATGAAATCTACATGAACTTGTACGAGTTGATCATAGATCCGTTTGGAAATTATTTGATCCAGAAATTGATCAAATATTGCTCGGAATCCAACTTGAATTTGATGTTGGAGATTTTGCGCTCCAACCTTTTCCAGATCTCCATTAACCAGCACGGTACGAGGGCCCTCCAGAAAATCATAGAAAACTTGACCTCCGATTATCACTTAGACTCTCTTATAACGGGCTTGAAACCTTTTATCATCGAGCTAATCAAGGACTTGAATGGGAATCACGTGATCCAGAAGCTCTTGAATAAGTTCGAACCCGTGCAGTGCCAGTTCATTTACGACTCCATTTTGAACGATTTGATCACCGTGGCCACCCATAAGCATGGATGCTGTGTGCTCCAGAAGTGCTTGAATCATGTGACAAGCAACCAGTTGAATCAGTTTGTGGGAGAAATCTTGAGCGAACGAAACTTCAGTCGGTTGATCAACGACCAGTTCGGAAATTACGTGCTCCAATATTTGATCTCCGTCAATAGTTACCCTATCCACTATAAGTTCTACACCAACTTGGTGGAAAGAAGCTTGACAGAATATTGTAACTTGAAGTTTTCGTCTAATGTTATCGAGAAATTTATCAAAAACTGTTTCAACAACGAGGTAACTCACGGATCAGTCAATATGGAATTTGTAAACTTGAAGTTCGAGTTGATGCACCAAATCCTCAAAGACTCTTCCAATTTGAACAAATTGATCAACGACCCATTTGGAAATTATGTGATCCAAACCCTCGTTGACCATTTGACAAACAACCAAGTGGAATATTCGAGGTACAATCCTCATAACTTGACGTTGATGCTCAACTCTCGAGCAATACCCCCCACTAACGATTTGATTAAGGTTGAGATCATCAATATTTATTTTATCAACTGTAAGATTATTGGGTCTTTTGGTAAGAGAATTCAACTGAAAGTGTCGTTGATTCTCAATAACTCCAATCCTGAACCCCCATACTATGCATCAAGATCCAGAAACTCGGATCCTTATCCACGCCCCGTATCCCATTCCCCTTCTTATAACTCGTATACGGCTCCTCCTGTGGTTATAACTCCTCAGGTCCATTCAAATAATTTGGCCAATGCTTCTTTGAGCTCGAGCTCTTTGAACTCTGTTGGTGCTGTGGGCCACCTGGGCTCTATGGGTCATCCTCTGGGTGTCAGGGGGCATTCTGTGGGTATTAGTCCTTCAATGGGTCACTTGACAGGCAGAACCCCGTACGGAGCTCACTCCAGATCCAACTCCTTCACACTCTCCCGCCCCCAATCTCAGGCCCAATCTCAGGCCCAATCTCAGGCCCAAGCCCAGATCCGTTCCCAAGCCCAATCCCAAATGGATAGCCAGGTCAATTCCAACTACATCCTCGACGGCCAGCTTTCCAATAGCTTCAACAACTTGAAGTTGTCCAATAAGTTCAACCCCGGTGCCAGTTCATTCTACCCCCAGGTCCGGTCTGTGGGAAGCAGTCTTGATTCCACTCCCATCGATTTGAATCAACAACTGTATTTTGGAGCCAGTCAGTTGGCATCCACTTCGGTATCAATTCCTTCCACCATTCCTCCTTCCATGGACAATACCCCATTGACAACTCCGTCTGTCAATCGGTACCTTGATCCTGTGAACCCAAACTTTTTGAACTCAGGACAAATGAACGGGAACGGCCCCAGTCAGAATTACTTGAAGACCCCCCAAATCTTCTCTAATGTCCCTAATGATTTTGTTCACGAACCAAATCAAAATCGTAACTACTTTACCTAGTTATTTGTCATTTACTTCTCGTGGTTTGGTTTTAGTTGACGCATATAGAATTGTAATGTTATGTGCTATTAGTATTAAATGTCGTTTATTTAGCTTTACTCTACTTTCTCCTCTTGACTTTATCCCATACACTTTGATTCTTTCTCTTCCTGCTGGTGCTATCTTGTATGTCTCTGGAGTTGTTGAACATCGACCAGTCTTCTCCTCCAAATGTGTTTGTCAAGTCCTTCTTCTTGAGTCTCTTGTCCTTTTTGCTGACAGTGGAAGGTAACCTTATGAAATTCTCTTCCTCGTAAGTTTGCACGTCCTTCTCTTTTCTTCTTTCGTGGTCGGTCTTGACCCCTCCTCTACCGTGGTTCACAATATTGACCCCAATGGACTTCTCTTCCATAGGAAGATCACTGTTCTCACGGAGATACTCTTCCATACTTTGAAGCTTCTTGGAAGACCTGGACTTCGTCTCATCCACCGGCTTGGGTGGCGCCATCGCAGAGATCTTGGGTGGCTTATATGACTCTTGGGCCCCCACAGGCTTTTTGGACTGTTTCAAGAGCGCTGAGGCGTCTGGTTTGTATGCGAGTTCATCTTCACTTTCTTCACTGTCACTGTCGCTGTCACCGTCGCTGTTTTCGTCGCTATCACTTGCACTTTGGCCATCTGAGCCATCGTGTGTGTGTTTTCTATGTGTGTCTTTTGCTTGGTGTTCGGCCACCATTTTGTTGTACGTTCTGGTCATCTTATCGAACTGATAATTGAGCTTCTTTTCCAAAGGCTTGATTCCTCTTTCCATCACCACCCGATGCACAATTGTGTTTTCCACGGCCTTTTCCCGGGCCAGCTCGACGGCTTCTGTATCTTTAGACTTGACTCTTTCCACGTGGCTCAATATCACCAATACCAAATTGTTCAAGTATGCAAGTATAGAAGCGTTTTTTAAATCAAGCAACGAAACGTCTTCGAGTTTTTGATTTGTGTCGGCCAAGAGCCTAGTAATGAGCTCTGGTTGGTCTTCACTGGACTGTCTCTCCAACAAGTCCAGTATGCTGTCATTGGTGGACTCCAAAGACGTTTGTATTTGTGCTAGTATCTCGTCTATATCACTCATAAAGATATATTTTCTCACCTCATCGCAATCGCATCTTAATAAAAAATTTAACTATGCCCCAGAACGAGTATATTGAACAGCATATTAAGAAACACGGAAGGAGATTAGATTATGAGGAGAGAAAGAGAAAGAGAGAGGCCAGAGAAGGCCACAGAATCGCCAAGGATGCACAAACTTTGAAGGGTTGGAAGGGTAAGCAATTTGCTAAGAAGCGTTACAGTGAGAAGGTTGCAATGAAGAAGAAAATCAAGGCTCATCAAGAGTCCAAGGTCAAAGGTCCTTCTACTCCTGCAGCAGAGAACGGAGAAGCATTGCCTACCTATTTGTTGGATCGTCAAAATGATAACACAGCCAAGGCTATTTCATCTTCTATTAAACAAAAGAGATTAGAAAAAGCAGATAAATTCAGTGTTCCATTACCAAAAGTTAGAGGAATTTCCGAAGAGGAAACTTTCAAAGTCATTAAGACTGGTAAGAAAAACAACAAGGCATGGAAGAGAATGATAACGAAGCATACGTTTGTTGGAGAAGGGTTCACTAGAAAACCTGTTAAAATGGAAAGAATCATAAGGCCCTCAGCTTTGAGACAAAAGAAAGCTAATGTTACTCACCCAGAGTTGGGAGTTACGGTTTTCTTGCCTATTTTGGGAGTTAAGAAAAACCCTCAATCTCCTATGTACACTCAATTGGGTGTTTTGACCAAAGGTACTATCATTGAAGTAAATGTATCGGAATTAGGTTTGGTCACTGCCGGAGGTAAAGTTGTTTGGGGAAAATACGCTCAAATCACAAATGAACCTGATAGAGATGGATGTGTTAATGCAGTTTTATTAGTTTAGGAAAGTTACGAATCTCTTTTATGAATATAATCATTTATCATTACTAATCTAAAAGCTCCACATCGAAAACATCGGGACACAACACCTCTTTTTTACCGATACTACGGAACCCACAATTAATTATTAATCTTCCGTTTTCTCTCACAACCTCGAACTGGCTGTTATATAACCTGGTTCCCACAAGGAAACACAACCCACTGATGTTTTCTTTGTTGCTGATTTTAGATAATATAGTACAATATTTGGTGATAATGTCGCTTGAAAGAACTTCACTATCACACTTGTATAAGTTTTCCACCAAATGGGAATGGTGGTGGTTATCTCTCCGAAGATTCATCACAAACTCCTGTTTGATTCTCTTGAGGTACTCGTACCCAGTTTCGGCACTTAAATCCACCAATTTCTCATAAGTCAACGAATAAATATTCTGTTCGATATCCGTGTATCTTGTAGACTCCTTTCCACACGAAAGGAAACAAAAACTCCAGAGTGTTTGCATGACCAAACTCATGGTGAACATACTGTCGAAATAATCCTTCTCGGGATTCCAAAGCTGTTGTTTGGGTCTACCCTTTTCCTCGTCAAGTAGAGTCTCCCATAAGAATATATAACAATGAACAATACTTTTCAAGTTAATCAAATCCATAGTGGTCATTTTCTTTTCAAAATCTTTCAAGTACATGTTCAGAAGTTTTCTTTCAACCACAAGTCTGTCCTTGGCGGTGATTTTGACATTCTGGTTGGCCGGAGATCCACAGAAAATGGAGATGTCGTATGTGTTCAACTCAGTCAATCCCACTATATGTGCCAAATGATAGATGGAAAACTTACATGTGGAGACTCCTCCATTCAAGTATCTCATGGCCTCACGGTTCAACTTGATGGTTTTGCAGTTCTCACCTACCAAATTCCCATAGTTGTCCAAGGCTGTACTCATCAACCCTTTCCAGTCTTGGAACCCGATATTGGGAAGTGAAATCAACGACGATGCGTTCTGTGTTTCGGTTTGTTGCATCTCGTGCATGATGGACAAGAGTCCCCCAAATAAAAGCTTTTTGACGAAGGGAGTCAATTTCACATTCAATTTGGATGCATTTGGTTTCAATAACTTTTTGAGCAAGTTCATGAAAGTTTCGTTGGGATTGACCTCATTCTTCTTATTGGCGATTTTCTTCTGCTTCCTCATAAGCTTATAGAAAGATCCGTTGATATCGTTGGCTTCCCAAAGTTCATCATCGCAAGGAAGCTTCAAGAGTTGTAACAGGTGGAAGGTGATCACTGGATTGTGTCTGAACTTGACGTAATCAGAAATATCCAAGTAGAAAGTCATGAATGTGATACGCTTCAATGACTCCGACTCCACCCATTTATTGAACAACTCGAGGTCGTTGTTCGTCTGTGCCTTGAATTGGGAGTCAGGCTCGTCTTCGCCCTCGCCTACACCGTTGGCACCTTTATTTGCAGTGGCAGGGTTTCCACCTAAAGCTGGACTTCTTCTCATTAACTGAACTGTGGTACCATGGTGAATATGAGCTCTTTCGTGCATGGTTCTGGAGAGGAAGTTCTTCTCACACCACTCCAACAAGTTCAAACTTTGAAGAACCCAGAGCTTCACTGGTGACTTGAACCCATCACTTTGGAATATAGCAAACCTAAGAGGCACTGCTATGGCAAGTGCAAGTTTATACTCGGGAGACTTCGACCTTGGCTGACTCAAATGCTCGGGTTTATCTTGAGGAGTACAGTAGTTGCATCCTATAAGAATCATGGAAAGCAACAACAAGGGCTCAGCATCAACAGTTTTGAAAGACGCCTTGTGAAGAACATTAAACTGGGGATGGAACACAAACCAGTACACAGACAAGTAGTAGGAGAATCTGTCTTCTATCAATACCTTATCGTTAAATATCAGCTCCACAAATGTGCTCTGAAGCTGTGGTAGAGAGATAAATAGACGGTGGAGAATGGTTTTGTCGATGTACACGTTTTGGTTCATAGCCACGTTGAACTTGAGCCCATACTCTCTGATTCTTTTCTGGATGTATGGTGCTGCTGCCGGACTAAAAGATTCGGCAACTGGCGTTGGAGTGGCTTGAGATCCATTGGTACTCGGAGGGGATGTCAAAGATCCTGTTGAGGGTAGACTGAAGTTGAAAGGAGTCACATCGTCCTCCAACTTGACTTTGGCGTTTGACTCTTCTGGATAGAGCACACTGTGATTGTAACTCCTTAGTATCACCTCGTCTAGCGGATTCAATTGACTTTGAAACACGTTGTTTTCCACCAAATCAAAGTTACGTAGCGTGAGCATGTCGTACCCAAACCCGTTCACGTTCTGGGGACTGGGATCGTTGATCGGTTGCTTGACCTCCTGTATCGGAGATATAATATTGGGGGACGAGTCGTTGAAAAGCCACGACATAATTTCATTTTGACTCTGCATGACACTGACAGCAGAATACTGGTCCGGCACGTTGCCATCTTGTACCTGTACATTGCTGGGGCTGTCATGATGCACCGGGCCGCCTTGAATCTGGGAGCTTTGAATTTGGCCGTTGAGTTGGTTGAGCTGGTTGTTGAGTTGGTTGTTGAGCTGATTGTTGAGTTGACCATTAGGACTGTGATTCTGCCCGTGCACCAAATTGCTCTGGACGGAAGAAACATGGTTTACAGCTCCGTTTGCACGCCGTGTGCCACTCATATCAATGCTGTGTTCGGCATTGTGCTGGAGATTTGCTTCGTATCCGTATGACAGGGGATCTTCTGGATTGTGAATGAGGTTGGATATTTGAAGCGGAGACTCCACTTGAGGTGACACGGGGATGTGGGCCGACCTGAGCATCGAACTATCTCCTGGGGAGTACGACGAAGTGATGCCTGAAACGAGACTGTTCAGTCTGGCGGTTCTCGTTTGAGGAAGTAAAGGTGAAGACACCGAAGGTAAGGAAGAACTTAACGACCTTAACGACGACGATGGCTTCACAAACTCGTTCGTGGAAGCTCCAGGACTGTCCTTGATATCACTAGTGACGCTTTTGGTGTCACTAGGAGAAGCAGACGAAACGCTGGACCAGTTGACTCTGGATGTATGACCAGAAGCGAGGTGTCTTTTCATGTGTCTTTCTTTCAAATCACGTCTCACAAAGGTCTTTCCACACTTTCTTTTCCCTCCGCCTATGACCTCCAACATGAAGTCACACTCAAACACTTGTTTGGGTCTGTGGTTAAGATGGTGCCTTGACAAATGGTCAGTTCTTGAAAACACTTTCCCACAATCAGGACACGGAAATGAACCCATGTGTCTCCTTTTTTTCTTTCTGTCAGGATCCGGGCTCTCCTCGGGGATTGTGGGAGACTCTATGTCGGGATTCAGTATCGTGGTCATCCTTGGATATTGGATATGTTTCTGGCTATGGTAGTGTATCCCTCGAGATGTTTCCCCACTGATTTTTCGCATTGATAATCTGATCGCGCTTTAGAGTCTGTACGCTTGTGGGACACATGATAAGGAGTCAGGAATATGGTGGGTGAGACGGGGCAAGGGGGTCTACACACGAGGATGTAATGGTGGGGTGTGTGTGGGTGGTACTGGTTCTGCTGGATCCATTTGGGTCTCTGAACGTCCAGCATTCCTTGGTCCGTAACCACTACTGTGACTCTGGATCATAAATGAGACATTGGCCTTTATGAGCCCAGCCTATAAATATATAATACACTGTGGATCTCTCTCTCTCTAAGAATACTCTACACTATATGTACACTTTGTGAGACATTGGAATTGCAGTTATCTTCGTGTACGCTCCACGTCTCGCATGTTAGCAATAAGCCCTCAGATAGGCCCAGAAGGCCTTGGGTCTCTATATTGATCAGGGTCCTCTCTACGTCGGCACACGGGCCGATTGGATGTGGAAACGCACGTCACATGCACTCACGTGAACCTCTTATCTGGCGTGGCTGGGAGGCCATTGCTGAGTCCAATTCGTGGAGTCTACTGTTGAACAATCCAATCACGTGACAGTGTACTCTTTAAAGCCCAAGTTCCTAGGTCTTATCTCCTACTGCGTTCACCCCTGCTTCACTGAACAATATAAGGTTTCTTCGGTGCTCTATAATCTCTCCTCCTCGACCTCTTCGTCAATATCCAGTGAAGGGACTCTGATGGACGGAGGGTCCCTAGCATCAAACTCCCAAACCCCAGACTGCCCCGAAAATGCCACTCTTGTGGTCTTGGGTTTCTCTATATAAATCTCGTTTTTGAATCGTTTGTTAATCTGCTTGAGTTCACCTTCTTCATCTTCCACTTCCAAATTACTGTAGTTCACAAATATTTGAGGAACCCTGGATTTCTTAGAGAATCGGTACCGCAATGTACGAAAGTTGAGACGAACGAAGTGCTCGAAGATCAGTTTGTGCATCTGATCTTGTAGTCCCAGATAATATGATTTCATTAGCAGGCTTATCGTTTCATCGTCATAGAATGCCTCGTCATCAGGGTCATATTTGAAAGCATCTTCGTACTTCTCAAACCACCTCGGATGGACAAGGTGGGTCCCATCGTTATCAAAGAATGTCCCCGTCATTTCGTCTAGTAGGCTACACATTTTATGGTATGAGTACTTTTGAATGAATCGGTCAGTAATCACGTCGCTCAACAAGCTTCTCCGAAAATCAGATACATCGTTGAGTCGATGGAAGCTATGGTTCACCAATAAGTCGTTTATGGCACAATTAAGTATGTGTTCATCGATTTTGGGGTCCATTGAATTGGAGGTCGTGTCCTGGTTTTTTTGCTTGTGTACATCCACAAAACCAAAATGATTGTGAATAAAAGACGTCGCTTTGGCCACATAATCGTCATCACGTGGGCTACGGGCCTCAGGTTTTAATACCAGCGGTCTTGTGGTGGAGGATGTTACACTGAATTGTGAGTTTGTGTCATCTTGACTGGATGCAGTGTCAAATATACTCACTTCATCGCTGTCATTTTCAGGGCTTTCACTTCCAGATACTGACGCAGGTCTGCCGGGTGATGAGTCAGTCACATCCCCAAAATGGCTGAGCAGTATTTTCATTTCCTCTTCTATTTTTAATTGTAGAAGTCTTTCCGTCTCCTCGTTCATCCTATCTATATGAATAAGAATTCCTTGAAGTTTCATATGATGTATGGTATCAGTGATGGAAGACTTGATAAACTTCTTAGAGTCCTTTAAAGTGGTCAAATCACACTCAGATAGGGGAAACTGGGACGATACCAGCTTGTGGTAATTAAGGGGTTCACCCATCGTACGTTGTAGACTTTCGTCGGACGTTGGTTGGAATGCCCCTTGTAAATTTTACTGTACCTTCCGCGGTATGGATATATACCCGATTTGCAATGCGCATGTCTAAAGTGCCGTGAAAGCATTTCTAGATCTTGTGGACAGATGTGTCAAATTGTATCTATAAATTAGTGTGTGTGTGATTAGGTTCCATTGTTTCTTAGATCTCTGTAGTCGCCGTATCTTCTTCTTTGTGCTCGCACATTAGAATTACCTAACGGTGAAGATCTTCTGAGATGGGAAGTATTAGGCCGGTTCAAAAACCCAGAATATGGACTATTTACCAGGCTGTAGATTCCTTCATTGTCACTGTAGCTTGAAGAGTTGGAGCTTGAGGAGTTGGAACTGGAGGAGCTGGACCCTTCATCTTCACTGCCTCGACTTGCGCTTTGTATTTGCACCTCTGGAAGTCTGTCCATGCTTTGGTGAGATCGTGTCTGTGTTTGCGAATGGCCCTGTGTAGTTTGTGTTTGTGTTTGTGTTTGTGTTCGTGTTCTGTCATTGGCTTGTGTTTGCATTCTTGTCCGTGCAGCTAGCGCTTGGGAACGTGCTTGGGAGCGTACTTGTATTCTGGGGGAGGTAAAAATGGTTTCAGCGAAAAAAGGATCCACTGCTGTGAGAGCTTCAACAGGAAATCTCCCCGGTAACAACAAAGTGGGTTCCATCGCTCCCACACTGGTTGTATCATTTCCAGGAAGGGTATAAGATGGTGTGACGAGTGCCTGGGGCATGTATGAGTCCGTCAAAGGAGTGAGAGTTGGATTTACTTGTCTTCTGAACGGGAAGAAAACATCCGTGGAATGAGTTAGCAAATGCTCCAAAGATTGTGAGCGGTCATTGTAGTGTGAGTTTATGGACTTTTCGAGTCTTTCTCGTTTCGCTTCGAGTGGTGTTTTTCTTTTCAGCTCTTCAACTTCTTTGCGGCATAACGGGCAACTGACATTATCATTTAGCCATTCGATGATGCAACTCTTTCCGAACACATGATCACAGTTAGGCATTTTGACTGCAGTATGTTTAATGTTGCCAGTGTTATTCTTGGAGATGGTGTCCTTTGTTCGTTTCTTAGCCGCTTCTTCGTACCCAGGAAGAATGTGCTCGCGAGTGGGTTCTTCGAGAGTATGCAAATTATTTTGTGGGAACCGACTGTAGCCCACAGCCCCAGGGTCCGTGGGAAAGAAGAGCAATGGGTCATTGAAATCGCTAGCCTCTTTCATGGTTTCAACATTCAAATCGCATTGGTGTCTGAGCTCTTGTATGAGTTCTTCATTATTAAGCAATATCGACGATTTAGATTTGGTACCGACTCCTGAACCAGAACTCAGCCCTTTGGCAGATGAGCTTGGACTCGGGGTCTCATACAGATCAAAGCAAATAGGACAGTCGGTGTTGGTGAGTAGTTGGGGATTCAAGTCCTCGAGTGACGCAATAGCTTCTTCAGAGGCAACCTTCCTTTTATTTCGAAACATCGATGTGCTCCAGGCCCGGTCGAAGACATCTCGGAACCAGTCAGGCACATTAGAGTTTATGTCGAAGATGGAGTCAACTTCAAACTCCCCGGCACCACCAAAGAAGTTGCTCATTCTGTGTGGTGATAGGCAATAGGTGATTTCAAAGAATTGGTATGTGCGAAATTCAAGGCTGCAAAAGTTAGAGGGAACTGCTAGTACAAGTAGATTAGTAAATTACTATGTATGCTAGTACGTATATTTTAGAGATATTGGGCTCTTAAACTGGTGACCATGGCTTGTTTTTCAGGATCCAATCCCGGGATTTGCTCCGGAGGAATCGTCAACACTTGTGCTATTAAATCTGCTTGTTCAGGAGCCATGGCAGAGAGTTTATTTTGGGTGGATATTGGTAGGTATGGCCATTTAGATGGGTTCACTTGAGGAGCATTGGGTGCTCTTGGATGTGGCTGATTGTATTGAGGCCTTGGGCTGTTGTCGAAAGCTGGGGCATTCATGGCATCATTTATGACTTCAGTATCGATTAATCCCATCAAAAGTAATGCTTGTGAAGCACTGGTGGCCAAATGTGGTGACATTTGAAACACTTCGTTGGCTCTGTGTGATGCAGGTCCTGACACTACTGTTTTCAAGTTCGATATCAACTCTATTAACTGTGCTGGAGGGATCTGTTGTAAATTCTCACTGATTTTATCGGGACTGGTAAAAGGAAGACTCAGCGGTTGAGGAAGATTTCTACTATTGGCCGTTGCATTGAGAGACATCCCTTGAGGGGCGGGACTGTGTGTGTCCTGTTGGCCTTGGAAGTTCTGATTATACTGATTTGGAGGAGACTGGTTGTAGTTCTGGTTGAAGTTACCTTGATTCTGATTGTAGTTTTGGTTGTAATTTTGATTCTGATTAAAATTCTGTTGGTTGTAGTTTTGCTGTTGGTACTGGTTCTGATTGTAACTTTGATTTTGGTTGTAATTTTGGTTCTGATTGTAGTTCTGGTTCTGTTGGTATCCATTGAAACCTTGTCTCTGATTTTGATTCTGGTTTTGCCCCTGTCCGTTGTAGCCTGGAGGTGGTGGAGGTCCTCTGGCGAGTAGATCCGGCGGGAGTTGGACGTTTTGCGGTAAGTAACTTCTATCTAATTGTAAGATAGACTTGGCCTGAGCCGGACTGTTAGCTCTAAGACCTTCTTTAGATAACTCCACCCGCAAGTTCCGTGTTCTCCCCCCCTGGAATACTTTTACTTGTGTCATGTATTGCAATGCTGATACTGCGTCCTGGTTGGTTGCATACTCGATGAAACAAAATCCTTTATTTTTGCCTGAGTAGTCGAACCCTAATCTAACATCTACTACGTTGCCGGTTCCACAGACGACCGACCGCAAGTTATTTTCGTCCCAGTCAAAAGGTATCAGACCTATGTAGAGAATGGTGGAGTTGGAATTGGCATTCCCGTTATTAGAATTATGACTTCGCCTTTGCATTAGATTATGTTGATGAAGTTTTCACAACTAAGTGCGCGCGTTGAAGAATACAAAAATATATCAACCAAAAAGATATTCCGATACCGGGAGTCGAACCCGGGTTTGCTGTGTGAAAGACAACCGTCATAGCCGTTAGACCATATCGGAGTGGATGGGAAGAAACGTGTGTGTATAATGACATTGTCCCACTTCAAAAACCGAAATTTTCAAAAAAACGTTTACAGTGAGTAAATTGGTAAATATCAGTCTTGCAATCCTATTCTGTTGTACTCCCTTCCTATCTATCACTTTCCATATCTATATTTTTGCATTATTCTCAGTTTCTTTTCTGCAATTTTCACCATGACAGTTCCACTAAGTTCGCTAAATTCGGAGCCACATAACATTTATACTGATATCGCGGATCCACACTGAGGCTCAAAAATACCTTACTAATGACACAGACAACTCAAGAGACCCAAGAATTCTGGGGACAGAGTCCAGTTCCAGACTGGAAACCAAAAGAAGGAGCCAAGGACGAAGATTGGAAGAAGCACAAGAAAGTTTCATTCGGTCCTTACGATGGTGGAAGAAATAAATTATCTAACTATAGATTGTTAACTACTGCTGTAACTCCTAGACCAATTGCACTTGTGAGTACTATAAAACCCAATGGATTGCCAAACTTGGCCCCTTTCTCTTTCTTCAATGTGATTTCTGTTGATCCTCCTCTTTTCACAATCTCCATTTCCGGTGCTGCTCAAAAAGATACCTTGGCTGGAATTCTCGAATCTAAGGAATTGACTATCAATATAATTTCCGACTGGTTCATCGATGCTGCAAATGCCACTGCTGTGCCTGCACCACCAGAAGCAGACGAATTCAAATTGGCAGGTTTAACTCCCGTCGAATCTGAAATTGTCAAGGCTCCTCACGTTGCAGAATCTGCCTTCTCCATTGAAGCCGTTCTTGTTGAAAGCAAGAAGGTTTTCTCCAAAATTAAGCCTGACGAAAAAACCGTCGAGATCTTGATCGTGGAGGGAGTCAAATTCCACGCAAGAGAAGATCTCCAAGCTGAAGATGATTATTTAGATGAAGCTAAGTTGAAACCAGTAGGAAGATTAGGAAGGAACGCCTATTCAACCGTCGAGAAAGGATATCACCTCCCCAGATATAATTACGAACAAGACTTTGGAAGCGAATAGACCAGGATAGACTAGCCTAAATAATATCAGATGCAATAGTGTACATTGAACATAACATATCGTAAAGGTTCATAAGTTATCATACAAAAATCGTGGCAGTTCGTATCAATCGATAAAGTTAAGTATTTCGTGAAGAATATTCTCAAGACTAATGTAGAACGCACAGTAATCATTGATATCCACATAGTTGTTCTTCAAGTCGAAAGCGATTTTGTCTTTAAGGAGATTCAACTCGGCTTTGTCGATTTCGAATGCATTACAAAGACGGGAATCGATCGTGAAGTCTTTGTCAATTTTGAAGTCGTCGTTAGTTTCAATGAGGTTGATATCGGTGTCATACTTTGGTACCATGGATTGTGATTGCAAGAGAAGATCGTCGTCATTCAAATCGAATCCGAGCTTGGGAGAAGCACTCAAGTCTCCAATGTTAACAGCATGAAGATTATTGAATGAGTTGGTGATGGTCATTGCATTCACTCCTTGGTCATTTGGAAGAGATGATTCTTCTAAGTACTTGACCTGCTGGTTTTTGAGCTTATTTATAAGTTCCACTGATAAACTGGGCTGAGCTACTTGCATGGTCTTGAATAATTCGGTGGTATTCAAATATCCTGTGAGCTGATAATTGAAATACTCGTACTTGTTGTATATCTTATTCTTGTTGTTGGAGGTAATGGTGAAATTGGAGTTCGTGAATTTGTTCATTATTTGGAGAATTTTGAATCTTTTGAGAATGTATTCCCATGTCAAATTGGTCAACGATAACATACGCTTATATTTTTCGTTCTTAAACCATTTCCGGTTGAGGATAAACAACGACTTGTTGATCAATTTGACATATATCAACAACTCGTTGAATCTTATAGTTTCGAATCGGAACTTGACTATCATGATGATGAACAATATTATTATGGAGTCCAAAGGAATGGTTCTTTTCACATACCAGTTGTACTTTCCGAACTTTAAGAAGTCATTGTACTTGAGAAAATCATTCAAGTTGTGTAAAAGGGATGGAATGATATTGTTATCGAAGTCTCCGTAACTGAAGTTGTTATACTGGCTGAATTCGAGATTCAAATTCAAGTTACTCGAATTCAACAAGTTTTTGATAATGTTTTCCTCGCTTAGACTCTGGAATGTGTCTTCAAACTGGTTGAAGGAGAGCACTCCGTTACGAGGTTTAGTTAAATGAACGTCGTAAGAAGAATCAATCGAGTATGAGTACGAGGCGTTGGAGTTGGAACGTGATTTCTTACTGTTGTAGGAAACGTTATCGTCAGTTGAACTGGATTGGATAGAACTGTTCTGGAGAAGCTTTTCACTGTGCAAGCCATCCTCGGATGCTTTTGGAACGAGTGAGTGCTCATTCAACAAGAACTTCTTATGGAGAAGCATCAAAGCTCTATCAACGAAACTCCAACTATGGTTCTTGATGAAATTGATTAGATTTGTTTCGTTGACTGACTGAGGGGGGTGTTTCTTATGGTAAAGATTCATTTTGTTTATAGATAAGTGGATGTATTCGAAATACTCCACAATCATATACTTGATTTCTGCCATTTTCTCTGGCGAAATGTTTCTAGAGTGGTCATTATGAAGCTGTTTAACCAACTCGTTCAAAATCCTATCGTATTTGAATTTGATATTCAACGAAAGGGTAGACGTGTTAAGATTGTAGCCCACTATCTCATTCATTTCGTTAAAAATGGGGTCGTTTTCACTGGGCAAAAGCACGTTGAAATCCTCGAAGTTACACACTGGTGGTAAACAGAAATTATGACTGGTCAAACAATCCAATCCAAATATTGTCCACCACAAAAGTCTCCTGAATTTGATGATCTCGTGGTTTTTGATATTGAGAGAAATGACCGGGTCCTTATTCATTTGAAGGAATTTGGCATATCTTATGATCTGAGACATCTCCATTGTAGATGGATTGGGAGACGTGCTCTGGATAATGACGTTTCCGAGCAAAAGTGGGATAAGTTTGAGGCCATGAGGGTAATTGTAATACTGACAAATCTTATTGAACCCTTTCAAGTATCTGTTTATATCCTGGTTCAATAACAAGTTGTCGTATTCCTCAAACTCGCTGATCGTTGCTGCATAAAGAATGGGGAAGTATAGAGTGTAGAATTGTAAGGCATTAAAGTCCGTCAAATTGTTATTGGACTCCTTGTCGTACGGATTACATTCTTTCCAGTACTTGTCATGTTCACTGACAAAATCGTCGATGTTGGTTATGATGGGAAGAAGTATGTGAACAGAATTGAGATACCGTTCGATCAATTCGTACGATTTGTCCCTGGAAGTTGGTAGATGATTTTCCAAGTCCTCTAGAAGATTGTCGTTGTCGTAATAAGTGTTTGTACCATTAATGAAGTTCTTGGTGTTATCCAATCTGTCCAGGATTTCGAACGTAGCTGCTGACGGGTAGTGTGGAGATGCTTGACGGTAATTGGGTATATTCTGCAAGCTATTTTGGTTATTCTGGGTTTGTGTATGGCTATTTTGGTTGTGATTCTTGAGAGCATTGTTCTGAGCCTGTTCTCGGGCTATGGAGTTGTGTTGTGGATATATATGGCTGGGGTTTTTGGCAAAAAGAAGACTGATATTGGTGCTACTGTTGTTGTGGCTCGATAGATTTGAACGGATGTTTTGGTCATTGTTGGAAGATTTCTCGAGTGGCTGAGGTGTGACAATTCCATGGGTATTGGTGCTTAAGGGATTTGCGTTGCCTGAGTTGTTGTTGGTTGGATAACTTGCAAATGTGAATGATGACAAGTTGAAAGAATACAGGTCTTCTTTTTCTTCGGGATTATTGACAGAAGGATTCACCAGCAGCATGTTGGGATTTGTGAAATACGAGCTTGTGATACTATTGCTGACGTTGTTCACTATGGGAGTTTGAAGTAAAGATTTTGGAAAGTTGGGGAAGTTGGAACTCAAAGTTTCCATTAGTTTATTGTCCACCAACCCAATATCATCGTGATTTGGATGGTCATGATGCTGAGGCTCTGATGAGAGTGTGTTGGAGACCGAATTCCCGGGTTCCTCTTCTTTGCCAGAAGAGGAAGTTTCACTGGAAGCTCTCTTTGATCTCGAAGGAGATGAAGATTTCTTGTTCTTGCCGCCTTTACTGATCCTATCATTTGCGAAATATTGACAATCGATACCCAACTTGACACAGTTGTTACATGTGGGGATCGCTCTTGAGCATTTAATTTTCTTCGAATGACAATAAATGCAACTCAAGATTCTACGTTGGCGAGTTTTTTGGACTTTTAAAACTTTCCCATCTGCTAGAATTTTGACACTTACATCTTGACCTTTCTTATCTTTGGAGAGCTTCGGATCGTCGAGTTCGGATTGTGAAGGTTGTTTGGCAATCATTTAAATTTGAAAAAGTCCAGTTCTCCAAAAAAAACTGATTAGTTATGAAACAGTTTGGTGCAAAAAAACTTCAGGAGATTAGAAACCTTTTTACAAAATCCCCATAAAATGGGCTTTTTACATGTTAGCTTTAGTTCTACATATTAGACAATTTTGCGCGTTACCACTGGCTCAACCTGGTAATTTGGGGCCAAGATGTAAAAAAAAACTGGTTGTTTTCGCACTGATTTATCCGGACTCCTTTAATTCCGAGCACTCAATACCAATGAAATTACTGGCTAACTCCGACCTCGACCTTGTAATTTTAAGGGGTTCCGGATCATTGGAATATGAATGAGATAATACTAGCTCAGGGATTGTATAGAGGGGATGGTAACCTGTAAAACCTTCCGTGACCCCTTGTCTTACTTTCTGTGTCAAAGTAATCTTTCTGTAATACTCGGCTCAGTTTTTGCACTCCGAGGCCGTACCCAAATCTATTCCGAGGGCTTTAAATCGGGAACTTTTGAGTACTCCGAATCTACAAGAGGCTGCGTTTCGCAATTCCTTACTTCGGAGATCAGTCCCTGCCTCTTACAATTGGTTGCAAGTGTAATTTTTAAGTTGATTAAATTTTACTCCACTCGAATAAAAAGTAGGTTTTCTTTAGGATTATTTCTGTAACATGTATGAGACTAAATATGGTACCTATTCCAGTAATTTGACACCGAAGTGCCAAAACTCTAATACGAGGGTTCAGATCAACCAGATAGAGGTTATTCGACAATCCAGCTTCGAAACAGTTAAAATCTGGGGAAGTACCGTAACTCCGATTGGTTGGATCCGCGCTCCAGAGAACATTTGAAAAACGAGACAGTTGGCGCAAAATCTGTGGATTCACTGAAACTGTGAGGCCGTTGTTTGCCGGTGGGGGGAGGACTGACGTACGAAGTGGTGGGGTGAGGCGTGCGGAGTGGAACCCCATGCGGCGAGGCGTGTGGTGAGGTGGTGGTAAGCGAAGTAGTGCGTGTGCGCCAAGCGAGCTGAGGAGGACTTGGGGAATCTCAGAGCTCGGTGCGTGCACCATCCAATTCGCTTGTGATTGTGAAAGTCAGACTCCAGGGACGTGGGCTCGCTAAATAATGCGTCCAAACCGCGCCAGTTGGACGAAATAGTACTGTTGTTTGTGGTACTATTTTTGGTGCCATTAGGGGAATTTGAGGTACTATTCCTAGGTCCACTTGGTGCTATTTCCAGTGCCATCTAGGGCCACTCGTGTCAAGGTGCCCCGAGGCACTACCGTCCTTCCCCCACCACGTGACACACCTCCAATACATTCAAAACTCGCCCAAGAGCTCCAGAAATATCCAGTTCTCTTCTGGTATCTCTCTACGTCACCAACTCCTGCCACTTCCTCTGTTTTTTCCCACTGCCAAATCAATCAATTTCAAAACCAAATCTCAAAATCTCAAGTCTCAAAGTCTCAAGTCTCAAAATCTCAGGTCTCGAAAATCTCACTGGAAAAATCTACACGTAAACAAGTATCATGAACTTCGAAGAAGCTGAGGACCTCAACGGGGTTCGATTCAGTTGGAATACATTTCCTTCCACGAAAATGGAGGCCGGAAAAATCGTGGTCCCCACCGGATGTTTGTATACTCCTTTACAAAACAGGAGAGGAGACGATTTACCGATCGCTGACCACGATCCAATTTATTGTATGAATTCAACTTGTAAGGCGATCTTGAACTCGTATTGTTCAATTGATCCAACAGGATCTTGGGGATGTCCATTGTGTGGGAACAGAAACCCTCTTCCTGCCCACTACCATGGAATTACTCAGGATAATTTACCGTTGGAATTATCAGCAAATGCTTCGACAATCGAGTATATTACTTCAAGACCAGTCCAGAATCCTCCAGTATTCTTATTTGTTGTTGACTTGTGTCAAGACAGTGACAATTTGAATGCATTAAAAGACTCGTTGGTTGTTTCTTTGAACTTGTTGCCTCCAAATGCATTGATTGGTTTGATCACTTACGGTACCATGATTCAACTCCATGATTTGGGAAGTGAATCCATCACCAAATCCTACATCTTTAGAGGTGACAAGATTTACACCGACAAGCAGGTTTCGGAGATGTTGAATAAGCCAATCATCACCAACGGATTCGGTGGTCAACCAAATCAACCTGGCGTGCCTCCTCAGTTCGCCAACTCTTTGAATAGATTCTTTTTGCCTTTGGAAGAGATCGAATTCCAGTTGACCTCGACCTTGGAAGGCTTGGCTCAAGATCCTTGGGTCGTGAACCATCACAAAAGACCTTTAAGGGCCACCGGTTCCGCATTGAATATTGCATCCACTTTATTGGGAGCAACTTTCTCTGGGTTCGGAGCTAGAATCATGTTGTTTTCTTCTGGTCCATGTACTTTGGAACCAGGTATGATTGTCAGCAACGAATTGAAGGAGCCAATCAGATCCCATTCTGATATTGACAAGGACAACGCTAAACATTTCAAGAAAGCTACCAAATTCTACAAAACGATCGCTGATAGAGTGGTCAAGAATTCCCATACCATCGATATTTTCGGTGGATGTTTGGATCAAATCGGGGTTTTGGAAATGAGAGAGTTATGTAACTTGACTGGTGGTGTATTGTTGTTGGCCGATGCATTTACTACATCTATTTTCAAACAATCATTTTTGAGATTATTCAACAAAGATAGTGAAGGATACTTGGCAATGGGTTTCAATGGTATCCTTGATATCAAAACGTCCAAAGAATTGAAAGTGAGTGGACTTATAGGACATGCGTCCTCTTTGGGGGTCAAGGGAAATAATGTTTCTGAAACCGAAGTTGGTGTCGGAGGTACATCCCAGTATAGGTTATGTGCGTTATCACCTCAACACACCTACGCCATTTTCTTTGATGTGGCCAACACCCAAAACTTACCACCAAATTCTCAAAGTTACATTCAATTCATCACTCATTATCAACACAGTTCAGGTACTTATAGATTAAGAGTTACTACCGTTTCTAACTTGTTGACTAATGATGAGAGAGTTTTGACGCAAAGTTTCGATCAAGAAGCCGCAGCAGTGATAATGTCAAGGGTCACCTTGTTCAAATCTGAACAAGATGATGGAGCTGATGTCTTAAGATGGGTGGACAGAATGTTGATCAGATTGTGTCAGAAGTTCGCAGATTATAGAAAAGATGTGGATGAATCTTTTAGGTTGAGTCCTCAATTTTCTTTATATCCACAATTCATCTACTACTTGAGAAGATCTCAATTCTTGCAGGTGTTCAACAATTCGCCAGATGAAACTGCATTCTACAGACACATTTTATTGACTGAGGATACTAATAACTCCCTAATTATGATCCAACCTACTTTGACA
This sequence comes from Yamadazyma siamensis, assembly GCA_030581535.1. NCBI lineage: Eukaryota > Fungi > Ascomycota > Pichiomycetes > Serinales > Debaryomycetaceae > Yamadazyma > Yamadazyma siamensis. The sequence goes on from JAKTTO010000024.1 coordinate 148,581, forward strand.
TCTTTCCAATTGGACTCAGAACCTCAAGCTGTTCTTTTGGATTCCGTTTCGGTTAAAGACGACGCCATCTTGTTGTTGGATACCTTCTTCCATATTTTAATATTCCATGGTAAAACCATCAGTGAGTGGAGAAAAGCTGGGTACCAAGATTTACCAGAATATGCAAACTTCAAGCAGTTGTTAGACGAACCAAAACAGGAGGCTGCTGAATTGTTAGTGGACAGATTCCCATTACCAAGATTCATCGATACTGAAGAGAACGGATCTCAAGCCAGATTTTTGTACTCCAAATTGAATCCTTCAACATCTTATAATAACCAAGATGTGATTGGAAGTGGAGCCATTGTTTTAACCGATGATGTTTCTTTGCAAGTCTTCATGGGTCATTTACAAAAATTGGTTGTTTCTGGATCCTCTTGATCTACAAAAGTAATCACCCTCTGAATGTACGTTAAAGTAGTATTCTTTATCACAATCATTTCTGCTAACTCGCGCTTTTTATTTCAGCACTATGGAGCCTGAACAGTTGACTAAAGGTACGTACACCTGACTTTTCCCACCGATATATACTAATAAGAATAGACGAGATTGCTCTATATGACAGGCAGATTCGGCTTTGGGGGATTGGTACCCAATTAAGATTGCGTTCCGCTAAGTTACTCGTCATAAACTTGGGATCTATTGCCATGGAAGCAGTCAAAAACTTGGTTTTGGGAGGGATCAATTCCATTGAAATCTTGGATGACTCGAAGATAAAAGAAGAAGACTTTGGTGCTCAGTTCATCCTTCCCAACGACGATTCTATAGTCGGCCAATTGAAATTGCCACAAGTAATTGATGCCATCAGAGACTTGAATAACAGAGTCGAGCTCACCATCAACACCTCCAGCGTCATAGAATTGATAAACAACGATCCCCAATACTTTCAAAAGTTTGATTTGATCATTGCCACCGAATTGAACAAGTCTACTGTCGTCCAATTGAACAAGGTGACCAGGACTATAAATGTACCATTATATATCGCAGGAAGTCACGGGTTATTTGGATATATCTTGACAGATTTAATCGAACACACAAGTGAGTCGGAAAAAAACCAGGGAAATCAGTCCAGGAAAGTCGGAACCAAACTCAGTCCCAACAAAAGCATCACCAGCGTCGCCTACGATCCCAACACAAATAAAGAACTCGTGGAAGTGAAGGACACATACAGACCAATAGATGAGATATTCACGTCTCAACTACTTCCCAGCCAACTCAACAGGCGGCAGTTGAAAAGATTGTCGCCTGCACTCCCACTCATTTTGGCATTGCTCCTGACTACCAGAAGCTTGGATGTAGATCCCAAGGAGCTAGCTGATAAAGCAACACAAATTTGTACCGATTTGAAAATAGACCCAGCAATAATAACCACCGACTACTTGGAAAAGTTGTCTAGACAGGCGTTCACCGAGTTTTCGCCTACAAGTGCCATTCTCGGAGGTGCGTTGGCACAAGATGTGATCCAGTTTCTTGGTAAAAAAGAAAGCCCTATTAATAATGTTTTAATACTTGACGGAGTAAGGTCCGAAATGCCTATATATAGTTTGTGAATAAATACATTTTTACCTGGCTATCATTTCGGCGTTAATCCTCTACCTTTACGCTTTTTTAAATGAGAAGAGTCCCGTAAATACCTGAAAGACTTGACCAATTTGCCTTTGAGTCTTTCATTTTCCTCTTTCTCTAATTCGATCCTGTTTAGGAGCCTGCTTCTTTCGGTCTTGAACTTTCTGATTTCCTCTTCATCGACTTCCTTGAAGTTTGCGTACCTTTTCTTGAGATTTTCACTTATCTCATTCAAATCGCTAAGTGTTGATTTGGAATCTTTTATGGCAGCAATGGACTTCTCTTGTTCAGCTTTCATGTAACTTCTTTCCTCCTGTTTCAATTGGATCTTGTGAATATTATCTTGAATGGACTTACTCAAGTCCCAAATCTTAATTTGATTGTCTATAAGTTGTACTTTTTTCTGTACTGACTTGATATCTTCTTCCCCTGTGAATCCGTTGATCTTAGCCCTGATGTCTTCTATTTCCTTCTTAAGCAATTCTATCTCCTCGGTTCGCTTACTAAACTGTTTGTTACCGAGCTCGATTCGGGAATTTGCGTGATCGATATCACCAATTAACGTGCTTAAAGTCTTACTCAATTCTGCCTTTCTTCTTCCTATCCTCTGCTGCACATCATCTTCGTTGTAAGCATTATGGGTCAGGTATTCTTGTTTTGTGAGCTCATAGTCCAAGTATATGCTGTTGATTTGTAGCATCAACTTGTGAGTCAAATGGTGGGTTTGTATTTCAGAGTTCTTGATGTTGTGGTTGAAAATACCAATTAAATTATCAAAATTATTCTTCAACGGGTTGGTGATGTAATTCAGCTTCAACCGGTTGAGTTCGTAATAGGTTTTTCTCAGTTTGACAGATTCGCCCCTTCCTTTTAGATCTGAATCGTCCCCGTTTGCATTTTCGGCATCATATGGGGTATAGTGGAAGTAAACCTCGGTAAGGAGCGACTTCTCCACATCGATTGCTGAGAATTTCGGAATCGATGGCAACTCTGGAAGCGGCCAAACAGGGTACAAGTCGTACTCGAACACCTCTTTGAAGAAGCCGGATAGGTAATTCAAACCCTGGTTATACACTGGGAAGATGTCTGGTGGAAGAATCCCAATCTGGTCTCTAAGACACACAATAGACGACGTGAGTTTATAGAGATAATCACTATCATTTGCATGGTCCTCGTAGAATATTTTACAATGTTCTATGCTTAGCATGGGTACAAGTTTGATCACATTTGCAGGCTTGGTACGGTTTTGCATTCTGAGTTCACCCACAACTTCATCGGAAACGAGTTCGTCGAATTTGATGATCAAATCAAACTTGACCTCTGGTACAAATTTTCTGATTTCGTCTATGTCTGCAGGAAGCAAGTGGACGGTTACGTTGGCATTTGCAGGCTCATTCTTTTTGTGATCTCTACGCAAATAGTTGCCAATGTATCTTTTCAATTTCAACGGGTTTGTGACATTTCCAACAATCAATGCTTCCACCAAATCGACCAGCTTGTTAATATGACTGAGCACAACCCCGATATTTTTATGGTTTTTTGCCCGCTCTCTTTCATCCCTTGCACTCTTCTTATTTGCCTTTCCCTTACGATTGTTGATAGGGTCCTCACATGTCGTACAAATGACCTTGATTACGTCTTTCAACACTGTGAATTTCCCACTGGTCTCAGCAATCTTTACGGCCATGTCTCTTTGAAGGAGGTTCTTGGGCATATAGTGATTAATCAATAGATAAGGATGAGAGCTCACCAATAGGCAGTTATGAATACAGATTTCCAACGATTTAACTATGAGCTCGGTTTTATCATTTGTCTCACAGTATTTCAAGATATCACTGTAGTGAAGAGACACGATTTGGTCGGTTAATTCTCTTTGGAATTCATAGATGGGGGTGGCCAAGACGTACTCTCCACTGTCGTTAATCTTACCTATCTCCAAGTCCACAATAGGCGGCTCGGGTGTGCTATCTAGAATCCGTAGTAAATTCATCTTTCTCGACTACAATTCCTCCAATTTCAAATTTATTTACAAAATGCGGATTTGAATTTTTGCAACTACACCTACACCTACACCTAAACCTGAACCTTTATCAGTTTTATGCTTGCACCCCCTAATATCTACTTCCACAATTTGACAGACTTGTCCCAATGACACGAAACTATGCTGAGTCCGTCCGGTGAGATATCACACCCCATGACCTTATCTGTGCTTTGGAATTCCGTGACTTTGGCCCAATTGTCTGCGCTCCACACCGTCACTTTACCATCGTAAGAGGATGACAACAAGAACTTACCTGTAGCACTCAACCGCGTGGGATTGTTGTCATTTTCGTCTGTAACTTCCTCTGATAGTCTTTCCGCTCCAGTAGGAGGATCGTAGAACCTCAAATCACTTATCAATTTATTGTGGCCTGGAATAGTGAACACCTCACTTGAGCTTTTGTTTAGTTTTCGAATATCCCATACTTTGATGGAGCAATCACCACTCCCAGTAACCAAATGGTGTCCGTTGGAAGACCAGTCCAAGGCATGGACGCCCTGGATGTGGCTGGTAAGATTGCACACGAGTCTTCCGGAACGTAAATCCCACAACTTCACAAGCGCATCGAGTCCTCCTGTAGCCAAGAGACCCCCGTCCGGATGAAACCCACATGAAAATACCTCTTTCAGGTGTCCTTCCTGTTGAAGAATCTCTTTACCGGAGTTATAGTCCCATAACTTCCACGTCTGGTCGAACGAGGTGGACACGAAATGCTTTGTGTCGGGGTGCACAATAGTCTTTGTGACTCTAGAGTCGTGGCCCTTGATTTGTAGGGCCGGTACGAACACTTTCTCTTCGGTTTCTGTGTTCCATATGTTTATATTACCTTCGCTTCCTCCAGTCACCACACTGTCTCCGTTCCAGTCGAATCCACTGACCTTCTCCTGGTGATATCCTGGAGCCAGTCTGGCGATGAGACCCAATTCGTGGTCAAGAACGTAAAAATTCCCGTCCCAAGACCCACACCCGATCTTTGTTCCCAGCTTGTTGAATCTTATACTGGACACACTTCTGGTGTTGTTTTTGATCAATTGCGTACCATAGAGCTGGTACTTGCTCACCTTGTCATTAATGAGCCGTCGGTGCTTGAGTACCTTTATGAAGTCCAGCTCGTACTCTTGTTGAAGTGATCGTATTCTACTGGCAGCTTTGTTTATGGAATAAGATAAGATCTGCTTACGGGCATCAAACAACTCCTGGGTTCCCAGAGTGTAGAAATCGTCATCGTCTGACTCCAGCTCTGAGCCGTCGCCATCTTCAGTGGATTGTTGTCCTTCTAGTTCGATATTGTCACCAAAGTTGGTATTTGGTCTGTCAGTCACGAGCCTGACGAGTCTTTGTCGCCTATCGAAGACATCCTCTCCAAATAAAGTGATGGGTTCTCCTAATGTTCGTAGAGCTCTTCGCACGTCTTCATCAGATGTGGGAACACTCAACCCAGTTTGCATCTTTAATTGTAATTCAAAGAAATGCGAAATTTGCACGAATTGTAAAATATGTGAATAGGTAAAGTGATACTATTTAATGATTACCGGCTATAATCCTACGGGAAAATTCTGCAAAATTCTCTGTTCCATTTATCATGTCATCCAAGTCCGGCTGACAAAAAACTGCCAATGTGTTCCGAGAAATGAGCGGTAAATTCGTACCCTTCACAAAATGAGGAACTGCCTTGAACTTGTCACGTGACACGCCCTGTAATGCGCTTCCGGTTTGAAATGCAATACAGTCCTTGGGGATGTTAACCTTGACGATCTCGTTGTTCCTGTTACGTATGTATAGTCCGGAATCGGGGTCTGGGGAGCCTTCTAGGTCGTGTGTGAGGCCCTTGGCCTCGTCGATGAAGAGTGCTGATGTTAATCCTGTGATACAAGAATGGTCCAAATGTTCCCCACACCAGTCGTCATTGATGCTTGAACTGGCTTTCTTTAACGGATAGTAGTGAAGAAGACGGGCTTTAGTGCATGTGGATTTTTTCACAATTTTTTGGAGGTACTGGGGCTCAAATTCAAACCGACTTGATATGTAATTATCACAATTGAAGGCCACTTTTTCTGCCACGTCGATGATGAAATTGCAGAGGCTCTTGAGGTCTTCTTTGAAAGACTCAAGTCCTAGCTCGGGAGGAGGCCATATGTTTGGTGTCGTGTACAGTTTGTAGTCGGGAAATCGTTCACATAATTCAGGCCTTGGGCCCTCAAGCTCATCTTTTTGATGGAAAGCACAATTGACATAGAAAGACCCTTTGTTGAAGTCAGGCTGACCCGAGCCGAGGATTTCTTTTCCACAGCTCCATCCGGTGATCCAGTGGCTCTCTTCGCTCTCCAACTTTTGGAGAACTTCAAGTGGCTGATTGGCAAGTATCGATGCGCTCTTGAGTACTTTCAATCTCAACCGAGGGAAGAAGTCTGGAAGATCTTTGACTACAATGATCCCGAGAGATTCAGGCCCAAACGCTTTATCAAGTGTTTCATCATCTATGCCCTGTATGAGGTGTTCGAGACTCACAGTCACAGGGCTTTCTGTTGGTGACTGCATTGCCGGACTTACGTTATCATCGCGAATCAATTGCCTATTTAGGATAGAATAGTGTATGCGTGTGGCACACAAGAAGATCCATGTCAGGGTCTTGGTGATTGTGAGCTGGTGATGTAAACGTCTAACGTAAATAAATACATCTATTGATGCCAGGAACTGTTTCCTCGGTGGTAACCTCAGGTGGGTTCAGGGATAAACGGCTTTAGGGTCTCAGAGTGAGTCTCACTTTGTATGGGGTGCACATTAGCTAAATAAGTCTCCAAGGAAACCTTTCGGGTAGCTTGATGAACAAACACTTCTGAGCTGAGACTATTCGGGGAACCTTTATCTTTGAGTGTCAATACTTTGAAAGCGTTACTGATTTTGAAGCTCAGCGAAGAAGTCGTAGACTGACTGCTGGTAGAAGTTCTCTTTCCTTCATTCCTAGATTGGTTGACTATCATCATTACTGCTCTTTCAGAAGACTTTGGGGAGAGGTTTTGGCCCATAAACTTATACGTTTCCTGCCTGGTGATCTTTTGTAACAAATCCACACTCACCTCTTCATGGCCGTATTTTCCTCCAAACCTATAGCTCCCGGTGACAATTTTCTCCCATAGACTTTTGTGCTCCAAGTACTTGGTATCCCCATTGTGGAAATTCAAACTGGATATAGCTGGAAGGGTTTCGAATACAATACTGGGAGCCGGTGACGTTCTCACCGGAGCTCTTAAACTCGTAGCTACCACTTCGATTATTTCTTTGCGGAACTCTTTCTCTTTCATCGACCCAACAGCTTCCACAATATCCAGCAAATATTTCTCAATGCCGTTTATCAACAGCTCAGAGTTGTTGTCTGCACTCTCCAAATATATGAACAACCCAGTGAGTTTTCTGAATACTCGCAATCCACTAAAGATCTTATACCCCAAGTGCATATCCGCCTTGAGTCTATAAAGTTTACTGGATACTATGTGGTGGGTTATTCGTGCGAGACTCTGTATGTATGGGTTGTTTCTTGGACCAAGGTCCAAATAGAAATAGCAAAAATTGGAGGAGCTGGTAGGAATGTCCAATTGAATCTTCCCTCTTATCGGATGATGGCTGGTGGGAGTTTCGAAGTCCGCCTTGGCACCTGTGTCTTCAACAAAAACAAGCTGCTGAATGATATTAATCACTTCATAACATTCTTTGACATGGGTTTCACCATTAAAAAGAAGTTTGGTGTAGGCACTCAGGAAAAAAGATTTGGACACCAGAGCTAAGTCTTCAATTCTCAACTCTTCAAGCACATGGCACTTCTCTGCGGGTGTGTATATTCCCTCCTCCACCAAAAAAATGTTAGTAGCAAGAGCCTGTTCAAAGCAAGACTGTGAGTAAATCTTTACATACTTTTCTCTGAGTCTGACTCTGCTTCTCAGAAACAAAGTATATGAAGTAGTACCAATGTTCAATATCAAGTTCTGCACCACACTTACAAGCCTTTTGAGAACTTCGGTGAAAATCAAGTCGATACCATTCAAATTGAGGGTTATAGAGGCTGTTCCATCCAAGAGCGGGTACATTGACCAGGTGTAGCCGATTTTCTCAGCTTTGTACAACTTTGATTGGATGGTGCTACCAATGATTTCACATATGAGGTCGACGGCCACATTTGTTTGGCAAGTTTGGGGTAGTTGTACAGATGTTATTTGGAACGTGACGCTACACTTGGAGTTGTGATTATACTCTTTTTTGAACCAAGCTTCAAAGGTGTCCGAATGATACACAAGAACAGGAGGTTGTGCATTTTTGTAGCTCACGCCAACATTCATAGCAGACGAGCCTTCGGAGTAAACCGAGGTCATGATATCCAAATCATGTTTCGTCCAAGTGAGAAACGTATTTTTCCCAGGCACCTTGAATTTGATGTCTTCGAGGCTCTTGTAGAGTCGGGGTTTAAGTCCGTATGTGGAGTATTCACTATCGAAAAACTCATCATAAGAATCGGAAATAAGGAAAAATGAGTCCGGATCAAGCATTCTGTCGGGGGAACATATGAGAGTTATCCAGTTGTGTCTATTTAACCATTTTGCACCCAATCCCTTAAATGTAGCAGCCGAAATGGGTACACTTTGATTGCGACCGAACATAGCTGATTCTGGGTAGAGATAGTGAAGTTGCTCACTGATTCCACTCACAAATTCTAGGTCGGACTCCTGTTCCTTGAAGATGAAATTAAGCTTTTCACTCTTCCGGAAGTCGTCTATCAATCGCAAAACTGATTTATCAGAAGTATTCAATATGCACTCGATATAGCGGAACACCACTTCCAAGATAGTTCCAAAACTTCTGGAACCTTGTTTCGTAAGTTCAGCTTCCATTATGATCACAACGTTCTCTTGATCTATGAGTGTGTTGGACAACGTGACCGAGCTCACGAGTCCCTGAGCTTTGAGAAATTCACACATTGATCCAGAGCCTTCCAGACCAAGAATGTCAATCCAAACCATCACAAGTTCTAGGATCAAATCGTTCATCTGATAAATAGGAAAGATCAATCTTAACCAGGGCTCGTGGTGATTTATGTGAATGATCTTCTCGAGAGTCTCTGGAGGGAATAGTCTTGTTGGTCTCGAACCCTGAGCTCTTTTATCCGAGGTTGAGGATGCCAACTCACTCGCAACTAGTTTCAGCATATGATTGAGTGACAATGAGCTTTTTATGACGAGCTTCATGTTTCCGGGGGTGTAAAAAGATTGAAAGTAGCTTATCAATTTGGATCTCACTTTGGGAATGCTGGTGAGTGTTGTCGAATTTCCAGTGGAGAATAAATGAAAGGGACTCGCTGGTGATGCAGAGAGCTTCATGAAATGATAGAACTTCTTGGCCAAAACATTCTTGTTAGAAATGTGTTCCTCGTTGATTTCGTTAATCTCGTTCTTGATGAAATTGGCTCTGAATGTCGGAGTTTTGAAGAATGTACAAAAAACTTTGAATAAATAGTTGAAAACAATATCATCACTATCAACATCCGGGTTGATCTGTTTCATGAAGGTGGAAGTAAGCTCGGCCTCGAAGTGGAAATTGGTTTGGTTGTATGAAGTATAGGCATTTATATTTCCTCCTGCTTTGAAAATATTGTCTATCAAATGATAGGGCTGTGAATATTGTTTCGTTCCCGAGAATAGTGTGTGCTCCACGAGATGGGCGAGTCCTGAGAAACCGTTGTCATTATTTGATCCGGAATTTACTGACATTGATACAGCCATTTTGGTTGCGTTGGGATCACATATAAGGAAAGCACCCATTCCATTGGGTAGAGTGATGTAGCGGAATTGGCATTTCGAAAGCTGGTTGGGTACCTGGAACTCTATAGAGTGTGTTGTATAAGAGGGCATATTAAGAAATAATCAAGCCTGAATTCTGTATATGAAGTCATGATATAAAATTACCTTATTGGGACAGTGCAATGGATTTTTGCAATCGTATCGCGAGCAAAAAAATATTCCGATACCGGGAGTCGAACCCGGGTTTGCTGTGTGAAAGACAACCGTCATAGCCGTTAGACCATATCGGACATTCGACAGAAATAACCACCCGATTGATTATGTTTGTTAATTTTTTGAATTGGTTTTCACACTACTTTTGTTTCTTCACTCAATTAATGACAATCGATGGAAGTGGGGTTGGTTTATGGGTATCTGGTTGTGTGAGGACATAATCTGTTTGATGACAAGAGCAAAGTAAATACCTCAGGGATATTATAACAACGATTCATTGCTTGAAGTTCCTGATATACCTATCAACTTTATACTAGCTAATAAATGCGAGCGAGGCCAAAACTAATAGTGCATGCAAGAACTAAAAGGTATATAGAGACCAGAACGTGCACGACGCATATACGAGCAGGATATTCCACCAGGGTTTACAATGGCCGCTATTAAGTGCACCAAATGACGGACATATGGGGCAAGCACAACACACCAATTCATCGACCATCAAGCAGCATCCAGCATCCAGCATCCAGCATCTCACAATATCCAGCACATCCAGGATCCAGCACTAACACTCACCCAGCGATAATGCGTGACAGTCGTGGCGCACCCACAAAGTGCGAAAAAGAAATCACCTCAACAAATTAAGGGATAAATAATCTTACCACTACCAAATTGCTTTAAACTACCGCTATTACCATGACGAATCAATACGTTTATAATAACTATCAAACGTCAAACCTGCTGACACTGCTGCACCAGTACTCACCTCCAATTTCGAACGGAATTATTGCTGATAATACCAGTCCCACCCTCACCAATTTGAACTACGATTCTTTGAGTTCATCTATTTCTTCGATGTCTTCTTCATCTTCATCATATCTGTTTCACAACCCGAAATTGAGATACTACTTATCAAAATCTTTTGATATCGAAGATGATTTGGAGTTCTGTCCGGAGATAAACCTGGACCATTTTCATGGAGGAAGTCCCCACAATAGGAAATTCAATCCATATACTGCATCGGTATTCTCACCCACCTCGGGAGCTCACACGGTGGTTGACCAGGTTTCTCCAATCAACAACCCTCCTCAAAGTCCCCGGGTGTCTACCCCTAGAATCAAGAAACCAATCGAGATTGTGAACCCTCTGACTAAAATGAGAGTCGGGTCTCCTGCGGTTTCAAAGTAACGAAGTTGATGAAATGATGTACAATATCTTGTAACACGATAGACGATGACCACATGAACCTTTCTGAAAATATTTCACAAACATATACCTTGTATATCACATAGTTTCAATACAATGTTTGAGTTTTACTGAGATCGTAAAGCGCGAAATCTGTAAGTTGCACTGTAGAAGAATTGGCATGAACTCGTCCCAATCACGTACTCCAATGAGCCCTGGGCCCCATACAGATGGCCGTGAAAGGCCCTTGATTGCACAGTTGTCTGTGGTGTTGAAAGAATTGCCTCCTCAACTCAAGCTTTTACCGCCAGATGTCATAAACGACCTTGTTAGTCACCACAATCTCCTCAAGGGTTTCATTGAGCTGACAGATGAGTACAAGGCCAAGACCGAAGAGATTTCAAAAGTTTTAGAGAACCAGATCACACAGCTCAATAGAGTGATCGAATTGCTCGAAAGTTACCAGAAAACAAGCGCCCAAATCGACGACCTTTTAGTTGAGATCTCGCAAGTATATAGCGATTTCTGTAACGCTGAAGTCACACAATATCGCTTACACTCTTCTAATTTCAACCAGGACATTTTGAAGAAGAAGCTCCAGAGACTAATTGATGCAAAACACCAAGAAACCAAGGCTCTTATTCGACTGTATGGAGACTTTAAGGTGAACGAATCGCAACTTGACGATATGTTGGCGCTGTTCAAGAAGAATCGCAAGTTACATCACATGAGATTGGAGAAGCTCAACCGCTGGAATGAGGAGCGTGTGACGGGGTTCATATAATCTGGGTTACGGAGGGTCGGCTGTATAATAAGGTTGTGGAGTGTGCACGTGACGCGACCTGGACACGAACTTGCACACGAACTCCAAAACACTCTAGCGCCAGAGCGTAATGTCACGTGACCATATATAAGAATAGGAACGACCGCCGACACCACAGCATTGTGGCCTGCAAATAGTGGGTCATACACTACCGTGCCCCCACGCAGGACTGTGTTTGAGGAGAGTTCTTGCAGCATTTTCAAAATCGGACCATCGCTCTCCAATAGAATTCACAGATGGTCCGAATTCGACAATGCTAAAATCCGCCTTTTGCAACCAATAGGGCACTAGATTTTCCGAGATCGCTCTCCTCCATTCATGCTCCACCACGATCTACCTCTACCCCGCATACCAAACTAAACTACAGTGGGAACTCCAGTGGGAAACCCGCAGCGAGTCGCTGCCAGCATCCAGTTTCTCAAACCCAGCAACCATTAGAGTGCCTTTGACTCCAACGTTGGCTCCCCTCACTGATAAATTTTCCGCGCAAGAAATTCGGGCTCTGTGCACCAGGAGTTAAGACATTCAGAGATTCTTAAGTGCGCAGGCTTATATCCAGCCAATGTAAGAATTGCTTGAAATACAGGGGCTTACAGTGGATGAAGTATGTATAAACAAGACATTTACCCGTGGAAAGATGGACATGGTCCCAAATATCATCGATTATCCTACCCGGAAACTTTTTTTTGACTGTAAACTCATCTATAACAAGCACATCTATAAATACTGCGAAAACTTAAATGTTCCTTTTGTCCAGGAGTCATCGATAACAGAGGGTTCTTTTATCAGCAGCACTTTAACGGCGCAAGTATATACGTAATCCTTCATCGGTATCAACTTTAGTTCCGGACGCGTTTAAACTTCGGACATTTTCACGGAATAAACGTCCATCTCATTCACAAAAAAATCTCGGACTACGCTGCCGGCTGGAAATCGTCCATTTAAAAGCACCACAAAATCCGTAATTTTTTTTTGCACTACTCACCGATAAATTATTGATTCCAGATGTTTGGATCGATATTGAAAACCTCTAGAGTTGGTGGTATTAGATCCGGCTCTAGATTCATTGGATCTGCTGTTAGATTCAATTCAACCAGTGTTCCAAAAAAATCAAAATTGTCAAAAGTATGGACCAATACTAAAAGATTCGGTGGATTGACCCTTTTGGGTTCCGTAGGTTTCGTTGGTTATAAGATTTATTCAGAAAAAGAACCAGCCAACCAAGTCAAACAAGTGCCAGTGTTTGAAAATGGCCAAAGAAAGAAAACTTTGGTGATTTTGGGAACTGGTTGGGGATCTATTTCCTTATTGAAAAATTTGGATACTGCTTTATATAACGTGGTGGTTGTTAGTCCAAGAAATTACTTTTTATTCACTCCTTTGTTGCCTTCATGTCCTACCGGAACAGTGGAATTGAGATCCATTGTTGAGCCTGTTAGGGCTGTTACCCGTAAATTGCCTGGTGAAGTCATCTACTTGGAAGCTGAAGCAACTGAAATCGACCCTGTTAACAACAAATTGACTCTTAAACAATCCACCACCGTCCATTCCGGTCACTCCGGTAAGGACACTTCCTCTTCCAAGTCCACTCTTACTGGAGTTGAAGAAATCACTACTTCATTGAATTATGATTACTTGGTGGTTGGTGTTGGTGCTCAACCTTCTACTTTTGGAATTCCTGGTGTCGCTGAAAACTCTGTTTTCTTGAAAGAAGTTTCTGACTCCATTAAGATCAGAAAGAAGTTGATGGACATCATCGAAGCTGCTAACATCTTGCCAAAAGGAGATGCTGAAAGAAAGAGATTATTATCCATCGTTGTTTGTGGAGGTGGTCCAACTGGTGTTGAAGTTGCTGGTGAATTACAGGATTACATCGACCAAGACTTGAAGAAATGGATTCCTGAAGTTTCTAGTGAAGTTAAGGTCACCTTGGTCGAAGCTTTGCCAAATGTTTTGAACATGTTCAACAAGAAGTTGGTCGATTACACCAAACAAGTTTTCCAGGACACTAATATCGACTTGAAAACAAATACAATGGTTAAACAAGTTACTGACAGAAACGTCATCGCTCAAGTGAAGTCTCCTAAAGATGGCTCCACTGAAATCATCGAGATCCCATACGGTATGTTGATTTGGGCCACTGGTAATGCTCCAAGACCAATTGTTAGAGACTTGACTTCTAAGATTGAAGAGCAAAAGAACGCCAGAAGAGGTTTGTTGGTTGATGACAAATTGTTGGTGGATGGTACCAACAACATTTACGCCTTGGGTGACTGTACCTTCACCAAGTTCGCTCCAACTGCTCAAGTTGCATTCCAAGAAGGTATCTTCTTGGGTGGTCATTTCAAGAGATTGCACGAGATCGAATCATTGGATTACCAAATAAAAAATCCAAAAGACACCGATGCCGTTCAAATCGAGAGACTTGTCAAGAAGCAAAAGAAATTACAAGAAAAGCTTCCCATTTTCAAGTACAATCACCAAGGTTCTTTGGCTTACATCGGTTCTGAAAGAGCTGTTGCTGATTTGGTTTGGGGTGACTGGTCAAACGTCACCACCGGTGGTACCTTAACCTTCTTGTTCTGGAGATCTGCTTATATCTATATGTGTCTTTCAGTCAGAAACCAAGTGTTGGTTTGTTTGGACTGGTTAAAGATTTCTCTTTTCGGAAGAGATATTTCTAGAGAATAGTTAATCTTATTTAATTTATCATAGATATGTATTTTATATTGACAAAATGTAGTATGGGGAGGTTTTAATCAGCCGGCTGGTCAGGTCAGACTCTCGTGAGTCTGAATACTTATCACTTCGGAGTTGCAAATGTTCGCGATTTTGCAGCCAACAGTAAGTCACAGGTGCAGTATGAATATCGAAAATACCTGGATAGAATTGGATGTAGTGTCCAGTGGTTTCTATTGGAACAAACAAGAACTGCTGTATGTCAGGTGCATCACGGGTGATAGATGAAAGTGACTGTCGTTCCATTCCACCATCATTACAGCTGGTTCAATCATACAATAGACATGTGGTTTCAAGCTTCGCTTGAATATGGTAGTGGAACTCCGTGCAGTACCCTACACTAAGAAACCCAGTTCCAGTTTGTACGACTCTTTTACTTGAACTCACAGACTCAAGCCGCACAATCAGAATTTCACTACGAGAAATGACATTATCTGTCGACCGTTTGGATAGTTTGGAAGATTGAGTTGACTGTAGAGAGGCTTGGCGAGGCACACGCTCTATTGACGACATTCAGCTAGAGAAAACGGAAACCGGCTGTGGCAAACTAGGATGTGTCCGGGAAGGTTATGAGTATAGTGCCAAGCCCGTAATTGTGCTTCAACAGAGTGACATTTGAGGTGTAAGTCTTGGTTCAAATTGACGTGAGAACAAGCGAGGCGTGGTGCGAGGCATGGTACGAGGTGTGGTGCAAAGCGTGGGAAACATGGTACGAGGCATAGTGCGAGCTTAGTGGTAGGCCGAGCGTGTACACCAAATACCATAAAAATAGCACCTCAGTGGGTGCGGTTGCAACGGATAATCCCTCGCACCAGTTTAGGAAACATAATAACACACCTACGTAAACCGTACAATCACTGCAATGCTCTTGATCAGTAATCAACCGCTCTACATCTTCAGTCATCCAGCATATCTCATGAGGCGTGGTGAATCACAGACTTAGCCACCAAATCATTCCATCCAATCGATCTCTCCTGAACCTCCAAAGCCTTGCAAAAAATAGCGGCTCGCATCGCCTTGTTATACAAAGGAAGTATAAGCCCATGTTTCCAAAATTGGTGCATATTTGATACAAAATCAATTAAAATTCTCATCAATTGGAAATTTGTTTCAAATGATTTTACCAATCTTGAGTGTTTTAGGAGCCGTTGTGGCAGCTTCAAGTCAACAAGCTGAAGTGTTACAGTTTGATAATGTGGGATTTTCCGGTTCTTACTGGCACGTTGCCGAGATAAGTGACATTTACTCCGATAAGTGTACATGTTCATTATCGGAAAAATCCACTACTTTTTCAGGTGCCAATGCTCCATTGAATGAAGAAGTGTCTGTTCATTTCAGAGGACCTCTTACTTTGAACAAGTTTGCATACTATGTTTCGTCCGATTTCTCAATCGATTCTTCCGATAACGACGACTGGCAAAGATTGGCATACTACGATGCTTCGTCACAAACCGCAGATAACGTCACCTTCTTGACCCGTGCTGGTAAGAACAGTACGTGTCTCGGTAAGGCATTGACATACGCCGATAGTGATGGACTTTCTGAAGCCGACGAAGCTACCGTTTTGGCTGAAAATACTTTGATCAGATCCGAAGAAGAATATGTGATTTTCTCAAACATCAGCTGTGAGGATTCAGGTGAAAACAATGACTGTGGAGTTTATAGAGATGGAATCCCAGCTTACCACGGATACTACGGAGCCATCAAAATGTTCCTTTTCGAATTCACCATGCCTGAAGAAAAGGAAATCAAACAAGGTGATGTCTATAACTGGAACATGCCTGCTATCTGGCTCTTGAATGCCCACATTCCTAGAACCTCCCAATATACTACCAACGCAAACTGTTCTTGTTGGAGAAGTGGATGTGGAGAGTTCGACATTTTCGAAGTCAAAAACTACACTCTGTCAGAAGTAGACAAGTTGTATGCCACCTTCCACGATTACCAAGGAACTGACGACATCGAAACCGGATTGGATGTTGGAGGATACTTCACCAGAGACTACACCGGAACCATGAGAGGAGGTGTTATTTTCGACAAAGATGGAAGTGTCACCACATTTGTATCCAACTCCACAAGCTTCGAATCTTCCATCAGTGGTGATGATATCAAGCAAGTGATTTCAGATTTATCAACTGAAGTCGCCACTTCGTTGTCCAGTGTTGCTGCTGCATCGTCCAGTGCATCAAACGGAGACTCGTCTACCAATTCTAAAGACAATTCCGGGCATAAATTAGGAGCGTGGTCCAGTTTATTCGGATCTATGCTTTGCATGTTCGTTCTTTAATTAGGTGTTTTTTTCTGTCGTAGCAACTCAACTGATTGCGTTTGTATTGTGTTAATAATAGATGGTTAAGTTCAACTTCTCGAAACTCTATACCATGATATGAACTCTTTCTCAGTTTCAACATTCAAGATTTCTTCACAATAGATGACTTCACAAACTTGCTTTTAAGCACCGGATCAAGAATTTCATCTGCGTCTATTACTTCTAAAAAGGTTAATTATTTGCTGTTGGTGACAATTTGTATGCATCCATTATTGTTGGTGATTGTTAAATTTCATCAGGGTTCGAATATTTCTTAACTTTCGCAGCCAATGTGAAATTGGATTTGCATTTGAACAATTCACAGCCAGCAAGTTGATGAGATAAATTCACATAGTGGTTTGAATACCGTAGTTTGGCGTAGGTCTGAACCCTTGGTATAAAACCAGTGTAGTCCTTGAGTTAGTTTTTTTCACCGTGTGATGAATCCTCTTCTCTACTTGCTGTGGTTGAGTTTCGCAGTGTGCACGCCGTTATTGAAGAGAGATGATTCGAGTGACTTGGGAAGCTACACAACTGACATCCAAACCATAGAAACAGAATCTACGCAGTATGATCCGAACGACGTTTCTGACTCGCTCACCCAGAATTTGGTGAAGTTGTTCTACTCTGATGATCAGAATAACTGGTCGGATTCGTGTTCCCAATCGTCCACTCCCGTTGTATGGCAGGTGGCAGTCGCTGGGAAAGTTATGACTAATTCAGGAAACTCTGGTAACATTGATAAAGCGTTGAAGGCTCTCAAGCAGTACCGTAACTCCACTGGTGGATATTCTGCTTCTACAGCCAAAAACGGCGAGATTTATACAGATGATAATGCCCAAATAGCGTGGGTGTTCTCGGGAGCTTATGATCATAGTGGAAGCAGTGATGACTTGAAGGAGACCGAGAACATTGTGGACTTCCTCGAGAAATGGGAAGATGAAAAAGAAAACGGAGGAATCCTTTGGTTAATCACTGGCCAGTATATTGCCCTGATCTCAACCCTCGAAACGGCCTTGGCAGCGATAAAGTTATATGAAAACAGCCCTCAGTCTAAGTATAAAGACTTGGCCAAAGATTGCATCAAATGGACGCTCGATCACCTCTATGACTCCAATGATGGGTTTATTCTCGACGGGATGTATGAAGATGGAAGTGTCAATAATGGTAAATTAACATACACCATTGGGGTGCTTATATCAGCATGTGCATACCTCAATAAAGTGGGTGATTATGATCGTGACTGGAAGGCAATTGCTGTTGAATTTGGAGTCAAATTCATTGGAGGTGGGTCTTTGAATACCCAATTTTTCTCCAACGGACATATCAACGATATCATAGAGAGATCCCATCTTTTGTTTGCTGGTTTTGCAGACTTGTTAGACCTCACAACCCCTGGAAATTATTACCAATTTAAAGCATATAGAGCTTTCAGGCAATTGTTGGTGAGAGAAGCCCGGAATCTCTACGATTCCTATCAAGACGTAGCCACGGGGTCCTCGTGCCCCAGTGGAGATTATGATAGGTTGTTGAAGTATGCTTCTTTTGCCCAGGTATTTTATGAGGTTGGAAGGGTCGTGAATAGGATTTAGCTTATCTGTAGATAAATAGGTTATATTATAGACAAGCACTTGGGCAAGCGAAACCACGATCCCGTGAAACTTTCTCATATATGGAACCTTGCTAGCCTGAGAACATCCTCGCACATCTGGGTGTTGTTGTGGAACAGAATGTAGACCTGGGAATCTATTTCTGGAAGGTTTATTTCCATTACCTGAGGGTCCTCAGTTAGTGCGATAACATCTCCAGTATTCACCAATTTAAACGCCGGTTTCTGGTGTTCTGGATCGGAAATCACATTCGGAATGTTGTCAAGAATCCTCTGTGTAAGCTCTTGTTGATATAGGCGGGAAAGGTCACCGTCAAACAGCGTGCTTCCAAAGCTACTTTGGCTCTTGAATTTCGCAGTCATATATTTGAAATGAACATTTCGTTTAAGGACTGTGTCCATATAATTTTTGTTTGCAAGCATGTACGCCCATGAGGTGATCCTTTCATGGTCCACATCCTCCACACGAGGACGAAGAATATATTTAGTGCCGTCGTGTTCGGGAATCACTTTGACTAGAGATCCACCATGAAGCCTGGACCCTAAGCCCTCTTTGTTGGAACGTAGAAGCCCCAACGCAAACGGGTTCGAGTCCAATGTGTGTTCGTATGAGCTTCTTCTGGCTAGGTTGGAAGCATGGTATGTGGGGTACTTCGAGTTGAATGCAGGCTTTAGTACCGGATGTGCAAGGTAAGGTTTCATCGGTGTGAGTAGCGCGAAAAGAGTATAGCGAAGTAGAAATGGATCTCTCAAAACCTATTGAGGTGGTGTAGTATGCTGTCCAGCTCTCTGTACTGAGCTTAGCCTCTTTATGTACCCAGCTCCCTTTACTGAGCTTAGCCTCTTTATGTACTCAGCTCTATACTGAACTTAGCACTTGAGCTTTACTTACTTGGCTTCTGAAATGTTCTCAATGATTTCTTTTCTATCTAATTCTAAGTCTACTCCTGTCCCAATGTCACCTGTGTCGTATCTGATCTAATTGTCCGAGTCTAGCTCCGACCTCCCGGGAACGGCCTGGTATGATGCAAAAGTCGTTTCTCCAGTCAGTTCACCCTCTGTGAGAGGTATTCAGAAACAAGTTTATACCCAAACTTGCCGTCAAATTCACCATTGACAGCCTTGGATCCTCCTCCACCCAAGAAGTCTAAGCTTTCGACGTAGAAAAGCCCCACGTGGATTCCACCGGGCTCAATGTGCTTGTCGAAGCCCCCAAATTCTTCTACCGTGGAAACGAACTGTTCAATCCCATCAAATAAAACCTCTCTCTCTCCATAGACCAAAAGAGTTCGATTTTCTTTGAACAACTCGATCTGATTGAAGTGCTTCGACTCGAGCTTCGAGAACGACACCCACTCGGCCAACGCAGCGTCGTTCCTGTCAAGATCACCGATGTACCAATCGCCCATTTTTGTGTCTCTGGCACCCAAATCTCCGGTAGTATCGAAATTCCTGTTATTGGAACTCACGTGCAAGGGCTGAACCCACGGACTTATAAGAATACACGAAGCCGGGTGGGTTTTGATGGTCTTGAAGGGCGAGAAGTCGTATTTAAAAGAGTCCAAGAACTCTGTTTGGTCGGGGTAGCCGAAGAATCTTAACACTGCAATGGCCAAGTTTGCACCTGCTGAATCGCCAATCAAGTGGATGTTTTCGTATCCTTCATCCACAAGATCCTTATGTGTTTGAAGAGCTTGGTATATCTGGGTTGGAAATTTGGACTCGGGCTGGAACGTGAGCGAATAATCCACAATAAGTAACGCCAACTTGGATCTGATAGTTTCAGGCAATGCGTAGTGTAACGCCAAGAACCCGCAGAATTGGGTGTCAAAACAGTTCAAGGCAAACCCTCCTCCGTGGTAGTACACCAATACGTGCTTGGGAGTCGAAGTTTCGTAGGTGTGGGAGTGTGGTCTGTGAATCCAGTAAGCGTATTCGTTTAACTTGTCACCATAATTCTCAAGAGTTCCCTCAGAAACCATGGAATTGGACCTGAACTTATCGGTAATCTTCTCTATTGGCTGGTACACCACCTGGGGTATATCTTCAAGGGTGAAGTTATTAGCAAGGTGACTTTCAACTGCCAAGTGAACATTCTTATAGAGAGTGTTGAATTCTGCATTGGTTCGGGAATGCACAGTGCCTGTGGTGTAGTAGGAAACAACGGTTTTCAAAATCACCCATGGGGTTTTGGCTACCGTGTATAGAAACCATAAAGATATCATGGTCCAGGGTGTTAGGGAATTTAATTAAAGCAATAGCACAGGATTTGCGGCGAGCTCACATTCCCGAATATTATTTTCTCAGCCATGTGCTTTTAAAATTGGCATTTACACAAACCATATTTACGAGGTGCAAAACAGCAAATGTGGTATTGATATCAAAGTTTAAGATTACTACTATCCACCACCTTGGCCTTCTTAACTTTCCCACTGATGTCTGTTTTCTGTCCGGTTTTAGAGATGACCGTAAGATTCTTATTGGCTGATAACGTGTCCACCACTGAATCCTTCTTGGCTCTTTTGGCATCTGCTTGTTTGTACTGCTTGGCCTTCTTCCTCTTATTTGCCCTTCTAAGTCTTTGTTTGTCTTCTCTGGAAAGTTCTTCTCTGGAGTAAGATAATCCAGACTTCAATGCTATTTCCTCGCTATTCTTGGCATCTTTGTTGAACACTTCTTGTGGAGCCAACCGGGTCTCATTACTAACAAACTCTGGCTGTGCGTCCTCCATATCGATGGTTGAGCTCTTGACTTCGATGACCTTATTTTCGTATGGTTTGGGCACAAAGTTGAAGGAGGTGAGCGAATCAAGCTTATACACCACGTTGTCGAACAACAGTTTTATTTCCTCATGCTCTTGGGTCAATTTCTCTTCCTTTTCGTTATCTTCCACTCCCTGATACTTGTCCTCGTAAATTTCTGCCAAAGACTTTGCCGATTTTGTTTCTGACACTTCAACTCTTTGTTTCTGTGGCTTGACTATTTGATTTAAGAATCTCTTGGGAAGATCGTCGAACTCGTCGTTTTTGATTCTCTTCCTTATAAGATCTTCTATGCTTTCAGTGATTTCCTCGGTGATGGTGGGCACGGGCTTTCCAACTCTATCGAAATCGAAATCCTCTTGGTCGTTTAAGAGTGAATCTTCGGGCCTTTGCGTGCTCTTGACCTCACCTTTCATGGTCCATTTCTTCTCGGCCACCAACTCGTCCTCCAACTGGTTGATTTCTTTCTGTAGCTTCTCCTGTTGTTTTTCGAATGTGGACTTCTCCTCATATAAATCGTGTCTCATCTCACCTATGGCCTCATTGTACTGTTCGTCATTGAGACTGGCGACTTCGAACTCGTCGTCTTGTTGTTCCTCGTCCTCGTCGTCATCCTCTTGTTCATCTTGATCATCTTGTTCTATTAACTGCTTCTTGGGGTTCTTTTGTGGTTTGTGGTTTGGTTTATCGTAAAAATCATCGAAGTAATCTATATCGTCTTCGTCATCGTTCATGTCTGCAAAATAGTCGACTTCGTCGTCGGAGCTTTGTTGGTCGTCCTGGTCCTTTTCCATCGCAAGAATTTGCTTGTTGAAAGAGTCGATATCGAAGAACTGGTCGTTGAGTCCGAATGCGTCTTTGACAGGTGGTTCATCTTGGAGTTCATTCTCTCCGATGTTATTGTCCTCATTGTTGAGTTCTTCATTCTCAGAGTTGAGCTCCTCATCATCCTCCAGCTCCTCATCCTGGCCTTCCAGTTCCAACTCTGCTTCTGAATTCTCCAACTCTCCTTGATCCTCTTCATCTTGCTCCTCTGCTTCTGGTTCCTCCACCTCCCCAAACTCGTCTCCCTCAGACTCATCGTCACGCACCTCTGCCTCTGACCCTTCACTGCCGGCCATCTCGTCCAACTTGTCCAAAACTACTCTTCCAGCTCCCTCTGCCACCAATTTAGTCTGTCCATATACTTGAGACGGATCTAATCCGTCGATATATATCTCGTCCAACTTGGAATACTCTGCAAGTGGATCCATGTACTCTTTCACAAGTTTATCAAAGTAGTCTGACTGCACCACATCCGTCGAAAACACCTGTGTGGGGTCTTCCACCAACGTGTGTAAAAGATCCATAGTGAAGCTCAAGTTTTTTCGTGAGATGAGCATCTGAGCATTTGAGATTTGAGTAGCTGCGAATATTTACGACAATGAGGTGCCTATTTGCACACGCCAGAGTACCCACGCGGGTGCATGTGCCAGGACACGTACACACACGCGTGGAGACAGTGATGCAGGTACGACACAAGTCCAAGTCCAGTTCCAAGAGGTGGGTTCAGAGGCAGGTGAGTGATCAGTTTACCAAACAGTCTAGGATTCTGAATTATAGAAGTAGAGCTGCGTTCAAGATCTTGGAGATCGATACCAAATTTAAGATCTTCAATAAGTCCACATCCACGATCCTTGATCTTGGATACGCACCCGGAAGCTGGTCACAGGTGGCCCAGGAGAAGCTTTCCACAAAAGGTGTAAGTGCCAGGATTCTTGGAGTCGATCTTTTAAGGTCTAGTCCTCCCACTGGAGTAACGTTTTTACAGGGAGATTTCTTAGATAGAGAAACACAAAGCCAGATCATACATTTCTTCCACGAAAAGCGTCCCGGGTTGATCATGAGCGATATGATGGCAAACATGACTGGTATCAAAGACGTTGACCATCTTGCGAGTATGGATCTTTGTAATTCTGTAGTTCGGGTTTCACAAACGCTACTCGCCAAAAACGGCACTTTGGTGATGAAGTTTTTCATGGGCAGTGAAGATCGCTTACTCGAAGCCCAATTGAAGGAGATGTTTTCTAAGGTGTATAAGTTCAAGCCCGAGAGTTCTCGAGACGAACTGAGAGAACAGTTTTTGGTTTGTTTGAGAAAGCGTGAAGATAGTGGAACCTTGGTGGTGCCAGTGGTGCCAGAGAAGGTAGAGACAGAGGCAGTGGCGCCACACGTCGATTCTAGACATCCAAGTTAAACCAACAGTGCTATCGAGAAAGTGTCGCTGTGCACACAATTTTCGTGCTGGCTGGTGCTGTCGACATTTTCAGCCTTGTTGGTATTGTTGGTATTGTTGGTATTGCTGGTATTGCTGGTATTGACGTTGGCGTGGCATTGGCGTTGGCAGTGCTATAGAATTGGCAATGCTAGTCGGCAGTGTTAGCAATCAGCACTGGTCTGGTGTTCGCACTGTTCTCGTGCGGTGCTCGTACGACGCTCACTACCACTGCCACCGCGCCCGGGAACTCCAAGCCATGCCAGTGCACCCGCTCACAATCACAAGCTAGGTCATGCCTCGTACACCCGTGCCTGATAGATTTTCGGCAATTAAGGTATGGCACAACCGGATGCCCAAGGTCTCGAGTGGCGTGATTTTCCAACACCGGAACTACACCATGTCTTATCTATGCGTTTTGTGGCCATTTTCAAGTGAGCGTTCAATTCGAGCAGAACTTCTCAACTCCAGCATTGCTCTGGGACATGGCTCCTGCCAAACACTGCCAAATTGCTAATTGATCTCAGTGGTTGACAACCCTGTCTCCATAAACAGGAACCCCTTCGAGCCCACACAGGATGTGCCCGGGTATACGCAGGATTTCCCCGGATACACACAGGCCATGTTGGGATACAGTTAATCCCACGCTAATTGAACACCTCTCATAAATAAATGTCGCAAGTGATTTTTAAAAAATGACTTTGACTGGTTTCATTTTGCTGTCCGTGTGAGAGGTAATGGCGTAACGAGAACAGTATTTTCATTCAACCCCTCGTTACAAATGGCGGTGTAGCCCAAGTATTTTCGACCTTCTTGTTGGAGTTTTTTACGGGTCCTCTCCCTCTTTTTCATCCTCCTCGTGACATATATTTGAACCGTCTCCCCTTTCTTTTGGCGGCGACGTATTGAATTGAATACGTACATACTAGAAGAAATTGTCCGCTTACTCGATTATTGACTGATGCGGTTTTAATTGACTATGTTGCTGGCTAAGATGGCGCACTATAAATATTAAAGAGTCGTCACAGAGTACTCCCAAAAGCCAGAGGAACAGAGGAAAAGTAGCTTATCTCAAGCATGAAGACGCTCATAAGGAATTCTTGACCTTTCAAGGATTCGAAGGATTATCTGTAAGTAAAAGTACAGTACATCGGTTCTTGAAAGACGAGTACTCTTTCAGCTTCATTATGGCCGGGAAAGAGCCATTCGAAAGAAACTCTGAAGCAAAAGCAGAACAGAGGAAGAAGTTCGTAGAGGATATCAAGTAACTGGAAGTAGACTACTGTAGAAGCTGTGTTTTTATTAATGAAGCTGGGTTGAATATCAATATGAAACATTCACAGGCTTGGGCTCCCGTCGGAGAGACTCTACTTGTCTTCGACAAACAGCAGAAAACAAAACTGTTCTCGGGGCTATTTCTTAGTCCGTTTCCCGTCAATGTTCTACCTATTCAGTTTTGAAGCTTAATAAAAACACGAAGGTCGTCATTAAAAAACAGATAGGGATACCTACGGTCTCCTGACTGATCGTGAAAGCGCATCCTCCAATCACGAGTGCTGTATTCAATCTGGTAAAAGTATACAGTATTCTGAGAGCACTCACAGCTGTCAGTAACAAGAAAAATGAAAATATCAAGTTTGTCAATTTCATGCGGGCTACACAATTTGACAGGGGGAGGGGCCGTTTATATAATATCAAAGATACAGTCTTGTGACCTTATCGCGCATACCAACCTCGCTTTCTTATACCAATCTATTTTCGCAACTGAGAGTACAGGAAGTCTATACCTTGAAGACTATCCGGTACCGTCTCACGAAGGAATTCACCCGGCTTAAAGCAATAATAATCTTTTATCCGTACAGATCCGTGTTAAGAATGTCGGAAATATGTTTTCGAAATTTGTATTGTCTTGTGTCTATCCAAAAAATATTAGAATGATAAAACTTACCGCAAACGGGCAATTATCAACTTTTTTTTTTGACAGTTTTTTGACACATCTAGCAGCAAACAAATTTTCCTAGCTCAAGACTGACAGAACTCAGTCAAGGTCAATACCAGACAATGGATAGTCGAAGGTTTTCTTGTTGAGCATTGGAAAGCGTCCTGTGGTAAAATGCGACCTTGTACCACAGTGCTCAGAATTCGAAATGAGTCTCAAAGTACGTCAGACGGTGTCAAATCTGCCGGACGCCACCCTCTTATAGATGCCGTACGCTCCTGTGGCACAATGACACACATTTTAGCTGCCATGAACTGTATAAATAGACGCCCTTGATTTTTTCTAGAATAAAGATATTAAGAAGAACGGTATAATCTTCTATACTTTTTTATAAGAAAAATAGAGTACGCATTTCTAATTTTTGGAATTGTGCATGGAGTTAGAAGTTCTTGACGGAGTTATTATTGAGACAGACTTCGAAAGCATTTACCTAACTGTTTTCACTTTTGTAGTTGTGATCTTTTTGATTTTGTGGAAATGCTTCCAAAAAAGTTCATAGCTTTAACTGTTATTTCGTAGCTTTAACTGTTATTGTTGGTACGGTTTGCAATGCTCTTCGTTTACATTACGAACCTCACAAAAATACCGCTGCCTTAATCATAGGAGGTTGTGCGATTGCAGCTTATGCTGGGGCTGTCGGTATAGCATCTTGTTTGACAGCAGGAATTTTTGCCATATTACTCAGTTTCCGTGCCGACTGGGAAAATGGTGGAGGAGGGGACGTGGATGCTGACGTCAAACGCTCAAATTCCAGCCCTTTCCACTCGAGGTCCTATTATCACATACCTGATGGTGGTAAGAACAGGAGATCAGAAGCTTTGTCAGACACGGAGTTATCATACGCAGAGTTGTCTATTGGTCAGCGTTATATCATGAATTTGACTGAAGACCAACAGTTGTACGTTCAGAAAACTGGAAATTCATCAGTTGCAGTCGGAGCCCTTTTGGGGGTCACAGATCTTCTCCAATATCATACAACCCCTGTGACCAAGAGGGCTAATACAGTCACCACAGTCTGGGGGATAGGGGCAGATGATCGTATCGACAAGTCAGGAGCAACTAAGGAAACATTATCAGAATGGGCCCATAAAATCAAAAAGGCCCAGGGAGGAAAACAAGGTCACCAGTGTGTATCCATCTTTTCACTGGACAATAAGAAAAGGGATTTCGATATCAAATTTGCCTTCTACGACAACTCTTACAGTCCTCAAGGCTCCCCCTGTGAAGCTAAATGATTATACGATTGCGTGATGTGTTTTCAAATTCGACTCTTACGGTGCCATTCTTTTCTTTACCAACGTTCAATATATGATGGTTTTGTTGTTTTGTTACCCACATTAAAATACCTACCTATCCTTCCGTTCAACCGTTTTAATCACCGCCCTCTAACTCCATGAGCTGAATACAATGCTAGAATCTAGCACATCTCCGTAACCTAGCAATAAATTCTAATACAGCGTTCAGCCGACTCTAGTACGAATGATCGTCGTGAACTGCAAAATTCGATCGATCTGTTGTACGAACACGGCGCAAGATCCACACACCCAATAATATATCCCCTACTTGGAACCTTAGATCTAGCTATTAAAAGTTACTTAACTATTGAGTGTCTATAGAGGGTGTCTGTTGAGTGTCTATACTAACTAAATAAATCGCCGACTCACACCTATTATGAAGGCTGTACTCAATCTTAGTAGAGCAAGATCCTTTAACGGATTCAGGTTTTATATCCGAATCATACGGGTACTCTTGCAGTGTCAAAAAGTAAACTTACAAAGTAATACTCCATGGTTCCTACACTAGAGCTTTTAAGTAAGGTTCTTTTACTTCTTTGTGTTACCTTTAGCATCAGTCAATTGACCAAATTTATTAATAATGGTAAGATTCTTATTCTTAGATAATGTATCGACCACCGAATCTGATTTGGGATTCTTTGAATTGCCTAGATCTCTTTCTCTTGTTAGCTCTCCTTAATATTTGTTTCTCTTCTCTTGATAACTCTTCTCTCGAATAAGACAATCCTGATTTTGAGCTGATTTCTTCGCTGTTCTTTGGATCCTTATCGAAAACTTCTTGTGGTGCCAATTTAGTCTCATTGCTCACAAACTCGGGTTGTGCATCTTCCAAATCATTTATCTCTCTTTGAAGCTTCTCTTGCTGCTTTTCAAACGTAGACTTTTCTTCATATAAAGAGCCAATCGAAAGAAACTCTGAAGCAAAAGCAGAACAGAGGAAGAAGTTCGTAGAGGATATCAAGAATCCGGAAGTAGACTACTGCAAAAACTGTGTTTTTATTGATGAAGCTGGGTTCGATATCAATATGAAACGCTCACAAGCTTGGGCTCCCGTCGGAGAGACTCCAGTTGTCAGAACTCCTTTGACAAGAGCAGAAAACAAAACTGTACTCGGGGCTATTTCTTACCATGGTGTAGTTGATTTAAGTGCTAGGAGGCCTAAAGCAAATGCTACAAGAAAGAAGCGTAAGCTGGGAATTGATACTTCTTTAGACTCTTCCAGAGGTACAATAACCGGTCACTTCAAACAGTTTCTTATCGATGTGTTGACTGAATTGGACAAACACCCAGTTCTTAAGGGTTCTTATCTAGTTATGGATAACGCCAGTATCCACAAAAATGAAAGCATTCAAAGAATCGTTAGTGCTAAAGGATACAATGTACTTTACTTGCCACCTTTTTCGCCAGAACTTAACCCGATTGAACAGTTTTGGGCTCAAGTGAAAAGCAAATTGAAGAGATACAAGTTATTAAATAGAGAGACTTTGAGCTCGAGAATATCTGAAGCTGCAATTTCCATTCCTGTAATCAATACACAACATAGTATCCAACATTCTGTCAATTGCTTTGCTATTTGTGAAGCCGGAGAACCTCTCTAGAGGAGCCATTAACGCCAGTAAGATGCGCCTTTTATTCATTGCCTTGAACCATTTCTTTCTTCTTCTCGAGCAATTGAGTTCACTCTTCTACGGTATTAATATTGGTCGCAACCGCCAATATTACTTTTTAGTTACGCCAATTTTTCAACAACAAAAGCCCAAAAAAAAACCATTTCGACATTTAAATTGTTTCGATTCAGAATTTTTTACTCTTCCCTCTAATATTTAGTAAATGTACAAAACCCAAAAATTACAAACTCTTTACGCCAAATTTTCTGGTAGGGAAATGATTGTTTCTCAACCTGAAGGTACGAAAATATTGTTAGTGTGCGACATTTTAGTTTTTACTTGCAAAACAAATAGTGGGCGGACGCGACATTAAGTTAGCAGAGGTGTTCATTTCATGTGGGATTACATAACTGTAACAGCACTTGTCTACTGCGTATAAGCTGTCAAGATGCATGCATGTAATCAATTGCCTAATTTCAGAAATATAATGAGGTAACCTCTCAGTTGAATTCCACCACATACAGGCCCTGGGCTATCATTTCTATTAATAGTAGACGGTCATGGTTACCCCGAAATCATATATAAATCAAAATTTCCCAGTTCAGAAATGTTTTAATCGTAAGCTACTACAAATTTCCCAAAATGAAAGTAGCCTATTTCTTGTCACTTGTTGGTTTAATAAATGCAGCTGCTGTTGAATCTGATCCATGGAAGAGTTTGACTCCTTCCACTACTTTAGGTTCTGATACCGGTGCAACCTCTTCATTGCCAGGTTCTTATGCTTTGTCTATCAGAACAATCAGTGCTGCTTCTGAGTCTACTTCCGAAGTTATAGAAACTGGTACTATCAACAAAAGAGACGTTGTCAACCAAATCAGTGATGGTCAGATCCAGCAACAAACTGCTGAAGCTCAACAAACCGCAGAAGCTGTGAATCAGATCAGTGATGGTCAAATTCAGCAACAAACCGCAGAAGCTGTCAACCAAATCAGCGACGGTCAAGTACAACAACAGACTGCTGATGCAGTGAACCAAATCAGTGATGGTCAGGTCCAACAACAAACTGCAAATGTAGTCAACCAAATTGGCGACGGTCAAGTTCAACAACAAACTGCAGATGTGGTTAATCAAATTGCAGACGGTCAAGTTCAACAACAAACTGCAAACGTTGTCAACCAGATCGGTGACGGACAAGTCCAGCAACAAACTGCTACCGTTGCCAATCAAATCAACGACGGACAAGTTCAACAGCAAACCGCTGATGCTGCAAATCAAATTAACGACGGCCAGGTCCAACAACAAACTGCCGATGCTGCTAACCAAATTGGTGACGGCCAAGTTCAAGCAACACCTGCTGCCACTGTAGATGCAGCCAGCCAAGTTGAAGATGGCCAAGTCCAAGCTACTGGATCTGCATCTTCAGGCCAATCTGACGTTGCCAAGACATGTGTCAAATCCGACTCATTATTCTTAACCTTAAATGACGGTATTTTAACCGACAAGCAAGGTAGAATCGGATCCATTGTCGCCAATAGACAGTTCCAATTTGATGGACCTCCACCTCAAGCTGGTGCCATCTACGCAGCTGGCTGGTCTGCTGTTCCTATTGACTACAAGGAGGACAGTAAAACCAAAGCCAAGGCTGACGAGGGCAACAAAAAGAGAGAATCGTTGTACAAGTTGGCATTGGGTGCCCAGACCACTTTCTACAAGTGTTTGTCTGGAAGCTTCTACAACTTGTATGATGAAAGCATTGGAGGACAATGTTCAGAAGTGGAGTTTGTCATTTTAGAGGCCGTTGAGTGTTAGACGGGTCTGATTCTGCAAGGACAAATCACTCTTCATCCGTATCATTTCGTATATTTTTTTTTTCATATCTAGCATTCCTTAAAAGTAGTTGAATCATTACATCATGTCATTACTATAAGTGTCTATCTATTGTTCCCTTGCATCATAGGGTACCTTCCTGATCACATGATATCGTTATAGTGCTCGTCGTCGTTATCATCGTCGAATCACCTTCATTGTCATCACACGTTCATAATACCAAGTCTGGGCCCAGATCCAAGTCTTGATGACTACGATGTAATTGCTGATGCTTACTTAATCGCTTGGACACATATCGAATACGAGCTGATACATATTTGGAGATTGTAATTTCATTCGACCTCTCAGCAAGGTCTTTCTGAGCCAATCGTATGGCATCGAGTCATGTGTTCCCGATAGAATGTAAACAATTGTGCCTAGTGCCCTGCTGTCTACGAATGTGGATCCGTTATTCGATAGCTAGCATAAATCCCAGGTGCTTTTCCCCATGATATCTGGAAATTTCCCCGGCAAACCTCCGAGCTACAGGTTGAATTATTAAAGGATAGAAATGAAGATATCGTGTCTGATTGTACGTGATTAGTGGCTACTTCAAATTGAAACCGGGTCAAACCAGAGCATAGCATGTGACCCTTTCACGTGACCCTTACAACTTCATAGAAACTCATATTTGGCTGCGAATCTTTATTTGCGGCTCAACACAGACACCACTAGCTAGTTTCTTAATTCCCATCCCAACACGGAACCACATCGACATATGAGTCATCACCAAC